>JAYGGG010000085.1:0-345643 GCA_036346245.1 Bonia amplexicaulis | reverse complement strand
CCTTGATTGGTCTCTTTAACATTCGTGATAAAACAAAGGCGGCCAATGCACGGCTTCTTTGAAATGGACATCAGGCTGAGTTAGCGACATGCAATGACAATGGACGAATATACCTTCCCCAGGTGTTCATCTCCAAGGTGGAGAAAAGACGTGCTGCTTGCATGGTGTCAACGTTCGCCGGTTACTCGCAGCGTCAAGAAACTTGTTTCGATGCAAGAATTGAAGTTAAATGGCATGAAGTCTCACGATTGTCATGTCGATGACCAGATGCTCCCTATTGCAATTAGAAATATTTTACCGATTAGAGTCCGAGAGACAATTATGAGGCTATGTTATTTTTAACACAATTGCTCGAAGGTCATCGATCCGAAGGACTAGATGCTCGCAATACGATGTGGTGAGGACTCTATGTCATCTTGAAATGTATTTCCCTCCTTGTTTTTCGATATCATGGTCCATCTCATTGTTCACCTTGTGTGGGAGATAAAAATGTGGGGCTCTGATTCCTCGTAGCATGTACCCATTTGAGAGGTTCATGGAATTCTCAAGTCCTACGTGGAATCGTTCTCGACCGAGGGCAAGTCGTCGAAGGTTATGCAAGCGAAGAGGTCATTGAGTTTTGTGTCGATTATATGGCTCAGATTCAACCGATAGGTGTGCCTCAATCTGCATGAGGGAGGTGAAGGGTATCGGAACTATC
Organism: Bonia amplexicaulis; assembly: GCA_036346245.1. Taxonomy (NCBI): domain Eukaryota; kingdom Viridiplantae; phylum Streptophyta; class Magnoliopsida; order Poales; family Poaceae; genus Bonia; species Bonia amplexicaulis. Next base: position 344,943 of record JAYGGG010000085.1, on the reverse strand, counting down.
GGAAGGAAATCAATCACTCGGATATGGACGCGTATACTCAAGCCCATTTCACGTCTTGCAACACATGATGAAGTGGCGCTTATGTTGACCAGCACAAGGATGTGCTTGACAATGTAATCCGGAGCGCGGATGTTTGGATCATGAGGCAACACAACACTCGGTTCAACCAATGGTTGAAGGACCAAATCGCTAGGAGCTCGCAAAGTGAGTTGTTGACATGTTGGCAAAGGACCAACATTTAGTTGTGACATGGCAAGGGTATGATATAAATGGGTATACATTCTATACACAGGATCAGGATGTAAAGAGCACTAACCAGAACAGCGGTGTCCGCATAGATGCGTTCGATCGATGGGTTGAGAAGCTCGTACTATGGATTCATAGAAGAGATTTGGGAGCTCGACTACGTGCTTTTCAAGATCCCCTTATTTACTGCCGTTGGGTGCATCGCCACGGTGAAGGTTGACAATACGGTGTCACTACCGTGGACCTCCAACGTGTCGGGTACAAAGACGAACCATTCGTACTCGCCAATCAAGTTGTTCAAGTTTTCTATGTAACCGATCCGGCAAATAAGAAACGACATATAGTTCTTCATGAAAAAGGAGAATTGTCGGAGTAGAGAATGTAGTGGATGAGGAAGAATACAATCAATTTGACGAGTTACCTCCTTTTGGAAATGGCATAGGGTCGATGATGAACAACGGGAAACTAGTTACGTCGATCGATCATCATGAAGGGCTAATTTTAAAGGAACTAAGCAAGTGGATTGAGTCATACACCCAATTGTTCAAAATGTGTGATATTTAGGTGAATGTTGAAAATGACAATTCATGTATGTGATGTATATGTGAATTTGCATTTATGTATATAACAATGCATGTATGTGATGTATATGTGAATTGATGTTTATCGAGAAAATGTGTATGAATGCTTGGTAGGTGATGTTGATGAATGCTTGTAGGTGATGTATATGAATCTTTGGTTGGTAACTTCTGAGGGTTATCCGAGCGGTTCTCAATTAATAACTCGTGATAATATATCACTGACGGTTAACAATTCGAACTGCGTGATAATGGGTATACTTACCATTATAGTGTGAGATAAAACCGGCGGGTTGGCTACCGCGCATCCTCCTTCCCCGGCTCCCTCGGCGCGTTCGAGCCCCGCTCACGCAGGCGCTGAGGTTGAGCCTTCTTTTATTTTTCGAGACGGCCGGTGGGCCCCACTGCCGAGCGACATATCACGATGGTTCTCACCATAACCGTCGATGATATATATCTGACGGTTATTAGTTTATAACCGCTCGTGATACTCTTATATAACCCACGCACCCCCACTAGGGTTAATCGCTCTAGCGATCCGATCGAGCCCATCGCCCGCGCCGCCGGTGCCTCCACCCGTCGCCGCTGGAACCCCGCCGCCGTCCTTTCTGCCGCCGTCCTCCTCCCTTGGCCCCGCTCGGCGGCCCTTTCTGCCGCCGTCCTCCGCCTCGGCCCGTGCCGCGCTGAACCCCGTCGCCGTCCTCCTCCCTCGGCGCCTCGCCGGAACCCCGCGCTCCTCCTCCCTCGGCCCTCGCGCCAGCGAACCCTCGCCGTCCACCTCCTCCTGCCCTCCTACTTCTACTCCCTTCGGTTGAATCCATTCCCCCATCTCCGTTTACTGTTCACTTCACTTCACTTCACTGTTGTACTGAAGGACATAGATTGCTTGTGGGATCGGTTGTTGCTCTATGATGATTAAAATCTTATGCTGAGATTGGAGGATTTAATCTTTGAGCTCTAATTACTGTCACTTGTTGTCTTTTGATTCATGCTCATATCATGCAACTATTGTTAATCGTGAGCTTTGAAGAATATATTATCATCACTTGTTGTCTTTTAATTACGTCACTTGTTGTCTTTTAATTACTGTCACTTGTTGTCTTTTAATTCATCACTTGTGTCTTTTGATTCATCTATTGGCGAATATGTGCTATATCTTGAATGATTTGTTCAGTTCATATGATTACATTTTCATTATGATTTGTATATATGGATTGATGTCATTGGTGTGCTTATATAATTATAGAGGAATTATATTTATGCTTATATCGCAAATTTTTTATCCTAATAGACCCACAAATTGTCGAATAGCAACATGTCATCCGCGCATTCTTCAACATCATCGCGGGCGTCCGCTCCAAAATCAAGACGCCAAGGAAGAGGCTATCAAAGAAGCACGAGGACGATTTACCATCACACAAGTCGATGTATCTAGGGTCCCTCTCTTTCCTCCCAAAGCGATAGCGCATGGAGAAGAACGATCGGAATAGTTGCACGACAACGAATTGAAATCACATTCGATTCGTGGAAGAGCGTGCTCACTCGGAAACGTGGTCGGTGAGAAATTTTGGCATCGTTCGAGATCCCGAAGAACACCAAGCGCGTGCAGCGACAAGCCTTGCTAGGGGCATGCAAAGCATGGAAGAACTTCAAAGCACGCTTGTCAAGGACTACGTGGAGAAGGACGAAACACCCTTTCAAAAATACCCATTCCTGGAACCACAATGGGAAGAGTTCAAGGCGATGAAGACAACCGAAGAGTTCAAAAGTACAAGTGCGGCGCCAAGGCCCTCCAGCAAAAACACACACCCCCAGACTTGGCACGGTGGGTATGCGGGTAAAATCCCGATGGAGGAGGGAGGACGAGCAGCACGCGGACATCGCCCGCCATTTGCCAATATCCGGATGACCGCGCTCGAAATTGGATTAGAGCAAGGTCATCTACAACGACATCGGGGGATGTCTCCTTTCGAAACCCTGCAGACCAGCAAGTGTCTCAGCGCTTGGTAAGATATCGATCGAACTACGTAGCTTGTAATTACTCCACAACTTCGTACGAAGTGAAATGACATGTCGTGCTCTTGCAGGAAGCGTTGATTGTTGAATCTTCCCAGGGGTCATTCCATGGAACAAGGGAGAAAGATATACTCTCCGCGACGGAAACAAGGGCACCGGGTCGTCGAGAGGCCTTGGGCTTTACGTTCCATGGAAACATGGAAGATGACTCAAAATGTATCGTCGTCGAGAGAAACAAAGCCGGCGTGACGCACGGCCGAGAAGAGCTCAAGACTACTCTAAGAGAGGAGATAATGGGTGATCCGGCGATAAAATCGAGATGAGGTGCGGAAGCACGGAAAATCAGCAGTCGCCCGTTCCTATGCTAGCTAGCCCGCACAACCATCCGAGTAGTTGGCGTCCAATCCGACGCAACAGAGGCGATTTTACGTGGACGACATCCTGGTAATAATTATTATCTCGAATGCTTGCTACATTGATAGGCCTATTCGATGAGCTAATTCGTATCGTTATGTAGGAGCCTACGGTGCATGCTCAAGCGAGATATGCCTCCGTTCCCTTGTACGCTGCCAGGCGGCATATCGATCGTATCGGGGCAGGTGCACGGTCAAGCTTTAGCGCCGAGCGCAAAAGTTCATGTGATGGTGTGCATGTTAATTTTGAGGTCGTCCCGCTACAAGCCGCCCAACGCGAGATCGTGGCTCTAGGGCGGCCATTGGAACATTCATCTAGTGGCCTAAAGCGACATCTCCCTGGAGGCTTCTTCACCGGTGGCGGACCGGATCTAGTGCAGGTGCCATCTCCACCGCAAGACTTGTCTCCACCACCGCTAGCTGCACGGTGTATTTCCACAGTGCTCTTCGCGAGCAACTTGCCCGTGCTACCTTTAAAGTCGACTCACCGTAAAGTCGACCCACGTAGGCGAAGGGCGCAAGGCGCAAGGGCAAAGCAGAAGACCAATGATGATATTGGCCGTACCGCCATTGGCGTAAATTCGTGCTTGCAGCCGTTGCTCGAGAAAAGGGCCTCAACACCTACCAATTAGTTGCCGCAATTGCACAAGTGGTACATGGAGCAGTCCAATAAGCCGAGGCGAACGAGTCGTATCATCAAATCGCGTTGGAGCATTTCCATCACTATTTTCAAGCGGTGTCTTCGTGGTCGCCGAGGACTTATTCGATCTTTTCACGCCAACGCCTCGACATCTCACTCATTCGATCTTGACGGTGTGTGCACAATCGCAGATCTCCTTCATGTCATCCGATAAATGCCATATATAATTTGTTGCTTTCGTGTGTGTATATGTAGACACTGCGACTAAAGCTAGAACATCCCGTCATCATCGGTTGGTTTCTTGGACCCACATGGTCGCCAGTATACCATCGACGAGGATATGTCCGTCGTCGAGAGGTACATTGCATCGTGGCTGCGGGCTCAACACAATAAGGATTATATACTTATGCCCTACAATCAAAACTTTCATTGGATTTTAATAGTCATTGTACCAAAATGGAACAAGGTATATTACCTTGATTCCTTAAGTAAGAATAAAATGGACTTCACTTGTCGCCCAAGTAATCGATAGGTAAGTTTATTTTCTCCATACATACCTATATTGTACTCTTTCTTTCATTCCGATTGACTAAGGTTAACTTTTTGAATCACGTGAGCGTCGATGTATCGTTGAAATGGGGTGTCTCACAAGGGCCAAAGGCACGAGACATACTGAGATTTTAAGGTATTCGCTATTACACATTAATTAATCCTATGCAGCAGTCGTATTATGCCTCTTGAATTATTGCTCATTCTATTTTGCAGTGCTACCAGCGACGGCAACACATGTGGATTCTATGTTTGCCACCATATGGACCTACTCTCGATTCCTCGAGGATCACCAATTCAAGGTTTATCAATCTTTCCATATTTACTTCATACTTATCACGTTACATATATCGTACATTCATATCCCTATCCACAGTCACGTACATCCGTCAATGCATTGGAACAACTTGATATTTCACGAATCGAGGAGAGTTGGCGTACTTTTGGTGGCTCAAGTCATAAAGTCGGAAGGACGTTCCACATGCACCATGAATTTTATTGCATTGTAATGCAATGTAATGGATATTTTATTTCAATTCAATTGATTCATTTGCGAAGTGGATACTTTATGTTTGTGAATGAAATGTGATGTGTATTGATGTTTATGGATGCCTTATATACTTGTTCATCCGCTTGTTTCAGAGGGCATGGCTAGCATTTCGAGGCTAGCCAATAAATAGGAATAGATTTAGGGTAGAAGGAATATCACGACGGTTTTAACTAAAAAGCGTCGATATCTGATAATCCCGGACGGTTTTAATTAAAATCGCTGATTATCATGTACCACGCGGTTTTAACTAAAACCGTCGTGATATCTGATAATCAGCGGTTCCAGACGGTTTTTAACTAAAACCGTCGGATACGATAATCCGACGGTTTTAGTTAAAACCGCCGGGATATCGATATCGCTGACGGTTTTAGTTAAAACCGTCCGGTCAGATAATCACGATTTTTAAAAAACCGGCGGGATTATCGATATCCGACGTTTTTTAATTAATCCCCGGGTTTCGGCCCGAAAGGGAAATTTCGGGTGCCCCAAAGTGGGGAAACCCCTTTTTTTTTGATTTCGAAACCCAAAGGGTTTTAAATTTAAACCCCCCCCGGGGGGCCTTTTAACCCCAAAACCCCCCAAATGAAACCTTTTTTTTAAAATGGGATTTTTGGGTTTAAATCAAACCGGCGGTTTCCCCTTTCAGATTTTATTCCCTTTTGAATAAAGGGAAAATTTTTTTCTTACGCGAAATTTTTTTAAATTTTGGGGGGAAATTTGGGAACCCAGGGGTGCAGCCGGGGGCCCTTTTTGGGGGTGGGGAAAAGGGCCCCCCCGGGCCCCCGGGTTCCCGCGGAAAAAGGGGGGCCCAAAACTCGGGGTTTTTTAAAAACCCGGGAGGGTTTTTGGGCTGAAAACGAGGGTTCCCTAAACCGCCAGAAAACCCGGGGGGGAAAACCCCCAAACCCGCCCGGCCCCATATTTGATTGATGGTATGGGAAACTTTTCATTTCCCCCTTTCCATATTTGAAAAAAATTTTGATTTGCCCGGGGGAATAAATTTTTTCCCCCGGGAAGGGCAAACCCGGGCAAATTTTAGACCCCGCTTTTGGGGCGGGGGGGGGGGGGGCCGGGGACAGCCCCAAAAAAATGGTGCTTAAAAATTTTATTTGAAAAAAATAATTCCTTGGGGGCCCGGGTTTCTTTAAAATTTGGGTTTCCTTGGTATTTCCAACGGGGGCGGGCAATTTTCCCGCCGCTGTTGGTTTGGTTTATTTTTGGGTTTTTGGGGGGTAAGGGATTTTCCCAAAAATTGTTTTAAAGTATGGAAAATATTAAAATTTTTTATACAACGAATTTTATACCTAAAAAAAAAAAAAGAAAAACAGAGGGATTTAAAATTTTTAAAAATTTAAAGGTTTTTGTTTGGGAAAACTAAATTTTGGGAATTGAAATTATTTATTTTAAAAAAAATTTAAAAGGGTTTAAAAATTGATAATAGAAAAAAATTTTGGAATTGTGAAATTACCAAAAAAAAGTATAAAAGGAAACAAAAACAAAAGGAGAAAAAAAGGCCTTTAAAAATTTAAATTTCCATGAAATTTGAAATTTTGGTTTTAAAAAAAATGGGCCTTTAAAAAGATTTTAAAAAATTTTTCTTTTGGAATTTTGTTTGAAAATTTTGGGGGTTGGGGAATTTAAAACCCTGGATAAAAAAGAAATTTTAAAATATTTCCAAAAATGGCTTTTAAAATAAAAATTAATTAAAAAAAATTTGAAAGGCCAAAAAATTTTCAAAAAGGGGGTTTAAAGGTTTTAAAGAAAAAAATGAAAATTTTTTGGTTTTAAATTTCAAAAAAAATTGGAAAAATTTCTTTCTGGTTGGGAAAAGGTTGGGTTTTTTTTAAAAATTGGTTTCCAAAAGTTTTTTAAAATTTTTTTAAATTTAAATGGTTTGGTTTTTTTGGGTTAAAAAAAAAAAAAAGGGGAAAAAATTTTTTTTTTGGGAAATTAAAACAAAAGACAAAAGCCCTTTTTTTTCTTTTAATTTTCCTTTGGGGAAGGTAAATTTTTGGCTAAAAAGATTTCTTTTCGGGGGTTTTGGGTGGGATTTTGTAATCTTTTTATTTAAAAGGGAGGGGAAGGTTTTTTTAAAAAAAAAAGGGGTAAAGGGTTTTGAATAAATAAAAAATAGTGGAAGTTTAATCTTACCTTTTGGTATTAAACTTTCAAAGCCTTATGACCACGGCGGTTTTCGACCACATCCGGTTTACGACCACGGTAGCTTTCGACCACATCTAGTTTACGACTCGACAACCTTCGATCATGTCTGGTTTCAACCACGGCAGTATGACTTCGACCTTACAACCACGATAGCTTTCGATCACGTCCGATTTTGACCACGGTGTGTGGTGGTCGATGATGAATGTTCGTTCTTAGTACCGGTGGGTACTTGAGGATTGAGGTACTCATAGTTGAAGGACTCGATACTCGATAGAAGTGGTTTCATGATCATAGTAAGCAGTAGGGTATTGGAGTGTTGTTTGTACTCATAGGCTTCGAGCACGTGTTGCACCGTGATTTCGATCGGTACTCGATAGTCGGTTAGTAGCGGTGCATGTGGTTTACGAGTACTCTAAGTTAGAGTCATATTGAGTGGTCTGAAGGTTTGTTCCAGTTAGTGATACTCGTAAACGTTTTGAGGCATGGTCGTAGATGGATGTGTTTTGCTAGTGTGTGTTTATTATGGTCAAGTTGGGAAGAAGTTGTATTGGGAAATGGTATCTTTGGTCTTTGCATATGCAGGTGGTATGGAGGCAGCCATGGTCGATGATGAGGAGGACCAGACTAGGATGGAGTAATTTGATGTCTAAGCGGCCGAGATGTCACGCGAGGTGGTCGAGCTCATCTTTGGAGCACGTGGAGATTAAAGGTGGATACCGCGGGAGGCGTGAAGATGGTTACGGTCGGTGGTGGGGAGGACCGGGATAAGAAGGGGTAACTGAGGTCCAGCGGTCGGTGGTCACGTGAGGTGATCGGGCTTCGCGAGCACACGGTGATGGTGCACGATGGAGATACAGAGGGATATCCTCAAGACTTCCGTGTGTGAAGTATGGAGTTGTGGATGGAGTTCATGACTTTTATGAGGTGATTAAAACCCATGTTAGGAAGGGTTTGTGTCCCCGATTTGAGGAAGAGATAGGATCTCGTGTCCGGTGGATAAGGACACGGTTTGTGGTGCTCAAGTAGAACACGCTTTGTGCTGCCGGCGATAAAAGCGTGGAGGCTGAGGTTAGTGTATGAGGTTTTAGGGTTTTCGTGGAGAAGGTATTTAGAGGTGCCATGAAGCGCTTTGTAGCCAAGAAATTGATGAAGAAATAATAGAACATATTTGTTCTAGAAAAATTTCTTCGACGACTTGGTTCCTCTCTTTTTCGTGCTCGCTTTTGTCTTCTGTATGTACTCGTCGGGCAAAGGTCGAATGGTCAGATTTTAGGCCGTCGAGATCAAGCCGAGTGATTGGAATGAACGGACGGAAGGAGATCACATCTATGTGTCATTGTCGTGTCGAGCAATCGAACGAGTGGATGATTGATCCGGCGGTCATAAGCGAGCAATCGTAAGCAAGCGGTCGTAAGCGAGCATTCGTAAGGAGCGGTCATAAGCGAGCGTTCGGAGCGAGCGGTCGTAACGAGTGGTCGTAACGAGCAGTCGGGCGACAGAGGCTCGTCGAGCATGTACGAGCAAGCAGTCTGCGGTCGTAATTTTCATCCGGTAATTCAGATTGCTTTTCTTTTGTTTCTCTACATTGTGTTGATTTCAGGTGGTAAAAAGTGGAGATAATCATTCACCCCCTCTAATTGTGTCATACGATCCTACAAAGTCCTTATAAAAACAAATGGTAAGAGTTATATCTTCAAGGCAAATACAAAACAAAATACTACTTTTCTAGAGAAAAAGTTTACTTTTGAACAAAAGGAGTAGCATTCCATCACACCAAAAGCTTACATAAATAAATAAATTTGGCATTCCTATTCACGCATTTCAGTACGGAATTTGATGGTTCAGCATAAATGGTTGCGGTAGATTGGAATTTCGGTTCATATGGCCGTGTTAGCACACCCGCTGGTCCACAATCATGAAAGTAATTCAACATAAAACTCATTGATGTAGTAAATTCTGTCCCCTGAATCAGGGGCGGAATTGGGCCCCCGGCAAGGTAGGCTCTAACCCGAGGCGCGAGAAAATACACAGTATATAGCTCAGGTATTTTCAGCCCAGCCCGGAGTATTATTGGTACTATTCAGCCCAGATAGCCTATCCATATTTCAAAATTGAGATGCCCTACGCCAGCGGCCCACCACTCTCCGCACGGCCCACTCACTCGCCGCCCACTTCGCATCGCCGCCACTCGGCGCCTCGGCTTCTCGCGTCGTGCTCACCGCCGCCGTAACCCTAGTCCAACAGCAGCAGCCAGGCGGCCGGGCGGCGAAGGCGACACCGCGACCGCAACAGCCCGCCGCCGCCGCCTCGCCGCCTCCGCCTCATCTCAGATCCTGGCCCGCCCGCCCGGCCAGCACCACTGCGCCACCCGCCCACCTCGGCGCGGTGGCGCCTCCTCGGCTCGTCCTGGCCTCGCCGCCCACCTCCCGCCAGGCAGCCAGCGAGAAGCCGAAGTGGAACCTATGAGGCAAGTCTCTGAACTCCCGTTTCAGCCAGCCGCCGCGTTGTTTTGTTTGGGGTCGGATGAAAAATTCTCTGTGCCCTGCAGATCCTGCGTAGATGCAGGCGATCAAGGAGGAATTGCACATGGCCACGGTGCCGTCGTGCAGGCTGGTTTGCTGGGATGAAGAGCAAAGGCGTGTGCTCGAGTTTTGCAAGGCGTGCGTTGAGATTGAGAGGTAGGTAGCCTGTATGTGCAGGTGCCCAGGTACAGGAAAGAGGCGGTGTTAAATGTTCTTGCGTATAATCTTATAGATAGTGGTAGTGGAAGTAACCTTCAGAACAAAGAGCACGTCTTCTTATCTACTTGCACTTGATTTAGCACTAAGGGGTTTGTTAGATCCGGAACTATTCTAGGAATACTAGGATAGGGAATCAAAGGAAGCGCTTTCGTGTGAGTTGTTAGTTCTCATGACATAATCATATCAGATTTTGATGCCAGTCTAGAAGTAGGAAGCTATTTGTGTAGTATAGAAATGGTTGGAGACTAGAATTGTATCAAAGTTAGGATTGTTAGCTTGATATATGTTTCAATGTGTTCCGATCCGGTGTGAAATCATCATTAGTGAATTAGAAGGATGTGTCATTCATATTTGTAGGAGTATATGCTGAAGTAGTTTTTGAAGTTATATGCTGAAGTAGTAGTTTACCTGCAAACTAATTTGCCGTCTGTAATTCTTGATTCATGTCAAGCTATAAAAGTATATAATAGCTTATTTCTTACTGTATGTTGTATGTTGTTGTTGGTTTCGTAATGGTTATTGATGTCTTACCTTAAATTATTCTTTGTCGGAGTTATTAGTGAATACAAAATGAAGCGGACCAAGACTTCTGTATTTATAAATGTAAACAACTATCTCGTACTAGTGGTAAGTTAGCTTCTTATAATTGTAAAATTCTTGTTCTTGTATTTATTCATACACCTGTTTGATTTACACTCATATGTTTGTTTGTAGGTTTTGGTTCATGTCCAACTATCAATGAAGAAATGGTGGGATAGGATATAAAGCAAATCTTTGTTATTTAGGTAATTAAATTGTATCTTTACTATGCTACATTGTTTATGTTTTATCATGTTTTCCTTATTATGTTTTATGTTTTAGCGTTGAACTCAAGTTTCATATCAATGATGTATTTATAATGTATTTTTGTCATACCATGGTGTGGGTATAGATTGGCGTTAGTTTTATGTGGCCGGGCAGCGTCGAGTTCACCTGATGTCGCACCAAACACCACAGGGTAAGCCATGGGGTGACCAGGAACAAGGCAATGAGGTAAAGGGGAGACGAGTAATAGAGAAGCCAAACCTGGGGACAAATCTGTGAAGCCAGTGTGGCTAGCGATGGCAGGTTGTCCTTTAGAGCGCGCACGGCGTGGTCTGCACTCAGCAACCACGTGGCCTAGTGAGCAACGTTAGCCTGCATCCACGCCGACCGCAAGAGTCAAAACGGCAACGCAGGAGGCATGAGGACCGCCATGGGAGCTCGGAGCGGCACCGCAATGGCACGTCGATCCAAATCCTAAGATCCAGGTGAGAAGGGCCAATGTCTTAGAACAACTAAAGTAGAGATATACGACGAAAATATTGTAATAACTATACCCTTTAGCATTTGTAATAGACTTATACATCTCATCTTTCCACGGTGCAGTCCATAACTTTGGTCCACTAAACGTATTTCATTAAAAAATTCGAACGGTTCAGCATAAATGGTCCACAATCATGAAAGTAATTCTACTCAAAACTCATTGTGAGGTAAGTTCTCTGTCCCCTGAATGTGGCTGGTATGACATAGATAGAACAGTGATCTCACGAATCATGGTGAATCTCTTTAGAGAAGACCAGAGAGCCAAGACAATGGCAGTAAGTCTAACCAATGATATACCAGCTTTAGTCATTTGGCTTGGCCAAGTTGTTTTCCCTTTCCTAATTAAAACGAGAATGAATCATATTCTTTGCTTGTCTGTGGAGTAAAGAGGCATACAGTACAGTTAAAGAGGATAGTATGCACGGTTGTCAAAGATTAATTGATTCGTAAAGAAGTGGGAAATTAATGGACAAGACAAGATGATATATCTGTTTCCTTTGAAAGTGACAAAGTAAAGCTTCGCAGCTGTGGTCCATGAGCAGCTGTGGTCCACCACATACAGACATCTATGTTCCAGTGCTTCTGAATCTGTTGCAGACTGCAGTGGTCCAACGACTGCCGTGGATGTTGTGAATGCTGTTATAGCAAGTGTTGATGCTGCCGTGGCAAGTACTGCTTTGCCTTTGTCTCGCATTGTTAATGATATGGGGACGACACTGCAAAAGTACACCAGCCTCAACCCAAGCACACATGGCTGCATGACAATATCACTATTACAGAAAAGGTCATCACAGATGGTTTAAAAACATCATCATAGACAGTTTCATGAGCTGTTGAGTTTATGGGCCAGTAATAACATCAGGTCATCACCGGCGGTTTTCGAACCATTTGTGATGAGCCACAATATAAACAGTTCGTATTAAGAATTGTCTTTGAAGGAGACTATCACAAGTGGCTCAAATCAAAAATTATCAATGATACTTGCACATTACAGACGGTTTTAGTTACCAACCGTTTGTACTTGGCGAGTATCACATACGATTGATAGTTAGAACCGTCTGTAATGGATGAGTATCACAGACGACAGTTTTTGGTTCAAACTGTCTTGATAGTCCTTCACAGACTGTTTATACCATAAAATCGTCTGTGATAGTTCATTCTGTACCTAAATTTTTTTCTGTTTTTCGGCTAGCCTTAGGAAATGTTATCTATGCCTCTTAAAAACAAGCAAATATAGTAGCAAACACAACATCATATTCTATTTCCATTAAGATTAGAATCCACCATTAAAGCATCACAAGATAACGAATAGGTTACCATCTAACACAAGAAGAATATGTCAAGAATACATCTCCTATCCTATGAACCCAACTCTTAAACATGGCAAGAACATAGGAGAAGCGAGATCCTAAAGGTAGTAGAAGCTGAACCGCGCCGATGAGGCCTCTATGCCTAGGCCCTCTCGCCCCGATGCAAAGACGCGAGTGGATATCCTTGACGCTCGCCATTGTAGGCGCCGACTTGAGCACCGCCTTGGTAGCCAATCGCTACCGCGATTCCTTGCCGCACTGTGGATTTGCATGCCGCCTACTGTAAGGACCATCGGGGCCTGGGTCGAGGAGGACAGAAGAAGGTTGGAGAGATTTTGACCGCAATAGGTAGGGATTGGTTTGGGTGAGTATTTATAGGGAGGAGAGGTGGAGTGGAAACATTTTTGGCGAGGGAACGGCGAGGTAGAGCTATGTTCCGTGAGGTAGGGGTTGGTGGGTTTCTATTGGCTGGGATTAGGTTGGGGAGGATCTATGGGCCTAGTGGTCAGGGACATAATTATCATAGATGGTTTGAACCACAAATTGTCTGTTAAAACATAATTATCATGGACGGTTTGAACCGTAAACCATCTGTGACACATAATTATCATAGACGGTTTGAACCACAAACCGTCTGTGATACAAAATTATATAGATGTAATGTAAATAGCTAGTCTTAAAAGATAAAATAGCAAAATTCTATATAGCATATATATGCTCGTTTGAAAGGTTTTGATGACATCTACAACTTTTTAGTTAAAATGAACCCCAAATTCCGAAGAAAAGATCGAAAATTTTGGCAAAAACAAAAACTAAAACTTGCAACACAAATTTAAGGCTAACGTTTTTTGGATCGGGCTCATTGTTAGCTTTCTAACGAGCACAAGAATATCGAAAACGGATACTGTATACAAAAGTTACGCCTCTTTACTGAATGTGTCTCGGAACGGAATCCTACTCGGGCTCCAATTCAACGCGGGTTCAAATTGAAACTGCTATATCTTTTAATCCCATGGGTCAAACTTACTGAAATTTTTTGTAAACGTTTGTGGCTATATGTAGAAGGACTCCACCAATTTTCACTAGATTTAACATAAATTTGACATATTTTTCAATTTTTTGGGAAGGTGGACACTTTTTGGGAAGTTCTACATGGCAAAATTAGAAAAACAGCCACACCGATTTGGATTTTAGGGGATCCAATAACTCAAGCAAGGTAAGAGGATTTGGATTTTCAAATGGTTTTTAATTGCAAAGTCATATGTAGTTTTTAATCCAAACCGTTTGTGATAATTACAGACATTATAGACTATTTTTAATTTGAACTGTCTATGATAATTATATAGCATAGACGGTTCTAACTATCGTTAGTAATATAGATGGTCACGTTGTAAAATCGTCTGTGATAATTATAATATAGACGATTGCAGGGAACCACCTGTAATTAGGCATCTAGTATAGCATTTTTTTGTAGTAGTGTATCAAGATGGTTAGAGAGTATAAGGATGGCACGATTCTCTAGGATAATAGTAGACGTGCTGGTTAGAGAGTATAAGTACTGTAGAAGAACTGGTTGAGCCTTCGAATCATCATGATGCTACGCAAGATCCCAAGTGGAAGCAAGCCATGGATGCATAATTTGGAGCACTCACCCAAAACAAGACATGGATGTTAGTATCCCCACAAAAGAAGACAAATATGATAGATTGCAAATGGGTGTTTAAAACAAAGAGAAAGATTGATGGCAGCATTGATCGGTACAAGGCACGCTTGGTTGTGAAAGGTTCTAAACAAAATTATGAACTAGATTAGGAGGACACTTTCAATCCCGTTGTAAAACTAGCAACAATTCTGCTTGTCCTCCCCATTGCAGTCTCCCAAGGCTGGACATCACAACAACTAGATGTTCATACTGCCTTCCTGCATCATAGAGTCCTTGAAGAAGATGTTTATATGTGGTAGCCACCTGTGTATGAGGATAAGGTGTGTTCAAATTATCTATGTTGTTTTGATAAGGTATTATATGGGCTTAAACAATCTTCACGTGCATGGTATGCAAGGTTGAGCTCTAAACTTCAAGAATTGGGTTTTATTCCATCAAAGACAGACACACCATTGTTTACTTTCCATTGAGGAGTGACCGTGTATGCGTTCATATATGTTGATGATCGGTGATCAACCCATTGCTATGCAGTTTTATTTGGTTTGAACATAATTTCATAGAGCTCGAAGAATCAACAAATGGTGGCATATTCTAGTACTGACGCAGAGAATAAGTCCTTGGCAAATGCTACTACAGAGTTGGTTTTGATGCAGTCCTTGCTATAAGAACTGGGAGTGTTCCAAGTCAGACCACCGAGTCTCTCATATAGAGCACCAAGGCCGCTACCGCGGATCTGTTACCAATGGGGTCGGAGGATTTCAAAAGGCTATGTGAGAGACCATTTGAGAAGGTCTAGGATATTGTGTGATAAATCATTGCCAATTTTGTAGAATTGCATATTGAATTTTGCATCATTTGCAGTTTTCAGATGTTTTAGACCTAGAAGCCTAACCGATACAAGGCGGACAGACCAAGAACCGGTCGACTAACTGGGCTCATCGATCGACCGCCCACCATCAATGCCAAATCGGTTGGCCTCGTGGTCTGTCCGCCAAAGTGTAGTTTCGTTGAAATCTAATTTTGGAATTTGGTTATGGTTTGAATAGTTTGGACCTAGATCAGTGTATTTATGTTGGATGAATCATGCTTTGTCTAACGTGGGCTAAGTTGTGAAGAACTTGTATTTAAAATGATTTATTTGTCTTTGGATATGTAGTGAAGCTTGAAATCAACTACGGTCAATGGCGAGAATCGAATATATGCTCATGGAGGAGCTGAGGCTCAAAATGAGCAAGAATGCCAGTAAGATGGTTGATCTCAAGTATAGCATAAGGAAGGGGCAATGTAAAAGAAAGGTTCCAACGACAAGTTGCACCAAGTGGCTTGGTTGGCCCAAGTGAGGCATGGTCCGATGGAACTAAAACGGAGAGAATTGTCGACGTGTGGCAAGCCATTGATGCACCTATACGTGGCAAGTATAGCGATTGATTGTAAGAGAAGATGAAGATTAGGTCAAAGAAGGGTATTTTGCTAAGAAGGAAACCATGTAAATCAAAACCGTGGCGCTTGAGAGAGTTATTTAGGTCAAGAAGATGCTAAGAAGATCAAATGAATCAAAGACTAAAGACTCAATAGATTCATGCTCATATGCTTTGAAAAGTGTGCATGAGTTAGATATAGGCTAGTTGCTTCATCTATTTAATGGGTTATGAATGGAAGCTTGCAAGCCAAGCATTTTAGCCATCCAACCATTCCAACGTTGTGTTCTGGGGTTAGAGTTAGAGAAGTGTGAGTAATAGGATGCTCTCTTGTCTTTCAGGTGGAGTGGTTGTAAAATATCTATCCTCAAGTAGCAATAGATTAACATTGTTCATCACTGATTATGTCTTCTTGTTTTGGTTGATTTGCTCTTATTTTTGTTGGTTTTAATCTCTTCTCTCCTTTTTCTTGATCTTGTGTGCTAAGGGCATATAAGTGATATAGATGACTCATGGAAATAAACTCCCATTCATTTATGCACTCTATGGTGGTTAGACTGATGAGGTGCTGAAATTTCCCTTTCTTGGGTTATGAGTTTGTTGTTTTGTTCTTGGCTTCAAATTCTGATCTTTATAGCTCTATGACTACTAGAGTTAAAATACACCATTCATACTCTCTCTCTCTGTTACTATAGCCGATCCTACACTACATCCCAATGGTGCTGGTCGGTGGCGAGGCAGACAGCGGAAGAGGGTCCTGGTGCTCGTCAAGATGCTGAGAGCAGTGCATGGTACACCATTGTTCATTGCTGGAGATGGCCGCGGGTATGGGCAGCACAGAATTTTGAAGATCCCCTGTGACAGAGCGGTTCAAGCAGATACTCAACACAATGTTCAAAGCGAAGTCGTAGGCAGTGTATATATCAGGAGTGGGGATCAGATGCTGTTAGCTTAGACCTTACACTATTGGTTTTTTTCTTTATGTTCGTCATTTTCTTTGAACGCTTCTTGGTTCATCACTTAATTTGCATCAGATTTTACAATTTTTCGTCATATTGTTGCACTAAGTACTGTTTTGCTTCATTGCCAAGAGGATGCATGTGCATCAAGCTGTGTGGTAAATAAAGGTAGACTTATCGTAAGAGGGTGCCTATTGAGCATGTGCGCGCTCAATAACTACTGAGTGCTTCGCTACTCCGAACCACCGCCTACGCTCCGACAACTCTGCCGCCGCCGTCCTCGCCATAGCCCCGCCCTGTAACTATCACTCAGCCAGCAAAGCCTCAGCTAGTTTCTATAATGGCCATTCGACCAAGTTGGTATGGGGCTGTGGCTATTAAACAGTACTTTAAAAAATAAAATGTAGATGTGGTTAGGAAAAAAATTCAGACAAAATTTTGTGAAATTCACCGAATTTCGTCTCCTCCGAGAAAAGCCCATTTTGACCAAAAATTCAGGTCATTTTAATATTTTTCAAGATTTGATCGAGGTTTCGAAGATTTTACCAAAATTTCGCCGAGATTTCTAAGATTTTGCCATTTTCATATAATCGTATTTCTAGAATTCGAGCTGCATATTTGAATTTTTTGGCCAAAATTTTCTGAAAAACCGAAATTTGAATTTCGGATTTTTTTGGAGGGATTTGAAAGGTTTTCTAAATCGAAATTGTGTTCCCTGGATGTGATAGTACAAAAAAAAGTCGGTATCAAGTGCAACTGTTGCAGTCTCTTTGACCTCGCCGGGCTCTTCCCTTATGGCGTTCGACATTTGCTTAGTCAACAAAAAAGTAGAGGTTGCACGCAGTATCACAGTTAAGAGAACTCGTTAGACTGGGACCAAATTTAGCTACATTGTCAAAAGTAAAAAATGCTATATGCCTTATGCAGTTTATTTTCAAGTGTCTAGGAATATTTCTACCATGGTCACCCCAATCTTGCTAGTTTTATGTATGTATTTCTTTCCTCATTATTCTCTCTTATGCACAAAGGAAAAATGGAGATGAACATTCTGAAGAATTCATCGTCTAACTAAGCATATATGTCTATATCAAAACTAACTAGAAGCTTCTCTAGAAGCCTCCATGTTAATCTTATGAGGTAAAAAAAGCTTGAAATTACCATATTAATTGAAGAAAAATAAAAAATTGATAGAAACTCCCACATTAATCATGACAAATAAGAAGCATCCTGATCGTCCAATCTTATTATTTGCTAGTGCAATCTACGGCATCGATTCAATTGATGTACACATGCATGTTATCCTGATCGTCCATGAGTTGGCGAAGCCTCCACATTATACTTGAAGGTACACTACAGACCAGCAAGTGTCTCAGCGCTTGGTAAGATATCGATCGAACTACGTAGCTTGTAATTACTCCACAACTTCGTACGAAGTGAAATGACATGTCGTGCTCTTGCAGGAAGCGTTGATTGTTGAATCTTCCCAGGGGTCATTCCATAGAACAAGGGAGAAAGATATACTCTCCGCGGCCCTGGGAAACAAGGAGCACCCGGGTCGTACGAGAGGCCTTGGGCTTTACGTTCCATGGAAACATGGTTTCGAAGATGACTCCGAAATGTATCGGCGTCGTAAGAGAAACAAAGCCGAGCATGACGCATGGCTTCGAGAAGAGCTCAAGGCTACTCTAAGAGAGGAGATAATGGGTGATCCGGCCGATAAAATCGAGATGAGGTGCGAAAGCAGACGGAAAATCAGCAGCCGCCCCGCTCCTATGCTAGCTAGCCCGCACAACCATCCGAGTAGTTGCGCGTCCAATCCGACGCAAACCGAGGCCAGATTTTCTGTGGACGATATCCTGGTAATAATTATTATCTCTCGAATGCTTGCTCCATTGATAGGCCTATTCGATGAGCTAATTTCATCGTTATGTAGGAGCCTACGGTGCGTGCTCCAAGTGAGATATGCCTCCGTTCCCTTGTACGCTGCTTGGGGCCAGGCATATCAGTCTGGTATCGGGGCCAGGGTGCACGGTCAAGCTTTAGCGCCAGGCTTCGCAAAAGTTCATGTGGATGGTGTGCATGTTAATTTTGAGGTCGTCCCGCCACCGAAGCCGCCCAACGACGAGATCGTGGCTCGTGGCGTGCCATTGGAACATTCATCCGGTGGCCTAAAAGCGACATCTCCTGGAGGCTTCTTCACCGGTGGCGAGATCGGATCTCGTGCACCGGTGCCATCTCCACCGCAAGACTTGTCTCCACCACCGCTTCAGCGCACCGTGCTATCTCCACAGTGCTCTTCTCGCCAGAGCAACTTGCCCCTGCTACCTTTAAAGTCGACTACCGTAAAGTCGACCCACGCCAAGGCGATGGGCGCAAGGGCAAAGCACGAAGACCAATGATGATATTGGCCCGCACCGCCATTGGCCCGTAAATTGTGCTTGGCGAGCCGTTGCTCGAGAAAAAGGGCCTCCAACACCTACCAATTAGTTGCCGCAATTGCACAAGTGGTACATGGAATGTCCAATAAGCCGAGGGCGAACGGAGATCGGTATCATTTGTCAAATTCGCGTTGGAGCATTTCCATCACGATTTTCAAGACGGTGTCTTCGTGGTCGCCTTCGAGGACTTATTCGATCTTTTCACGCTCAACGCTCTCGACGTCTCACTCATTCGATGCTGGACGCTGTAAGTGTGCACAATCACAGTCTCCGTTCATGTCATACCGATAAATGCCATATATAATTTGTTGCTTTCGTGTGTGTATATGTAGACACGTGCGGACTAAAGCTAGAACATCCCAGTCATCATCGGTTGGTTTCTTGGACCCACACATGGTCGCCAAGTATACCATCGACGAGGATATGTCCGTCGTCGAGAGGTACATTGCATCGTGGTGCGGGCTCAACACAATAAGGATTATATACTTATGCCCTACAATCAAAACTTTCATTGGATTTTAATAGTCATTGTACCAAAATGGAACAAGGTATATTACCTTGATTCCTTAAGTAAGAATAAAATGGACTTCACATTGTCGCCCAAGTAATCGATAGGTAAGTTTATTTTCTCCATACATACCTATATTGTACTCTTTCTTTCATTCCGATTGACTAAGGTTAACTTTTTTGAATCACGTAGGGCGTTCGCGATGTACGTTGAAATGGGGGTGTCTCGAAGCAAGGGCCAAAGGCACGAGACATACTCGAGATTTTAAGGTATTCGCTATTACACATTAATTAATCCTATGCAGCAGTTCAGATTAATGCCTCTTGAATTATTGCTCATTCTATTTTTGCAGTGCCACCAGCCACCACGGCAACACATGTGGATTCTATGTTTGCCACCATATGGACCTACTCCTCGATTCCTCGAGGATCACCAATTCAAGGTTTATCAATCTTTCCATATTTACTTCATACTTATCACGTTACATATATACGTACATTCATATCCCTATCCACAGTGCGTACATCCCGTCAACCGCATTGGAACGACTGATATTTCACGATTCGAGGAGAGTTGGCGTACTTTTTGGTGGCTCAAGTCATAAAGTCGAAGGACAGTTCCAATCATGCACCATGAATTTTATTGCATTGTAATGCGATGTAATGGATATTTTATTTCAATTCAATTGATTCATTTGCGAAGTGGATACTTTATGTTTGTGAATGAAATGTGATGTGTATTGGATGTTTATGGATGCCTTATATACTTGTTCATCCGCTTGTTTCAGAGGGCATGGCTAGCATTTCCTGAGGCTAGCCAATAAATAGGAATAGATTTAGGGGTAGAAGGAATATCACAGACGGTTTTAACTAAAAAACGTCTATGATATCTGATAATCCCAGACGGTTTTTAATTAAAAACCGTCTGTGATTATCATGTACCACAGACGGTTTTTAACTAAAACCGTCGCGATATCGATAATCTCGGGCGGTTTTAGTTAAAACCGTGCGATTATCGATATCACGACGATTTACTTAACAACCGCCTGTGATTATCACCATATCACGACGGTTTTAACTAAAACCGCTCGTGATTTGAGCTATCACGACGGTTGAAAAACCGCCCGTGATGACCTCAGATCATCGACCCATAAATTGCGGCGGTTCGCAAAACCGTCGTGATGATGTTTTCGAACCGCCTGTGATGACCTTTCCGTAGTAGTGACTAGCTAGCGTCCCAGCGCGCATACCTCATACCATTAACGATGGCCATTTGGAGGAGGAAGGAGCGCCACCGACCCGACTTGCTATGTCCGTTCCGTCGGAAAAGGCGGCGGAGGATCCCAAAGGTTACGCCCGGTGGTACCGGGTCGGCGACGAGGAAGGAGACGAGGAGAGGTCCCGTGCACGCCGAAATGCTCGAGGAGCCACACGCTCGGCTTTCTTGGAGATGGCAGCGCAACAATTTGGGTATGGACGGTGGCCCGCCTCGGGGCGAGCGGGCGGCCGCCTGGCCCCCAAAACCTGGGGCCCCCATAGGCCATACATCGATATATATAACATTGTATATGCATGCGTATAGTAATACTAATACTATCCGGATCCGGCTCGACGCCTCGACGGCTCGACTTCTCATCTTCGAAAATCGAATTCAGATCTTCTCGTGATTTCGCCTAGGCGCCGACGCCGACTTCTCATCACGCCGACCGCCTGCCGAGGCGCCGAGCCGCCGCCGCCGAGGTTGGCTCGCCCGCAGACCGGGCCGTCGCCGTCTGCCCGCCGGCCTGGGCGTCTCGTCGTCTCTCCGCCTCCGCGCGCCGCGCCACAGCGCGCCGCCGCCGAGCCGCGCTTCGCACGCCGTGCGTGAATACGTTATACACTTATACGTGATCCGTTGAGAGCCTCCGACTAGCCTGAGAGGCTGAGATCCGGCTGATCCGCTCATCCGCACAAGGCCTGAATACGTTATACACTTTAACACTTATACGTCATCCGCTTTGCATTGCATATTTGCATTATTTGCATGGCCTGATGCGATGGCTCGCATGTCGGCATGTCTGCATGAATCATGTCATCATGAATGATTATACTGTAGACTGTAGTTTGCAATCTTGCATATTAGGAATTTTTAATCAATAATTATTGCTTTGTTAATTGTTATTTGTAGTTACTAATTATACTATTGTTCATTAAATTTTCAGACCATGTCATCTAGAAAATATGCATCCGCGAAGGAAAAAGAAAACGAGGAAACAAATAGATGAGTTGATTGAATCACGAGGGATCCATTGACAAATTTTTAAAAGTAACTGAGCAGTTCAAGAAATCTCGATGAATTGACGATAGTTGCTTGTGGAGGAAGATGCTAATGTGAATCTAGAAGATGAGGGCTCTGCAGAAGACCATGTCAACATCAACACAGATGATAACAATGTGAGTGATCATGAGCACATATTTAATTCATCTGCTACAGAATCTGCTAGTTTTGATGAACCAGTATTTACTACAAATATTTATGATCCGATAAATTGGGGTAATCTTGATAACAAAGCAAGAGACATATTAGTGGAGAAGGGGCCTATAAGAGAAGAAAATATTGAATTTCCTTTGGATGACAACTCAAGACATTTTTCGTACAGTCATTACTCTAGAAAAATGAGCAATGGAGAGGTACATGATAGAAAATGGTTAGTTTATTCAAAACACGTTGATAAGGTGTTTTGCTTTTGTTGCAAGCTTTTCAATTCTGATAATTGCAAGAGTTCATTGGGGTGTGATGGGTTTAGATATTGGAGGCATATCAATGAGAGGGTGAAAGAATATGAAGTTAGTGTCGAGCATATTTCCAACATGAATTCTTGGAATGAACTAAGAGTTAGATTGAGCAAACATGAAACGATCGATAAAGAGCTACAACAAAGAAATTACAAAGGAGAAAGAACGATAAGGCATGTTCTATTAAGAATAGTTGCCATTGTGAAATTTCTTGGCAAACGTAATTTGGCTTTTAGAGGATCCAATAACAACTTTACAATGATGTTAATGGTAATTTCTTAGCATGTGTTGAGATGGTTGCTGAATTTGACTTGGTAATGCAAGACCACCTCAGACGTATTCAAAGCAAAGAGATTCAGTATCATTATCTTAGTCATAAAATTCAGAATGAGTTGGTTTCTTTTGGCTTCAAATTATAAATTCAATCATAAAGACCATTAAAGAGGCCAAATATTTTCTGTTATCCTTGATTGTACACCGATGTGAGTCACCAAGAACAAATGAGCTTGTTGGTTCGATGTGTTGATATTTCTGATGGCAAAATAAAAGTTGAGGAGTACTTTCTTGGTTTCTTGAAAGTGGATGACACATCCGTTCGTGGCTTTTCGGTGTATTGCTTGATGCAATCAAGTCTTTTGATTTAAATGTTGATGATATTAGGGTCAAGGTTATGATAATGGCTCTAATATGAAAGGAAAACAAGGGGTGCAAAGACGGTTGCTTGATATAAATCAAAGAGCTTTGTATATGCCATGTGCTTGTCATAGTCTTAATCTTATCCTTTGTGATATGGCTAAATCTTGTGCTAAAGCTATTTCATTCTTTGGAATTGTGCAAAGGATATATGTATTATTTTCTGGTTCTACTAAAAGATGGAAAGTTTTGCTTGACCATATAGAAGGTTTAACTGTGAAATCATTGAGCAATACCCGTTGGGAGAGTAGAATCAAAAGTGTCAAAGCAATTAGATATCAAGCTCCTCGATTAAGGTCAGCTCTACTTGAGTTAATGGAAGATAGGGAAACCGAACCCAAGATAGGAGTGATGCAAAAAATTTATATGAACTGCTTGGTAGCTTTGAGTTTATAATTGGTATGGTTATTTGGCATGATATTTTATTTGTCAGAATATCAGTGAGCAAGAAGTTGCAATCACCATCCATGTGCATTGAGTCTACCTTGCAACAAATAGAAGGCATGGTTAAATACTTTAATACTTATAGAAATGAAGGGTTTGCTTCGAGTATGATCATTGCCAAAGATATTGCAGCTCAAATGAATGTAGAGCCATCATTTCCAGTTAAGCGGCGTGTTCTTAGGAAGAAACAGTTTGATGAAATTGATTGTGATGAAGCAGTTTTGCAAGCTGAGAAGGAATTTGAAGTTAATTATTTTTTTGTTATGGTTGATATGGCAATCAATTCATTGAAAAGTAGATTTCAAGAACTCCAAACATTCGAAGTATATTTGGATTTTTAATGAGTTCAACAACATTGAAGTCATTGGATCGAATCAATTAAAAGAATGTTGTACAAAATTTGCGAAACTTTCTCTAGATGGTTCATCGATGTTGAGTTAAATGATCTAATTTCGAGTTAAGTGTTATGCAATTGACTTTATCAGATAAACCAATGTCTGCTATGGAGATCTTTGAGTTTGTCAAAGAAGCGGATTGTTATCCTAATATTTCTATTGCTTATCGGATTTTATTTACTATGCCTGTGACTGTGGCATCAGCTGAAAGAAGCTTTTCAAAGTTGAAATTGTTGAAGAATCATTTAAGGTCAACAATGTCTCAAGAGAGGTTAAACGGTTTGGCAACTTTATGTATTGAGAAGAAATTATTGGATGAGATTGATATCAATACCATCATCAATGACTTCGCATCTAGAAATGTCGAAGAAATTTTAAGGTAATATCTATAAACTCTTTGATATGAATTTTCTTTAATACATAACGTATTTTAAGTGTTTGTTGGTAAATTAGATATATATATATATATATATATATATATATATATATATATATATGTGTGTGTGTGTGTGTGTGTGTGTGTGTGTATGTAGATTTATATTTAGATATTTATACTAGGGCCTCTATTCCTAGTTTCGCCCCGGGCCCCTAAAATCCCAGGACCGGCCCTGGACAGCGGGGTGTCCTGAGGATCCCCTGCGGCGCGCAGCGGTTCAAGCAGATGGTACGCGAGGGCCGGCGGGAGATGCAAGATCATGCGTGCACAGCACACACTAGATGGGGAGACGGTGTTCATCATTAGTTTTGTCGGTGTCATTTGTTGCGTTGGTTCTTTTGTTTGTTATTTATTCAATTTGTTTGTTGTATATATATCAGTAATTATTTTTTGTCTTCTCCTTGAACTTGTTTTGGTCGAGGACATGAGTATACATTGCTGTAAAGTCCGCAATAGAATCTTAGAGGTAATTTCTATCTAACCAATATGAGATTCATAATTAAGGAACGAATTCAGACAACAAAAAAGACAAATTCCTTACCTTCTCCAATTTCGACAGTGGGATCTCTAGTGATGGCGATGGGTGGCGGTGACAGTGACAGTGGACTGCAACAGGTTCACCGGGTGCCCCCAATTGTAGAGGGAGGAGGGAGGCGGCGGCCCGGTGGTAGCGGCGGTGATGCTAGGGGTGGAACTAGAACGAAAATGACCGAGACTCACAACATCAACATACATATAATAATATATATAATTTTTAAATGATATTATACAAAATATTAATATGTTCATCAATTTTTAACATCAATACTTAAATATAACTGATGGCGTGTATGATGATAAAGAAGTAATGATCGAAATATACCAAAATCAAGAAACCCGATAATAATATTGGTTAGTCACAGCAAATTGAAGAAACTAAGAGCAAAACCATAAACAAAAGTTGATTGGCATTAGTAAAATACATCATCCGACCTCAACGACCCGTTAAAAAGAACAAAATTACGTAAAGTTTTCAAGTAAAAAAATCGAACGGTCAAATGTAAGTTAATTCATTACTTTTAGTGCTAACATTCTTTCAAGTTTATAAAGCGATGAATCATAGTATCATTGGTAAGTTTCTTTAATTGTCATTAATATATCATTCATGAAATCATTGCTAATTAAATAAAAAATTCAATTAGATATTTGTATGTTCAACAATTCAAGAACAATATAATAGGAAAAATATGTCTAATTGCTTACTTGATATTGTGGTCAAATACTACAATTTTGCTTGCAAATTTGCAAAAAGCTAGGTCTGTATTCTAAAAATCAAAATTAAAACTCTAAGTCTTAACTCTACAATTCAAGAAAAATTAATCAACAACCGTCACACTAAAACCCTAACTCACAAATGTAGCCCCCTATTTTTGAAATAAATTGAAAGAATTAAGAAAATTTTTGAGCAAAGTACATACTGATTGAGTGGATTTAAGCTTCCTTTGACCAACGAGGGCGCAAGATAATAGGGACCAAACGACGTCGTGATGAGATGGCAGGTGACGTCGATTTCTTCCATTCTTCGGCGACCGATCGTTGCCTAGCTGGGTGCGGCTATGCGACGGATGTGGTGCACATCTCCTAACCGCCCATGCGAAATGAATAGACGTCGATGGCTGTTATGAGATGATACGCTTCGGCATCGATCAAATGAATGTCGTGGCATGTTTGGTCCTCCCTCTTAGGCTGGCTCAAGGGCTAGCTCGCCTTGCTTCAGTTGCCTCATGGGCTGAGGGAAGTGGAATCTCCTCGTGGACTGCTACTAGCTGCTGAGAATTTAGGCCGCTACGGTCTCCTTCATTAAACTTTAAATGCTTCAAAGAAAGTACCGGATGCACTGAGTTTATGTTGGATAATTCATACATGAGCTAGGGGTGCTAATCCCTGCTAAAAATTTTTTCGGACCTAGTGTCCTGTGACACCGGGGCCTATAAGTTGGTTCCGCCCGTGGGTGGTGCCACCGGCTGTGGGTTCAGAGAAGGGTGGTCAACAGCAGCGGGCAGCACAACACGGCGAGCCAACCGAATATTAGGTTGGATGGAATCAGTGTAGCGGCAGCAGGGAAGAAGGGACAGTGCAGTGAGGCGTTTGTTAGTGATATGCCCTAGAGGCAATCGTGAAGATGATTGTATCACTTCTATGTTTATGAACGTTTGAATAAAATGTTATTTTGTCCCTTAAATAAATATCTTTTGTATTGATCAACAAGTATATGACTTGTTCGTGAAACTCTTTATTCATGTTTTGATGTTATTCTAAATTATCCCTGATCTTATATCATTATGTGGGACAATTATGATTTATATATCAGCACATGTATTAATTGATGATCATGGATATGAGATATCAAATCAATAATATGGGCACGTTTTAGAGAACATGATGTTGGATTGACCCATCATGAGACACTGCGAGAATTGTTATATTCTTAAGTGTCATCAGTTGATCTCATATATAGTGTAAGTAGGATCTTTAGACCTGAGGTCGTCATTGTTTCCTACATATGTAATAGTTTACTTAGAGGTTACCAAACACTACTCCGTAATTGGGTGGTAATAAAGATAGCTTTCGGGTTTGCTATGAAACATGCGGAGGAATATGAGCGATCAAGATGGAATTTGTCCCTCCTATATAACAGGAGAGATATCTCTGGACCACTCGATGTGGTTGAAGTAAGAAAGTGCATGGCCATGCCGAATGTGATTGAGGAGTCAATCACATCTGAGTAATCCACTACAGGTATTCATGAGGCAAAGGGATGGCACGTCTCTCGCCTTAAGTTCGATCTGGTATCATGAGGCAAAGTGATCGGTACATAAGCATTATATAGGTTCGCCTGATATGATCTTTATGTGTGTTTGGGAGTCGTTATGTCCTGCTAAGGACTGCTACTAACTTATGGGCCAGAAAGGAGTTTTTGGCCTATGGCCAAATACATATGAACCTACAGGGTCATACATTTAATGAGCTGAAACGATAAGGGGTCGGATGATAGCTTCCGAG
Organism: Bonia amplexicaulis; assembly: GCA_036346245.1. Lineage (NCBI taxonomy): Eukaryota > Viridiplantae > Streptophyta > Magnoliopsida > Poales > Poaceae > Bonia > Bonia amplexicaulis. The sequence continues at coordinate 317,623 of JAYGGG010000085.1, read as the reverse complement.
TGGGATTCAATCTCTACTCGTATCGGATATGGATCCGATTGGAGGCTATATAAGGAGAGGTGCGGGGGTTAAGGGAAGTATCCCGAAAACACATCCATTGAAACCCTAGCTGCCACCTCTTATATCCCTTGTGCGTACATGCTGGTGCTAGCACATCGATGCAGGGTGCTCCATCTCTAGACGTGTGGACTTCGGTAGAGACGCTGCTGCAATTGCGGCGCTGATCAGGATGATCACGAGGAGGAGACGGTTGGACGGAGGACGTTCGACTATTACTACACTGACGCGCTCTTTGTTGAATCGGCTGCTTCAACCCTACTTTCGATGCACTGCGCGTCTAGTGGTAATAATCCATGATCTCTTACTCGCATGACTTCCTAATTTACGCAGTAGAAAATTTTAATCTATGCTAGTGTAGCCAACACAGAGGGCGCTGCCAGCCGCAGGTGGTCGAGGTAGGGCTGTGGTGGAGGTCCGCAAAACTCACTAGGGAGGAAGAAGGGCGTGGGCAATGTAGGAGCTCGCCGGGTCACGATGGTCAGGGCGGGGCACTCATAGGAGTTCACAGTGGTGCCGCCGGGGGAAGAGGAACTGATGCAGAGTTCCACGAGAAGAAAAACGCCAGGGGCAGAGAAAACGCGGGGAAGAAGACGCGTGCTGGTGCGGCTGCGAATGGGCATGTCGATTCTTGTTCTGTAGTTATCAATTGAAGATCCGTTCAATAGAAGCCCCCGTCATAAATTCTTGATATATTTCTTGTCAATGGTGTGTGTTTTGCCTTCTGTTCTGGTCAGTTTTAAGGAAATATATCAATTTCATTTAGAAAAGATACTATATTTAAAAGTTAAGTTTTATAGAGAAATTATTCATAGTAAAAATCAGTTTTAGAAGTTACGACGAATCTAACTTTAGTAGCTTTTTGAGCTACCATGTTCACTGTATACAATTCACGAGCACGAAGCGCTCCTCCACATCGCGCTGCTGGCGTGACTGTTGCCCTGCACCCATGCCAACAACCATCGGTGATGTCACAGCAGCCGGACTCATGTCAACCTTGTCACACAAAAACAAAAACACATCACCTAGACCAAATTAGACCTCATCAATTCGTCTACGCAGGTCAATATCATCACGCCTTGTCACATAGTCTACGTACATTTCAGCATCTCACAATGATCTCCGATTATTTCCGTCCCAAATCTCCCATCACTTGCATCAGGTATTCCATTTCCATTTGATTCCTGCCCGCCTCTCACTATATAAACCATCGCATTGCACCTCTACTTTGTACCTGATCAAGGTTCTTTCTGGTTCAAGAAGCGTTTGTGTGTATCAAACAAGGAACTCAAGAAATTGTTACTCAAGAAAGCTTATGAGTCTTTGTATTCGGTTCATTTGGGTAGTACTAAAATGTATCAGGATATCAACGACAAGCATTGATGGTCTAGCATGAAGCAAAAAATAAATTCAATGTCCAACATTAATCAAAGACTTGTTTGAGCCAGGTTGTTTTTCTGCTTTGCATATGAAGGGAGCGAGCAAAGCCATCTTGTGGCCTCTAACATTACACACTCCTTGGATGCATAAACACCACGACCAACCCCAAATTCCCTCGTGACACGCACACGCTCTGCGTTTGTATCTTGGATTTCTCATATGCTCCCGATTCAAATTTCAAATGCTCTTGGTAGTACAGACCCAATGCCCCTGCAGTGGTTTTATGCTTTTGTTGAGCAAGCTACACCGAGGAAATCATTTTCTGCTGAAAATCGATGAAATTTGGTTTTCTTAGCTCACCACAATAAAAAGTTCAATTTAACCAAAAAATTCGATCTGTTTTGAAAATTTTCCGACCATCCACAGACCAGCCTTACTGTCCCACAACATCTATCTTCCTAGTCTATGCTCCTTCCCCATCTGTGCCGGTGGGGCGGGAGAGGAGCGCGGCGTGGCACTGATAATACGTTTTTATTTTTTTTAACTTTGAATCATTTGTTTGAATATTTCGTCCGAAATTTTTCAAAATTATTTTGAAATTTCTGTTTTTCGTCTTTCTCGGAGGGTTTCAATAAATGTTTTTCAGCGAAATTGTTTTCTCTGTGAGGAGTAACCGGGAACAACTGATAATAAAATCAGAGGGCAAACAATGGATCTTAAAGTAATCCGGCAAGGTCCCATCACATCCTAAGAAGGATTAGGACTAGCTGTGATTTTACCATCCTTTTTCTCTCACCCGGAGACCGATCAAACTAGTTCCAGTTTCAATTTGCATGACTGGAAATCCATCGTTTGGTGTTCATTTACTAACCGCCCCAGTAACAAGGTTCTGAAAGCCAAATCTAGGCTGATACTAGTTCCTGGCTGCTCCCGCTTGGTAGTAGTAAAAAACCGGTCTGTTAGCGATATGATGTGTGAAACTGAATTGAAAAGCGGTTCCCGGGTAGTTAACATCGGTAAAAGGAAATTCAAATTTAAATTTGAAATTGAATAGAAAAGGCCTATCTATGTCCATGATTGTCGCGAACCGTCGGTAACAAACCAGTCCTGCTGGGATTTGAAACATGTTCAAGCTACAAAGACAGATAAGGTTCTAGGACATCCTTGTCTCCTAAATTGAACAAATTAAAATATACACCTCAAACTCATTGTCTTTTTGCATGCTTAGTTACAACTTAGTTTCTAAAATAACTTTGTTTCGCCCAGATTTACGTATTTAAGCTATTATCACAGCAAGAGGATACATGCTTTACAGTGATTGTGTAATTAGAAAATTTCTGCTCGCACACTGAGAAATTTGAGTGAGGTCCCTCTATAGTACTTATGGGACATTTTGGAATTCTGTGTAACCTACAGGATTTTCATGTAGAACTCACACTGCATCTCATGCTTTTCCTTGTTCTCTCTTGTGCGCGAGGAATAAAATGGAAAATTGAAACACTGACAAATTCATCACCTGTCCAACACATCTGAAGTTCAGTTCTGCAGCTGGTAAGCAGCAGGGTGTATATGGTCTTCCCGACATCTTCCTCACCCTTCACTGAAGTCGAAGTTAAGAACCAATGGGGAGATTAACACGGCGGGAAATCAAATGGTGCATGGTAAAGAAGCATTTTTTCTCTTGATAAAAGCCTTTTGTTAATCAAACAGCTTTGACTGCTCCATCCAGATGGAACCAATAATCAAACCAAATTGGACCCCTTCTTCTCCAGCTTAACTTCCAAAGGTCGACATCACCACACACCTTGTCACATAATCTACGTCTGTTAAACACGCTTCAATTCTTCCCACCATAAAAACCATGCATTGCAGGACTGTCTCTGTGCACACCAAACCTTGAGCACAGATACATGTTGCAACCATTCAACTCCATTGCCCTCCAATACGAAAGAAAGAAGCATTAACCATTAACACAGCCAGTTAGTTTCTCGAAGGTTCATAGTCTCAATGTGATCTCAGGATCCTGTCATGTTAAAGAGGCCAAACCAAAGCATGGCTTCCTAGGCTTGTTATCTTCCCAGACACAGGGCCATCCAACAAAATGAAGCAGAAGCAGCTAGCTTCGTGTTAGGTATAATGATTTTCAGAATTTACTTGCGTGGAATAGCACATTAACTTTTTCAAACAGAGCATAACATTTGTTCTTTATATGAATTACGGAAGTCTAGTCCTTGACGAATCACACACCACCAGGTTCTTTTTGTGTACACAATCAGACCTTATTTCAAATACATACCAAGTCAACCACAAACACAAGTTCGTGCAAGCGCGAAATGTACAAATCAAGCAGTAGTCGTGCAAAACAGATATTGCACGTGTGCACAGGAACATGTAGCAGCTCCCAATCCACACTACTACAAACACACCAATATATATTGCTGGAGACACATGCAGTGAGAAGTAATTATTTAAATGTAGCAGCAACATCGATCTGGTAGGTAGCAGCACACTGATCGATGTGGTAACCATGCACCGTAGAGATCACCTGAATATGAAAAATAGAAATTGGAACAAACAGATTTGAACTTTCTGTAAACTGATAGGGATTTGAACACCCATATGTAGTAGGACTGCATCCTCTTGTTTACCTACATATCAAAAACAGAGAACCAGCGGTTAAAGAGCAATGGATGAAAAATACATTATAAAAGTGAAATCACATTATACAAGTGATAGATATTTAACACCAGAGATACGTGCATACCTTAGAAGTGATCCTCGTGGTATGGTCTTCCTGTAGTAACGTGGGTGCTGCGGGCGGAAGAGGGGCAGGCTCGCCTCCAGCCCATCCCACTCCAGCTTGTCCCAGCAGTCCTTCTCGCAGTCCACCACCGCCGGTGCCTTATCATCTGGACGGCCAATGTGAATGGCCGGCAGCCGCCTAAGACTCCAGCAGCCCCTGAACTTGATGGTCTCCAGAGTAGGAGCCAACATCTCGATTTCGCACATACGCTGCAACATGGGGAGATCATGGAGATGGACCTGCTTGAGGCTTGGGAATTCTACGCGGTTAGCAGATTCTCCCTTGTACGGTTCCCCCTTTGGGAAAATATGTCTGAGCTCACCACAATATGTGATGTGGATGGTTTCCAGGCTAGGCAGGGTGGGCAAGGACCACGGCAGCACAAACTCGAGCCTGGGGCAGGAGTGCAGGTGTATATACCGTAGTTTTCGAAAGGCACTAAGAGCTCTTGTGTCGTCTTCATAAAACCTGATCTTCCTGCTCCAAATGCATCTGACTGCCAGTAGGTGAGAGGCCCAAAGGGTCTCTAGGCTCTTGAAAGATGTTACTGCCATGGGATATTCATCAAGAAGGAACACAGCATGCAGCTTGGGGCACCTGTCAACGTGACACCATCTCATATTATCAAATTGTTCTTTAAGGGCTTGTGTACCAACATTAACAATAGTGATGGAGGAGTGGTCGTGCACATGTAGGGATTCAGCTTCCCACATCAAGTAATCCATATTTCCACGATCCTGTGTGCTTTCCCAATTACATCCTCCTTCCGAAATTTCAATATGACGTTCCAAAGGTACCAGTGGCATGTAACCTTGTGCTGAGAATCCGTCTTCACCATCCTTGTTGACAACCTTTTGAAGGACATCTGCATAGGGGAATGACAAACCTACTGCTTGAGCAACACTAAGTTCTTCCATTGGGCTAATTTCCATTTGCATGTGGGTTCCTTTAACTTGTGTATGGTTGATAGTAAGAGAGATGTAAATGGAATATTATATTGTCGTGACCCAATACATTGCGAAATATGTTAGCATTAGGATCTCCAATATCGAAGCCCCGAAGGAACCTTGTATCTGCAACAACTACATGTGCCAGCCGGTGGGGGGTATCCTGTTGGACCTGGTAGTAGGAACAAGATCCCTGACAATCATCATCCAATGCCCTTTTTATCTTGACTCGGGTATCTATGCGTAGCAACTTCAGCGGTGGATTCCCCGGATCATGCCACTGCACTCTGCGAAGGGTCTCACAGCCCAACAAGAAGAGTCGCTCAAGTTGTTCGGTTTTCATAGCATCGAGATCAAGTTCTTTGACTGCTGTGTTAGAGAGGTTCAGCTCCTTGAGATTTGTCAGTCCACGAAAGAATACACTCTTAAGCTGTGCACAACCATCCAGAGAGATCTTAGAAACTATTGAAATCTGTTGACTCAGAGAGCGCCGGGCGCACCTTTTCTCCTGGCATCTCCAGCGAATGCTTCCACCCGGATGCTGGTCCAAATCCATCGAAGCTGAATGACTCCAATGATGTTGGAAGGACATCAGATTTAACTTGTTTCAACCCAGCACAACCATCAAGAATAAGCACCTTTAGTCTACTTGCCCGAGATAAATTTGGCAAATCTTCCATGGCACTATTGCCTGATAAGTCGAGAAGCTCCAGGTTTTCCATTTCCACGAGCAACTCCTGTGCTATAACCTTCAAGTAAGTAGGGATTCAATTACTCTCAACTTGAGAAGATTACGCACAATTTTAACTTGGGTGTAGTTATGGACCGCCCACCCACTATCTCCAATGCCTTCACATTTAACTCCCGGAGTACGATCATTAGCTCCACCATCTGTGGGGATAAAATCCAAGGCCAATCTGTGTAACGTATGTCCAACACCCATAGGCTTTGGAGACATGCCCATTTCTCCCCACGCTTCTCGACTGATCCATCGGTCATCTCAATGTCTTTGCAACTATCTATCCGGAGGAATCTTAGGTTGTGGCGAAAAGGAATGGAGGTGATGCAAAGTCAAGGTACACCAAGAGAGTTTTAGCACACAAGTTTGTTGGATCGAGGAAACAAGTCTTTGGCAACGTCTTTGGTTTCGCAATGTCGTGAAATAGGCGTTGCCTCCCGGGTATGGTCTGGATATCTTGTATCTCCACATCCTTTGATGTGATTGAAATCCATCCGAATTATTTCCTTGGTGGTTAAAAACCGGTCAAACCACTGCCTCTTGTTTTGTTTAGTAGGAAGATGCTCCAAGCGCATCGCTTCACAAAGTGTGTCTTGGCCTCCCATGCACTCTGTCCTTCTATGATGCCATCACATACCCAAGAGCTAGAAGCATGTGCATCCCGATCATAGTCCTTGGAGTTGCCATGACTATAATGCAATAATACCATATACAACCAACAATCAGAGCTATAGTTGGGGTGATACCATGCCTACTCAAACAATGAGCAAGTTATGTAGCCTCTTCATGCACTAAAGTCATTACATCTCTATCGACACCCACCACGTGGCCATGCACGAAGAAAAACATGAGAGATTTTCACACCCTCATTGAATGTAGGCTTAAGTCGAAACCTTCCACCAAATGTCCACACTACTTTGCTTTCTCCGAAAGGGAATACCAAATGTAAGTAAATCGATCTCAAGATCACTTCCATTATGAAAAATCACCAAAATCTACGGTCCTCAAGACTCGAAAGATGTGGTCTGCAACATCATCTATCTCAGCTCTAGAACTTTTTCTACTCCATCAAGTCGCCGTCTTCGTCACGCTTATCAAAATGGCCATCACAGATCCGCAAGCTTTAATTCCTCTGCAATTCTCCTCTGCATTGATCTTCTGCTTTGCCACGTTGAGCAATCTATGTGGATAACTTTGTCAAAGTTGAATTCTTTAGACTTGGGTAATTCCGCTAGAGCGGCAAGGACTACCGATGCGCCAATTCCATCCCAACCGTCAAAGGAGACAACATTCCTTCTCGCTCATAATAACGATTGTCGGCACCATTGTCCAAATAATATACAACTATCGACTCAACCACTTCACGAATACTTGACGATCGAGGACCTACAAAAGGCAAAGTTCAGTGTTGGTCACAGCTGTCATTCCAGTGTCAATTGAAAAGCATTTACAGCATGTAAAGCACTGCTATTCCTAGCATCAGGTGTTCATCGATTTTAACGCGTGTGTGACCAGGTGTTGTCTGCGGTAATTCCTCGTGGCATGGTATTAATACCAGTTGGACTACACGAGTACTAGTCTGGCTGCATCTACGACGACGTATGTACGAAGAGGTGATCCTTCTGTTACGCTGCACCGTGCAGTAATTTAATTTTGATGCTCAAACTCAATGCCCTGCTACGCTGCACCGTGCAGTAATTTAATTTGAAATTGCTTTCAAAGTTTCAATCTTGCTCCTCTGCTCCATATTAACATAGTCATTCTAACTAACCTAGGTTGGGACAAGAACTTGAATAAGTTGTACAAAATACAACCACAACCCTATTTAAGATGTGTTAGCACAAGATAAACACTAGTAATCATAAGCACAATAATGCAACGGATGCAACATTGCAACTACTTGGTTAAATCCTGCAGTATAATTTCTATATTGTAACTGTTTACTAATGCAGTATTTTCAAATATCTTTGGCAACATTTCACTTGAATCCATACAACATTTAATTCAAGTGTCACAACGAGTGCAGGGGATTTAAAAAAAATCATTTTCCATGGAGGGGCATTGGATGGAATGATGGTGAAAAAATTACCTCACAAAGGTTTATCTCTGTTTATATGCATACTACTAGAATGTATCTAGAAGCTCCCAATTAATCCTATAAGGGAAAATTGTTCTAGAATAAAAAGAAACAAAAATAGCTGGAACTCTCTTATTAATTGGAGAAAAAGAAAAGGTTACCATAGTCCGGCCCATCTAGTTGGGTCTTATGACATCAAATACAAAAGGAGAATGCCATTGAAAATGGACTGATAAGGTGAATGCAACTAGAAACAAATTTTCATCTACAAATGTCGGTCCAATAGTCGCCGTGTGGCTCGATCAAGTCCTAGTTTGCGTGAGTTTTTGGGTATAAAAGGCTAGGGCCTGCTCCCCTTTTATCTCAGACGTGTTATTTTTGAGTTAATGAAAACCAGAAAATCGCCCTGTATTGGCGGGCATACAGCGTTCGTAGTCCTTGTGAATTCGGTCACGGTTTTCATCATTGATTTGCTGGCTTGATCTCTGATCAAGTTTGCAGACTGAATCAACTGATCCCTTTGTTCTGGATCGTGTGCATTGTCGTGCACGGGCCAGCAGGTTGCTAGGAATTGTAGCGCAATTAATCTATTCCTGTCAGGTTGTGGGAAAAATTGCATCACGATTACTATGGCCGTGTGCTGCAGGAGAGGATTTGGTGTCTTTGGGCATCCCAAGGTGTTTTCTTTTCATCTACTCCTGTTATGTCTTCGTGGGAAATTAATTGGTGCTGCTGAGATTGTTCCTGACCGAAGACAGTGATTGAAGCATAGTCTGGATACAGCCATGCAATTATATCAATTGTTCTGAGTTTGTTTGCTGCGCATTACCAGCAAATTTTGGGCTGCTGCTTAACGATTGTACCGTGAAAGATTGAGCCAACAATTTGCACTAATTTGTGCCGTATCACCCTATAATCCTAGGAGCGAAAATTTTCATGTTTCAAGTACTTGATGAATTGAACTTCATTAATTAAAACTAAAAGCATAAAAATTCTGTGCGAAAATATTTTTCTGAAAAATTAGATAGAGTTATTTATATTTGTAAAAGCTATTCATAATTATATATAAAGCTAAACACATTAAAAACAAATTTAACCAAAATCAAAAATCAAATTCAGAATTAATTTTTGAAATGGGATTAATTTATGTATGTAAAAATAAATTAAATAAGAAGGAACTTAACACAAAAATAAAATAAATGTCCTCATAAAAGAGTAAATTCCTAATACTTCACATGCTCTGTCTAAACCTTTTCAAGGAACTACACACAGTTTGCCTAAACATGTCAAAAAACCCAATACTATCGGGGCCAACAAAGTTATGACAACATGCGACTTTGGAAATAATCTTGTTTTTTGTTTCTTAGACAAGTCGAGTCCATATACATGTACGAGTCTGTGGTTTTATGCGACGAGTTAGTCTTTGTGTCTTAGATGTCTCCATGTCTTAGTCAATATAATGAGTATATAAGTAGAGTTAGATAGGCTTGTAAAGTAGCAAGTCAAGAAGAAAAGAAAAAAACCAACGAGAGGGCGATCGGTTGTGATCGGAAGTTGAGGGGAAAGATAGAATACAGAAAAGCGGAGTGCTTTTATGCCCTAGAATATCGATTTGTATTCTTGTCTTGTTTTCGTGTTATCACCGCCATACTCGAAGGCAAGAGGAGCGAGAAGTTGCGATCAGTACTCGTGATTTGAAGTATCGAAAATCGAGTACTCGGAAGCGCTCAAGTTTACGAGTGGAGGAGTTCGTGGTTGAAATTGAGCGTGGTCGTAATAAGCTTGAAGGCATGGTCGTTACGGTATGACACGAAGGCTAGTCGTTACGAGGACGTGTTGAACGTAACAAGGCTACAAGTACAAGCGCATCAAGAAGACGCAGTCATAAACTAGAGTGGTCGTAACTCAGTTACGAGTATGTCCATAGCAGTGAAGGAGTGGTCCAAACCATAGACAACGTGGTTGTAAACGACTTTGAGTGGTCATAAACATCAACTGGGCTAACAATTGGTATCAGAGCCTAAGGGGATGAAGCAATGGCCGAACGCCGGTGATCCATTGAAGTCGGTGCTCATCAAGGTCATGGGCAACAAGCTCGATCCATCTAGATAGGTGTGCTCGTCAAGTCGATGACAAGAAGCATCTCGATCCCGATCCAATACCCGATGATGAGCGAAAAATCTTGTGTTCACTTGGTGAATGGTCGTGATCGGGTGGAGATGAAGACCGTGACAAGGATCAAGGCGCAATGGTGGCCATCTCGCAAGTAGTGCTAGACGACGTGATGATGTTGATGGCGAAAGAAGCCTAGATCGCACTCGGGGAGATGCGAGTAGGCGAGGATCGTGTCAAAAAGGCACATGCTCAAGTGCTCAAATGGAAACTAAGAAAGTTGCGTATGGGAGACTCAAAGACGATCATCGAGTACTCCATGAAACTCAACACGCCGGGGGTGAGATTCGCTCGCTCGGTGCAAAGCTAGAAGGGCGACATTGTCAAAAACTACATCGAGTACTCCATGAAACTCACCACGGGTGGATGAGATTCATTCGCTCGGCAAAGCTAGAAGGGAGCGACATTGTCAAAAACTATTAGTTCGGTTCCTAATAGATTCCTCCGGATTATCGAAACAATCAAGCAATTCAGTGATGTTGAAACGATGTTGGTCTCATAGGCGATCGGTCATCTCAGAACCTTCGAGGAAGGACTCAAGGGTTGACGGCACTCGAAGGATGAAGGAGAGGTCGCACTTGACCTAAACCAAGTGGGAAGCGAGGAACTCAAGACAAAAAGGAGGGCTCTAGCAACGCCAAGAAAGGAGGATGTCACGGGAATGGTCGAGGATGCGGTTGCGGACAAGGCGGTGGTGAAAGATCATGTGACAAATCACATATCAAGTACTTTGAATGTGATGAATATATGCACTATCGCGCTCGAGTGTCAGAGCCACATAAAGTGTTTAAACTGTGGCAAGTACTGATCACTACACTTCGATCACCGAAACAAGAAGGACGAGGAGGTAAACCTCACCCTATTGTGGAGAATGTTAACCCGACACTACTTCTTTCCTTGTGTGTTGAAGAGACATCAAGCATGGTGATGTTGAACGAGAAGAACCTAGTTCCTAAACTACGCCGGAGGAAGGTAGCTTCGATCACACTGATTGGTGGTACCTAGATAATAGAGCCTGTAGTCACATGATGGGAGATTCCTACGTGTTCCATGAGCTCGATGAGAAGATTTCAAGCAAAATTAAGTTTGGCGATGGCTCCACGGTTGAGATAAGGGGCAAATGATCGATGTTGTTGCAATGCAAGAACGGCGATCAGAAGTTGGTGTCTAAATTTATTTTATACCGAGACTATGCAACAATATACTCAGTCTTGGGCAGACAATAGAAGAAGGATGTAGGGTGGTGCTGCAAGATGAGTTCATGCATGTCTATGCAAAGAACAATGATCTGTTGATGAAAGTGAAAAGATCTACGAACCGATTGTACAAGATTTTCTTGAAAACTTGTAAATCTTCTTATTTGAAGAGTAGCCCGAGGAGCCGCGGTAGCAAACAAAGAAGCTCGAGAGGTGGTCAACATGACAAGTCCCAAGGGATAACCATGCCAAGCACGTGTCGGCGGCTCGTGTCAAGGTCAGGATTCCATGCACAAGGGTGTGCATGGAGAGCGGTCGGACGCACAAGGGGTGCGTAGATGCTCGAAGGTTTCGACCATGCAGGCGAGGGCGTCCCAAGTCGTCCTAGGCATCCGGAGAAGATACAAGTACTAGAGGAGTTTTCGGAACCATAAGCTTTCGAGTGCAAAGTCAAAAGCGTTTGAGTGCTACCGATCAGCTCGAGTGGTATAGTCGAAGGATCAAGGTATGCGTGGTCGAGGTTCCGGAGAATGGAGTGGTTGGAGGTTGCGTGATCGAAACCAACAATGGTGTCGGTACACATCACTAGGACCAGTGGGTCTCACTAAAGGAAAAGGTCGGTGCATTCACGTGGGAGATAGAGCAAAGAAAATTTTTGATCAAGGAAAATTTTCACGCAAATGGCGAGGAAGGTCCCATGAGCATGTTGAATTCTCACACTCAAAAGGAAAATGTGACCCATGGCGCCTGTGGAGGAAGAGCGGGCAAGCGTGGATGCCAGCATGACATCAGTGGAAGATGAAGGGCGCAGAGTGGTAGCCAGAGCATCAGGAGCAAGAAGTCAACGAGAGTACCAGGTGTGGAAGAGCAGTAGAAAGTGGTCAAGTAGGTGATCCAACCCAGGCAGGCGTGCAAGAAAGGACGAGTTCAGTCTAGCTGCGAGACGCGGCAAGCATTGGATTGTGTGAGGCTCAGGATGGAGCAAGCACACACAGTATGGCAGTGACAACCAAGGACAGAATGACGCACGGGAGTACAGGTAAAAAGGAAGAAGCATAAGATAAAAGAGAAGATCGGCGTGGTTAAAATGTAGAAACAAGATTTTAAGGGGGTGATTATTGGAAATAATCTTGTTTCCTTTGTTTCTTAGATGAGTCGAGTCCGTATACGTTTACGAGTCCATGTGGTTGTATGAGACGAGTTGGTGTCTATGTCTTAGATGTATACGTGTCTTAGTCAATGTACTAAGTATATAAGTAGAGGGAGGTAGGCTTGTAAAGTAGTAAGTCGAGAAGAAAAGAAAAACCAATGAGAGAGCGATCGGTTGTGATCCAAACTTGAGGGGAAAGAGAGAATACAGATAAGTGGAGTGCTTTTGTGCCCCGAAATATCGATTTGTGTTCTTGGCTTGTTTTCGTGTTATCACCGCCATACTCGAAGGCAAGAGGAGCAGAGGAGTTGTGCATTGGATGCTACACCAACATCGCCTCTATGTCAACATCATGCCCATGATGACCTCGGCATCTCAACGCTATGGTCATGTCGCCAAGCTCCCACTGTTGCCACCTTCGCAATGCCGTCAGGTTGGACTAGGAACAATGCCTATCGCTGCCATTGTACAGGATGGAGTCATTGCCTCCATGCGCCTCCTCACATGCACGATGATGACCTGATCGTGCCTTCCACTGGAAGGTCCATCTAGTCTTGGATATATTGTATATGGGCTCGTTCCAGATTCGATATGTGTATACATTTTATCTAAACAAAGGCTCATTAAGGGGTTGCGGTGACAATGCCCATTATATAGTTTAGTCCCATATTTATTATTTATGTATGAAGGGGACATTCTTCATCTATATAAAGAGGGCGCAGGGGCTCTCATTGTACACACAAGGCTACAAGCAAAAGAGCAATAAAGTTAAGAGAAGGCTGGACTACATCTTTGTGTTCTTGTCTATTATTTATATTTGTGTATTGAGAGCTTTGATCGTTAGCAACATGACCTCGATCATACAACACGTTACAACATGATAACACTAAAGCTATCGCCTCGATATGTTGCTTTGATCTAGTTTCAATTCTACTATGCGATGATGTTTTCTTTTAGTAGATTACTTAGTTTCTACTATTATACATCGCCGCTCCTCTCCCAACGGCTAAACCATGCGTGCGGCCGACACCGACTGCTAACAAGCGTATGCCTCCGCACATGCCATCACACCGCAATGCATTGAAATAGGTGTGCGCTCCACGCACGCCACCAACCTTGCCACCGAGATGCCACATGCTTCCATGTGCGCCATGCCTATGGGTACATTGTTGCCTCGCACTAGTGCACGAGATCGTCATTGTCTCGAATCAATGTCGTGCCCACGATGACCTCATTTTTTTTTATTTTCCAAATTTTTTTAAATTGCAATTTTAAACCCCTACTTTTTTATGAAGGGTATATGTTAAAAATGTCGGGATTTTTCCCCTGGGGGAAGGTTCCCCAAATTGAAAATTTAAAGGAAAACCATCAAGGGGAAATTTTGGGGGCAAATTTTTTTAACCCCTTTAAACCCTTAAAGGGTTTTGGGGTATTTTAAAATTTAAAAAACAAACCCAAATTATTTTAAAATTTTTGGCCCCCGGGGGGGGTGTTGAAATTTGGGTAAAAGTTTTATCCCCAAAATTTAAAAAATAGTTTAAAATTTAAAGAAAAGATTGTTTTTTGGAAAATTTAGGGAATTTTAAATGATTTTTATATTATTTTGCTTTAATTTAAAATTTAGTTTTAAAAATATTTAAAAAATTAAGCTTTTAAAAATTAGGGATTAAAAATCCAATTTTAACTTAATTTTAAAATTTAGAATTTTTTGAGTTAAAATTTTAAAATAATTTATTGAGGTTTTAAAAAATTCCTTTAAAAGGGGGAAAAAAAATGGGGAAAGCGATCATAATTTTTTGGATTTTTCCATCTTTTTAAAGAAAGTTTAGGTTTACCAAACAAAGGAATTTGGTAATAAAAGATGTTTTTAATCGAGGGTTTATGAGAAATGATGGGAAAAAAGTTTAAAAATGTTTTTTGGGGGGGTTTTTTAAGGGGTTTAAAATACCCGGGATTTTTGGGGGGAAAATCCTCTGGGCTCAGGGGGGAAATTGGGTTAATTTTCCCTTTTATTTAAAATTTTTGGGGTTTTAAAGGGGTCTTGGGAAGGAAAATTTATAACCCTCTGGTTATTTGGCTAACCGTAAAATTTTTACCTTGGGTGGGTTTAACCCGGGAAAGGTGGTGGGGGGGGGAGGGGGGTTCGGGAAAAGGGGTTCGGGCCCCAAACTTTGAAACCCCCATTTAATTTTGGAATCTTCAGAAAAGGGGTGTTTTGCCCAGGGACCGGGTTGGGGTGGGGGGAAAAATTTACAAAAAAGGGCCCTTTAATTAAACTTTTTGGGATCGGGGTTAGGGTTAAATTTTAATGTTTAATTTTTAAAAAAAACCCACAACCAAGGGGCCCCGGGGGGGAAAGGGTGGTTTTTGTTGGTAGAAAAAAAATAGGGAGGGGGGAAAAAATTTGATTTTTCCCCTTTCAGGGGGTTTGGGTTTTTTCCCAAAGGTTTCAATTTTGGCAAAAAAAAAAAAGGGGAAGGGTTTTGCCCGAAATTCTTTTGTTTTTTAAAGTTAATAGGCAAAATTCCCAAAATCCGTTTGGGTGGGTTTTGTTGTTTCAAAACATTTGAGAAAAAAGGGATAAAAATTTTTCCCCAAAAAAAAATATTTGGACCAAATCTTTTGGGCTCCAGCCTTATTAAGGGCCCTCCTCCAACCATTTCCCTCCATTTCCCCCTCCCAAAAATCCTTCAGGGGTCTTTCCTTTTTTCCCCCCAAAAAACCTTTGCCCCTATTGCTTAAACAGACCAAATGGTCTATTTGGTTTATAAATCAGTTTTCAGTATTTGGGTGGAGTAGCATGGCGCTCGATGTGGTGGTCCAATGTGACAATCAATGTGGCAAGAAGACGCACAAGATGGGTGCATAGAAGCCAAAAGCAGAGCTTGGTGTTGTAGGAGCAGCCATTGGTCAATACTAAGCAATGGCTAGTTCGACAAACGATTACAAAGTGATAGCAAAAGTGGTTCCATTACCTGATGGTCACGATAACTTTAGTTTATCGTTGAGTTTTAGAAAATGTAGTATGATGTTTTTTAATCCATAATAATGTACAGACATTCAGCTAGTATTAAAAAAAGGTTCAGTACATGCTTTGTTGTGAATTACCAACTCGTAGAAAATAGCATATGCCATCACAAAACAGTAACGTGCACTGAAATTTGCTAAACAACCGAAGCACCCTGATTGGTGAAGAGATGATAAAATGCACGAGAGAGAGAGAGGGTACCTCGGATTTCACCATGATGCCTTTATTGAAAACCGGCCTTGAACGAAGATGGCAGTAAATCTAACCCATTAAATCCCTCCAATTCCTGCACAGCATGTCATGTTTGTTGTTCGACAATGTCAAACCAACGCGTAAAAAAATTTCGTTAACAGAACAGAGTCGGCAAAATGCAAATCAAAGCACTGAATTGTTTCTGGTACCTCGTCAATTAGTAGCCCAGCAACCGGGAGGAAGAGAGTTCCCAGGAGACCACTTTGTTGGGTTGATCTCCAGGGCTAACTGCCCCGAGATTTCAGGGAGGACCTCCTCCACTCACGCACCCTGATCGGGGGTGCTACCAACTATTGGTTCGGTCCCGGTCACCGAGTGCACATATAAAACGGGGGTTTTCGGCAGGGTTAAGCTGACGGTTGTTAAAAGCCCCGAAAATCCCGAACACGTCCGATCTCTCACGGTGCGCTCTGGTGAACGAAGGCCGTGCCACCTCCGTCCTCCTCCACGGCTCCGACGCCCTCACTACCTCCGGCCGGCCACCCCTACTGCATCCTCACCGCACCACCACTACACCACCTTCATGGCGTCATCTTCTTCTTCGGGTATGTGATGATTTCACCCTAAAGTATTTTAGGTGTTCATGTTGATCTAGGGATTAAGGATTGTCATGATGTTTAGACTAAGTTTTATTTCTAATAATGGTATCAGAGCCTAAACCTAGACTCTCATGAACCCTAATTTTTCCCGAACCCCAAACTCGAATGGATTTCGGATCGGCGGCAAAGAACAAAAAAAAAATCTTTAGATTTGGGATTAAGTTTTGGTTTTAGATTTTAATGATTCGGTTTTAGCAATTAGAAGGAGAGGATCAAGCATAACCCCTAAGAAAATCCCAAACCACGGCGGTGGCACACACACAAAAAAAAAAGGGTGGATCGGCGGTTACCGGCTCTCGGCGCCGCCGCCCTTAGCCGCTCCGGGGCCACCGGCCGTCCACCGTGCCGTGCCACTCGGGCCGCCACGCCGTCGCCGGTCGACCTGAGGGTGCGCCGCCTCCGTTCGCTCGGGGTCACCTTGCCTCCCGCGGGCGCCGCCGCCGTACTGCTCCACTCGAGCGCGCGCGCCGTCTCGGGGCCGTCGCCTAGCTCCGTGCGGGCCTAGCCGTCGCCTTGCCGCTCCGCGGGCCGCCGCCGTGCCCGCGCCTTGCTCCGCTCGGGGCCGCGCGCCCCGGGTCTTCCCCTCCGGCCGAGCGCCTGCGACGCCGCTCGGGACCGCCCCGCCATGCGCCGCCCGGGTCCGCCTCTCCGGTTGCCCCCGCGTGCGCCGCTCGGGAAGCCGCCGCGTGCGTCGCTGGGGAAGCCGCCGCCGAGGTCGTGCCGCCTCCGCTTTTCTCGCGCGGGAACGGAGGAAAGGAGTTAGGTTTAGGGTTTTCGGGGAATTAACCCGCCGCGGGCGCGATTTCGGCCGTCCGATCTGATCGGACGGCCAATATTTTTTTCGGCCGTTTCGCTCTTGGGCCGGGTGTCTCTCTCGACCGTCGGATCTCGATCCGACGGCGCGCATGCATGAAGTTGCTGCCGACAGCGTGGTGGGCAGCCGTGGCACGATTTTGGCCGTCGGATTGAGATCCGACGGCGCGAGCAAAAAAAAAAATGGGCTGCACTGATGCTTTTCTCGGGTGCAGGCCGCGCGCATTTTGCTGTTGGCCACACGTTTATGGTGGGCCGCGGCAATTTCGGCCTGTGCGGCGCAATTTTCCTTTTGGGGCCAAGTTTTGGCCTAAATTTTCTTTCAGGACCGAGTTTTGGCCATTTTTTGCTTTTAGGGCCGTTTTTAAAGTCCAAATTTCCTTTTGAGGCCAAATTTTTTGACAGAAATTATATTTTAATTTTTAGTGCATTTATTTTTGTTTTAGTTTATTATTATGCACTGTTTTAATTAATTTTTTCAGAGGCCCAAATTATGATGAATAATTACCTTATTGTTATGAATAATCTCAAATTTAAATTGAACCAATGAGATATTTAATTTGAGAATTTATGCTTAGTTTTTGGCATTATGTATACATATGGTTATATTCTGACCAACGTCGTTTATAATCATATGTCGCCAATGAGATATTTTATTTCTGAAATTTTATGCTTAATTTTGGCATTATGTAAGCATATGGTTATATTCTGACCAACGTTGTTTATAATCATATGTCGCCAATTATATATTTTAAATTTAAAGTTTTCATGATTAAAATTTGACATTATGTATACATATGGTTATATTCTGACCAACGTCATTTATAATCATATGTCGCCAACGAGATATTTTAATTTTGATACTTTATGATTAATTTTGGCATTATGTATTCATATGATTATATTCTGACCAACGTTGTTTATAATCATATGTCGCCATAGTTATTCAGTTCCTTTTCATTTTCTGCCCAACGGTGATATGAATTAGAACTGTAAATGCATGTTATTAATCAGACCAACGTAGGGTTAATTGCATGCAATATTAATATTTATGATGTTTCTGATTTTGCCCTGTATTTTAAAATTTAGCACTTAATGTTTCAAACATTACCGCCACTATTGATAAAATTAAGCAGCTCACGGGGAACAATTTTCCCTCGTAGAGAGAACGAATTCATGTTGTCCTTGGTGTTTTGGACCTTGACTATGCCTTAAGGGTAGACGTTCCCGTTCCTCCCACCGAAGGTGAGAAGAATTTTGCTGAGAAAAAGAAAATTTATGAGGCTAATGTAAAAAAAAAGGGAACGGTCTAACCGCTTATCATTTATGATCATGAAGACCTCTATCTCAGTCGGGATTAGGAGAGCAATCCCCAATTCCAAAAATGCTAAGGAGTACATGGCTTCAATTGAGGAGAAATTCAAAGGCTCCAGTAAATTTATGCCAGTACTTTAATTCAGAGGCTCTTAACTTCTAAATATGATAGGTCCAGCAGTATAAAGAGCATATAATGATGATGACTGATATGGCAAAAAAAACTCAAGGGCATGAACATGGCAATTTCCGATGTTTTTCAAGTCCATTTCATAATGATCTCTCTCCCTTCTGAGTATACTGCATTCAAGATTAATTACAACAAAAGTAGAGCATGAGCGATTTGATCGCCATGTGTGTCCAGGAGGAAGAGAGAATAAGAACAGAAAAAAAAGATTTTGCTCTTCATGTTGGTGGCTCAAGCAAAAGGAAGTTCCATGGGGACTTTAAATCAAAGAAGAAGCTGCAATTCTCCCCTAACTCAGAAAAATCAGGGCCTAAAGTGCACAACGCACCAAAGCCTCCTGTTGCTTCCGCTGGATCAGCTAAAGGGGGGAGTGCCACTTCTGTAAGTAGCCAGGGCATTTTCAGAAAGACTTGTAGTTTTATTCCTTCCATCAGGAGGAATTTGTTTTTCAGTTTCTTTATTGGACGATGAATGTTTTAATGTATTTCTATAGACAATAAATGTATTTAAAGAGATGGTCTTGCTTTTAAATAGGAAAAGCTCTATATGCTTTCTCTTAATTATTTCCCTGTATCTTTAGATTAATGATGAGACTTCTTCGAAACTGTGGCACTATCGTTTAGGCCACATTTCGAGGGGGAGAATGTAGCGTCTCATTAAAGAAGAAATTCTCCACCTTTTAGATTTCTTTGACTCAGATCACTGCACTGATTGCATTAAAAGATGCACTGATTGTATTAAAGGAAAATAAAACAAATAAAGAAGGGACCTACTCACAGTACAGGACTCTTAGAATTAATTCACAGTGGATGGTTTGATTCTTTCATCACATTCACCGATGATATTGATATTTTGTCCTTTTCCGTGACATCGGTGGATGGTTTTGATTCTTTCATCACATTCGCTAATGTTTTCTCCCGTTATGTTTTTATTTTTCCCCATTAAAGATCGCTTTGAATCACTCGACAAATTCAAGATATTTAAGGCTGAAGTTGAAAATTAGCACAACCTAAGAATTAAAATTGAAGGATGAACTAAAGTCTATAAGCACTAATGATGTATGAGACTTAGTAGAAATTCCTGACGGAGTCAAAACAGTAGGCTGTAATGGGTCTACAAAATAAAACATGACTCTAAGGGAAATATCGAAAGATTCAAAGCAAGGCTTGTAGCAAAATGCTTCTCACAAAGAGAGGGAAGTAACTATAATGACGTCTTTTCTTCCGTCTTAACTAAAGATTCATTCAGAATTGTTATGGCACTTGTAGCTCATTATGATTTAGAGCTACATCAGATGGATGTTAAAACGACATTTCCTAATAGCGACTTACAAGAGAATGTTTACATGGCTCAACCGGAAGGTTTTGTCGTGGAAGGCAAGGAGCATATGTGATGTCGACTTAAGAAATCTATTTATGGCTTAAAATAAGCGTTGAGTCAGTTGTACCTCAAATTAGATCAAATCATAAGAAGTTTCGACTTTAAAGAAAATGAAGTTGATAATTGCATATATGTTAAGTTCAAGGGGAGTAAATCCACCACCTTAGTACTTTTATGTGGATGATATCTTATTGGCCAGCAGTGATAAGGATATGCTGTTCATGACCAAGAGATTTCTTTCATCCAATTTTGATCTCGGTGATGCCTCTTATGTTTTTGGCATTGAAATTCACCGAGATAAGTCTAAAGGAATATTAGGTTTATCTCAGAATGCATACGTTGACAGAGTACTAAAGAAATACAATATGAATAAGTGCTCTGCCTCGCCTGCTCCTATTGTTAAGGGCGATAAGTTTGGGACATTTTATTGTCCAAGGAACCAATATGAAACTGATCAGATGAAGTCGGTTCCTTATGCTTCAGCTGTCGGAAGCATTATGTATGCTCAAGTATGTACACGCCCTGATTTAGTTTTTGTAACCGGGGTACTTGGCAGATATTAGTCAAATCCAGAACTAGACCACTGGAAAGCCGTTGAGAAAGCTTTGCGTTATATGCAAGCTACTAAGTATTTCATGCTTACATATAAGTTTTCTGATAGCCTTGATGTTATTGGTTATTCAGATTCAGACTTTGCGAGATGTGTTGATATTAAGAAATCCACATCAGGTTACATCTTCACACTCGCTGGAGGAGCTTTTTTCGTGGAAAAGATCCAAACAAACCCTTACGGCATCTTCAACGATGCAAACTGAGTTTTGTGGCATGTTATGAGGCTACAGGGCAGGCTGTATGGCTTAAGAATTTTTATCCCGGGACTTAGAGTTATAGACAGCATCTCTGAACCACTCACTTTATAATGCGATAATGAACCCGCAGTCTTTTATGCAAATAACAACAAGTCAAGTAGTGCTGCCAAACACATTGACATTAAGTATCATGTTGTCAAAGATAGAATCCAGGATCAAACCATAAGTATCAAACATATTAGTATTAAGTTAATGCCTGCGGATCCGCTTACGAAAGGCTTACCACCCATTATTTTTCGTGATCATGTTGCCGGCATGGGTTTATTGGAAAGCCTCTGATTCTGGATAAAAGGACCTTTTAAGTAAACCAACTCCCATTAAGTATAATGTATATCCATTCTAAGATAAAGTAGTGCACTATAGGTACTGAGGTTGTATGGTACTTTATTGACCATGCAACACATTGCCTTGGTATGCTGTTTTATCAAAGGATGAGCTTATGATGTTAGCCTTACGATCAAAGGGAGAATGTTGGGTTGATCTCCGTGGCTAATCGCCCGAGATTTCGTGGAGAACCTCCTCCACTCACGCACTCGATCGGGGTGCTACCAACTATTGGTTCGGTCCGGTCACCGAGTGCACATATAAAACGGGGTTTTCGGCAGGTTAGTCGACGGTTGTTAAAGCCCGAAAATCCCGAACACGTCCGATCTCTCACGGTGCGCTCTGGTGAACAAAGGCCGTGCCACCTCCGTCCTCCTCCACGGCTCCGACGCCCTCACTACCTCCGGCCGGCCACCCCTACTGCATCCTCACCGCACCACCACTACACCATCTTCATAGCGTCATCTTCTTCTTCGGGTATGTGATGATTTCACCCTAAAGTATTTTAGGTGTTCATGTTGATCTAGGGATTAAAGATTGTCATGATGTTTAGACTAAGTTTTATTTCTAATACACTTCACATATACCAGACGCTCAGCTCTAGCAAAGCACAGAGCTGTTCAAATGAAATCTCTTGTTGTATCAATGCCTTGGAATTAAGCTTCCCCTACTCTTTTGGCATTGGTTTTACTTTCTATAAAGCATAAGCATTGGAGTTGAGAGCAGTAGTCCTTGGATTCCCCCATCATTACCGGTCGCTTGTTCACACAAAAAAAAGGCTGATTCGTCAAGGAGTAGGGACAAGGCGGCGTCTTTTGTTGCAGTAGTCTTTGCGCCCGCGGGGTGAAATCGCTGAAACAACCTCGTTTTGAGTGTTGCCGTTACACATTATGTATGGACTTCATATCATTCTACCACTGACCTTTAATTAGAAGTAAGACTAAGGCCTGCTTATTTTGGCTTAAATTTCTGACTTATTTTTCACTATTTACAAATTTCGTCTTTTTTAAAATTTTATTTTTTTGATTTTTTTCCGGTTCTTTTTTCTCGTATTTGTTTACGTTGTCCGTAATGAGCTAACATATTTTTTCTATTTTTATTTTTCTTAAATTTAATTACGCCAAATAAATTACTTTCAGCTACAGTATAATTTCTACCGACTACAGTATAATTTCAGTCATAAGCCACTATTTTTCAGCCCAACCGAGCGGGCCTTAGTTATTGTTCTACCTATCATTCTACGACGGATCTGTCAGATTAGTTGTTGGCTTTAGTTTTTGGTTTTTACTTATAAATAATAAAAGCTTGTAGAAAAGCTACAGAGAGACACTCGCATTCAATTTTAGCCGATATAACGAAGTTACTATAGTGTGTACTAAATTGACTAGTAGACCCGTTTTAAAAAGACATTTACATTTAAAAGCTATTTACTATAGAAAAACAGCTTTTAAAAGCAAATACTAACATGACTTAATTAGAAGCAAAGACTTAATATCCTGATGATGAGCAGCTCCCTTGTTAAACCGTCTCTGCAAAATTGCAGTTCGTATATCTGAGGGGAGCTCAGAAGTTGTCCCAATAAACTTCTCATTGCCGTTAGTACAGTTTGGAGGTACTTGGTTCCTATATCCTGTGACAGGCTTCGGTTGTTACCCAGATCACCTGCGTAAGTACATTGTTTGGACTTTAGAGGTACCTTGGTTCCTTTCTGCTTTGCTTTTATTATTGCTTACAAATTCCTGCTACCCTGACATGGATTTTAAAATCTTAACTGACATAATTTCTACTCGTTACTTGATGTGTCTAGAAATGCTAGGAAATATGAAATCAAGAGTGGTGGGCATGTTTTTATTTAGCAGCTCATTATGTGAGTTTTTTAGGGAACTTATTATGTGAGTTTATTAGACTTAATTGATGTTTAGTTTATTATTTATCGAGAGCATTTATAACCCAATTTTTTCCTGCTTTACTTTGCATTCATAACCCAATATTTCAGCCAATGTTGGAGGGAAGAGTGGGTTGACACTTGCAAGTAGAGGACGTGGGGGTTTGTGGGAATTGAAAATTTTTATCGGTGCAAAACAAACGTTATTTGTATTTGTGTGAACCAAAAGAGTTGCATTTCTTAACATAAAGCTTATAAACAAACTTTTAGTCGACTGTGCTATAATTAAGTCCTTACAAAAATAAATGGTAAGATTTGTACCCTCAAGGCAATACAAAACAAAATACTACTACTTTTCTAGGGAAAAAATTTACTCGTGAACAAAAAGAGTAGCATCCCATAACACCAAAAGCTTATATAAATAAACAAATTTGGCATTCCTATTCACGTATTTCATTACAAAATTCGATCGGTTCAGCATAAATGGTTGAGGTAGATTTGGAATTTCGGTTCATATGGCCTGTTAGCACACCCGCTGGTCCACAATCATGAAAGTAATTCAACTTAAAGTCATTGATGAAGTAAATTCTCCGTCCCCTGAATGTTGCTGGTAAGATATAGATAGAATAGTATCTCACGAATCAAAGTGAATCCCTTCAGAGAAGACCAATGATATACCGGCTTTAGGCATTTGGCTTGGCTACGTTGCTTTCCCGTTCCTAATTAAAGCGAGAATGAATCATATTCTTTGCTTGTCTGTGGAGTAAAGAGGCACACAGTATACAATATATGGTTGGGATTAGAACATCTTCCCGATTTGCGAGCCAAAGCCAAGACAAGATGATGTATCTGTTTCCTTTGAACGTGAAAATTAAGGCAAAGCTTCGCGGCAGTCTATGAGAAAATGAGATAACTTTTGAACAAAATGAGATAAATGAAGGAACCAATACGGTATGGATATTCAACACACGAAATTCTGCCCATTTTACTACACTTGACAAGCTCAATGTCGTCACTATTGCGTGCACGGCAACTTAATAAATTGAAATATCAAACAAACTAGAAAAAAATCTGAAAATTTGACCTGCATTACTGCATTAGTAAAAAATTCACACAAGAGAACAGAGCATGTTCAAACCATGGTGAAGTGAAGGCAAATTCAATAGCCACCAAAATTTGGTCTCTTTGGGGACCAATATTCTGTTAGCCAACTAAAATCAGTTTTGACATCCAAGAGGCTCCAAAGTCCATAGTTACATCTCACCTTCCCTCTTATCGCATGTTAGAATTAATCTTAATGATTTGTAAGTCATGGTCGAAACAGTGGTCAAAGCGTGGCCAAAGCCACGCACAAAGCCGCGATCGAGCGGCAGTTGGAAGTTGGGAACCCGGTCGTGTGCTCGAACGTGGTCATGGCAACATCATCATGGCGCCGTGGTTGTGGCAACGTGTTCGTGCAGCGATACTCTGAGCACCGCAATCGATCGAGGTACCGTAGTAGTTGAAAACACCGTAGCAAGATGTACTTGGAAGAACACCATGGCGATCGATACTTGGAAGGACTCTATAGCGGTGGAGCATTCGAGTATGAGGGAAGTCAAGATGGAGCGATCGTAGCCATTAGAAGCGATCTCATGCAGATCGTGGAGAGATTCCTGGATGCATGAGAATAGGCCCAAATTAATGGAGTTAGTGGGGTGCGTGGAAGTCGTGTGTGTGTGTGCATGAGACTTATTTAAGTCATGTAATTCCTATTAAATTGGATGAAGAAGAGTAACAATAGAAAAGATTGAGTGATTCAATCCCAACATTGTATTAGTATCCCTCTGTGTGAGTTTATCCAAAGTGACAATAGAGGATTGAGTGATTCAATCCTAACATTTTGTATTAGAGCCTGAGTTCTCAGTTTTGTGTATGCGTAAGTACCTTCGCTTCAACATGATGTCCACCACCGAGCAAACGGCAACAACACTAACATGGTCAATAAGGGAGGGAGGCATCTCTCTCCAGTACCCAATGCTCTCCTCCTCCGACTACTTCAACTGGGCGATCAAGATGGAGGTATGTATGGAGGCACATGACATCTGGGAGGCAATCGAACCCATGGTCGGAGTGGTCATGGAAAGAAGGAAGGACAAGATGACACTAGCGTGCATCTTCCAAGCCATTCCTAAGAATGTGCTCCACCAAGTTGCCAAGAAGAAGATAGTCAATGAGGTGTGTGAGAGCTTGAAGATGAGGTATCTTGGCATCGATCGAGTGAAGAGGCGCAACTGCAGACCATGAAAAGTGAATTCGAGGCCCTAGCATAAAAGAAAGTGACTCCATCGATGAGTTTGCTGGCAAGATTAGTTGGCTAGCGAGCAAGTTCAGTGGTCTTGGCACCATCCCGAGGACACCGTACTCATCAAGAAGTTGCTCGATTTGGGTCCTAACAAGTTTTGAAGGTTGTTGTTGCAATTGAGCAATTCTATGGTGTGAATACCATGCCATTTGAGGAGGCGATTGGCCACCTCAAAGCGTACGAGGAGTGGATACGCAAGCACAAGAAGGGGGACAAAGAGTATTTGCTTCTCACCAAGGCCGAGTGGGAGGCTCGGTCATCGAAGTGAAATGGCAAGGGCTCCTCCGGACAGCACTAGTAGTGGTGGTTGAAGAAAATTCAACAAAACTAAGGTGGTGTGCTATAACTACCAAGAGTTTGGTCACTTCGCATACAAGTGCCCTAAGAAAGAAAAGGAGTTGAAAGAAAAGGAAAGGAGGAGAAAGCGCTACTTTGTGACATTCGGTGATGATGAGCCAATTATTCTATGAAGATTCGTGAAGTGTGGTCATTTGTTAGATACTAATCTTGACAAAGTTTATATCTGCATGTTTAATTTAGTCTTTGCACGTAGTGATCGTGTTGTATAGGCCTTTGCATTTAGTAGTGTGTGGCACTAGAAGAATCGGCGGTGGCGAAGGCCATTACAACGAGGAAGAGTCGGTGTGATGCCGCCGCCAATGGTGGTGTGATCTTGTCGTGAGGAGAAGTCGGTGTGAGATCGACAATGACAAAGATGTGAATCTGGCGTGAAGTTTTAACATGAAGTCAAAGGCGTTGGTGTGAAGCCATCGCCGCTGCAAGATGAAGACATGCACGAACAATGGTGCGAGACTGCTATGAGTCGTGTGAAGAGAAGGCCACTGCATGTGGCTAGTTGTAAAGGCTACTGCGTCTGGCAAGAAGATGTGGGTAATTTGTATCGGTGAGTTGACATATTAAGATTAAGGAGGAGAATGTTAGAATTAATCATGATGATTTGTAAGCCACGACCGAAGAAGTGGTCGAAGCCATGGCAGAAGCCACAGACGAAGTCGCGGTCGAAGTAGCAATCAAAGCTATGGTAGTCAGAGTCAAAGACTTTAAGTACAAAGGCAGTCAAAGACTCCGAGTATGCAAGAAGCCGTGGTTGAAGCTTCGAGTTGATATGCCAAGGTCGTAGCATTGAGATGATGCCCAGTGGTCCAAGCAGCAGTCAGAAGTTTGAGAACCTAATCGTGTGCTCAGATGTGGTCGTGGCAACGTGATCGTGGTGCTATGGTCGTGGCAACATGGTCGTGTAGCAATGTACGAGCAACCATATGCAGTCATAGGTACTATAGTAGCCGAAAGCATCATGCGCCTATACTCGGAAGAACACCGTAGCAATCGGTACTCGGAAGGACTTTGTAGAAGTCGGAGCATTCAAGCACGAGGGAAGTCGGAAGTGGAGGGTCGTGGCGTGAGAAGTGATCTCATGCGGATCGTGGAGAGATTCCAGAGGCATAAGAATAGGCCCAAGTTAGTGGAATTAGTGGGTACGTGAATGTCGTGTGTGTGCATGAGGCTTATTTAAGCCATGTAATTCTGTTAAATTGAATGAAGAATAGTAGCAATAGAAAAGATTGAGTGACTCAATCTCAATATTGTATTAGTCTCCTCTATATGTGTTTATCTAGAGTGACAAGAGAGATGATTGAGCGATTCAATCCCAACATCGCCCTACTCTCTCATCCCCGTTCTCCCTGTTTTCCTTTGTTACTTTCATCCCTTCCCTTTATCCATTTTTAGGCTCTTCTTTGGCACCAAGTCTGACCTCCTCAATGCTTCATCCCCAAAAGCAAAAATCATTGATCTACGCGCGAGGTTAAGATCTGATTGGCTCATTCGAAAACTGATCAACTAAAATTTGGCCTCAAAGTCGCAAACCTAATCTCTGCCTCATACATTAACTGACAAGTGCGCTCAATCTCTGATGGCATGTACTGATGTAACTTCTATTGAATACCAACTAGTAATACTATTTTTAGATTAGAACTACTAGTCTTATTTGGAAATTCATTTCATAGTGCAGGAGTAATCTACCATTACGACGAAATAAAAGGTTGGCTGCCTAGTAATCTACCATTTAATTTTTGGTGGGAAGAATTAATTTTTAGCATGCATGCATGGTTTACTATGGTTCTTGGTGTGAGAAATGAGAGTATAGAGAGTAGCAGCAGAGAATTCGGCTGGAGAAGAAGCGTATAGAACGAAGAAGACTAGTAGAAAAGAAGTGGGCGTGCTGTCAGAAAATAAAAGAAACGACGGCACCAGGGTTCACGAGGATGCCAAAGTTAAGCGAGCTCTAGCTCTAGAGCAATGATAGGACGAGTGACTCCTTCGGGAATTTTACTATTTTATGTTATTTTTTCCAGAAAAGGGAGAAAGGCCAAGAAAATTTGGTTCAACCCAAAAAAAATAGAACGACTATATTTTTTGGAGATTTGTATTTTTTCCAGAAAAGGGGAGAAAGGCTAAGAAAAATTTGGTTCGACCCCAAAAAATATAACAAATATTTTTTTTGGAGATTTGTATTTTGCAAGATTTGAAATTGAATTTTGGACATAAAATGACAATTTTGAATGGAACTGAGGCTTTGAAAATAAACTAGACATTAGAATTTGGAATTTAAATTTTGGGATTACCAACTAAACTTCAAATATTCAAAAGGATGACATAAATGGATAGATTGGAATTTTTGATGAATTTAGAAATTTAAACGGGTCCAATCGGAGTTAAGATGAAGAAATACAAAGCTTCGTAAGTTTTAAACTAAAGAAAAGGAAAAAGCGATTTTGTGAATATTTTTTGTATTGAAAATTTGATTTATCTCATCAGCAGGGAATTTGAATTTTTGGTTGGATTTATTTTTCTACGAAAAAAGAGAATTATGATATCATGCTGACATCAGCCCTAGATTAGATTTTTCGGGCCAGACTGACAAGTGGGCCTGTCTTTTCGTGGACTGGGTCCATGGACCGGCAGGCGGCTGAGGTGGAAGGGAAACAATGTGGCGCCTGTGGGCTTGTTGGCATTGAGGTGGCACACACACGCCATCACGTGGCGACAACGCCGCCGCCATGTCGACTTGGTCGCTAACGTGGCCTCGTCGACGGGTGGCGTATGGGACCCAATGGTCGGTACGTTGGGGAGCACGGCGACCACCACTGCGTGTGGCGCAAATGGGAGAGGAGACATTGGGAGTCGAGGATACCTTCTGTGCTCGGCAATGATTGATGGTGGTGGCGGCGCGGCAATGGCGGTTGGTGCCAGGTCTCTAGTGCGACGGCGCCTCGGTGACGGAGGAGGCGAACGGAGGGGTGAGTGTAATCACCAAGACATAGAAAGTTGTTGGCGGCATTAGTGGGGCACGAAGACCACCGAGGCGGTAGCAATTGCTTGTAGCTCCACCGGAGCTCAAGGAGAAGATGCACGATGAGGGGAGAGCTTGGGCACGGAGAGGAGGAGTGGAGCACGAAGAGATGTGAGGTGAAGAAAGGGCATGCTTGAGGGAGGGTTTTATAGGGAGTAAAGCGGCTCGGGTGAGTAATTGCTCGTCCGAGTTAATGGCGTCGGGAGTAAAAGTGGCGGGAATGGGGTTTAAAGAGGGGAATCGGATGAGGGTGAGTGCGGTAGTGAAGAGGTGTTCTTGATTGCATAAATGCACGAAGAAATGATAGGGATGATCAATTGGGAGCTCGGTGAGCAACAATGGCGGCGAGAAAAGAAGAGGAAGGAAGGAAAGAAGGAGTGGGGTAGGGCCGACGAGGGAGAGAGAGAGAGCGGGTGGGAGGAGGGTAGGCGGCTCGAGAAAGAAAGAGATGGCGGGGAAGAGGCGGACATCGGCCGATGGCCATGGCGGAGGCGCGTGTGGGGAAGGGGAAAGGGGCGTGGAGGTAGAAGGCAAGTGGGCGGGCCCCTGGCAAAGGAGAGAGGGAGAGAAAGAGAGAGAAGGAAAGTGCGGGATGAGGGATGAGGGATGAGGGCCGGATTTGTTTAAAATTTAATTTTTAGTTTTTGATTTTCCGAAATCCTGAGAAAGAGAAATAAAGCTTAAAAATAGCAAAAAAATTCAAATAAATCTCGGAAAATTCCTAAAAATTCTTGAAAATGCAAGATAATTAAATAAAATAAACTTGTTTTGACCTCAAATGCATAGAGCTTTTAATAACTCTTACTCTAGTCCAAACTAAAAGAGGAAATTAAATTCGGAAAAATGTACACAAATCCTAGAGATATTCGGACCTAGAAAATTATTTCCGACTTACTTTTGGTATTAAATTTTACACTAAAATACTTTTTAATTTTACAATTGATTTTAAACTCCAAAAAATCACAAAAAATGTAAATAAAATCCAAATGAGTTTAAATAATTAATTTTAATTAATATTTTTTTAGAAATCGAAAATATCCTTTATTTAATAATATTTTTGTATTTTTAATTAAACTACTTCGAAAAAAGATCTTTGTAAAAGTTGAAATTAGGCAAATAAAATCTTCAAAATTTTGGAAACCAAATAACACTTTTTTAAGTTAAATTTATTTTTTATTTTTTACTAAAAATTTTGAAATAAATAGCCAGGCTGTTACACATCTCACCCAATATTCTTGACCGTTTTGGACATCAGCTCCTCTTAAATGTAGCCCCAATTCTTACCATTAACCATAATTGACTCTAAGACTCCTTGTATATGCAAAGGCAAAGACATCGTTTCTAGACATAAGTTCTTCACAATTTAACCTATGTAACATAAATATGCTGACCTAGATCCAAAACATCCCAATCATAGAAATTCCCAAAAATTTAGATTTCCAGCTGAAACCACACTCTAGTTAATAAAATGTTGAGCCAAAGGTCCGACTCTCGATGGTAGTGGTCGATGCCGGTCGAAAAGTTTTGAAAAACTATAAACTATGCAAAATTTAAAATTCAACTCCACAAATCGCAATAATTATCACACAATAACCTAGACCTTCTCATAGGGTCTCTCACTTTTATTATTTCTAACAAATTCCAACTACCCCGACATCGATTTTAAAATCTTAATTGACAGGATTTCTACTCGTTGCTTGATGTGTCCGAAATGCTAGGAAATATGAAATCAAGAGTGGTGGGCATGTTTTTATTTAGTAACTCATTATGTTAGCTTTTTAGGGAACTTATTATGAATTTACTAGACTTAATTGATGTTTAGTTTATTATTTATTGAGAGCATTTATAACCAAGGTGGTGATCGGTTCGGTGAAAATCGAAAGCTTATGGTCGAAAACTTGTGGTGGTGAAAAAAACACCAGAATCGAGAGGCTTATTTAACATAATTAAATTTTAAAAATTGAAAATATAAAAATATGTTAGCCCATCACGCACAACGCAAACGAATCGAGAAAAAAAGAACCGACAAAAAGCTCAAAAAGTCAAAAATTCAGAAAAAGACGAAATTATGAATAGTGCAAAAATA
Source organism: Bonia amplexicaulis (assembly GCA_036346245.1). NCBI lineage: Eukaryota > Viridiplantae > Streptophyta > Magnoliopsida > Poales > Poaceae > Bonia > Bonia amplexicaulis. Next base: position 286,648 of record JAYGGG010000085.1, on the reverse strand, counting down.
AGCTTAAGCTTTAAGCCATAAAAAATTTGTTCTGTTTTAGTTTGCATTTATAACCCAATATTTGTGCCAACGTTGGAGGGAAGAGTGGGTTGCAACTTGCAAGTAGAGAAGATGTGGGAGGTGTGTAGGAAATTGAAAATTTTTAATCAGTGCAAAACAAAGGTTATTTATATTTGTGTGAAGCAAAAGAATTGCATTTTTTAACATAAAGCATATAAACAAACTTTTAGTCGACAGTGCTATAATTAAGTTCTTATAAAATAAATGGTAAGAGTTGTAACCTCAAGGCAACACAAAAGAAAATACTACTTTCTTTAGGAAAAAAATTTATTTGTGAACAAAAAGAGTAGCATTCCATCACACCAGCAGCTTGTATAAATAAACAAATTTGGCATTCCTATTCACGTTTTTCAGTACAAAATTCCATAGGTTCAGCATAAATGTTTTGAGGTAGATTTGAAATTTCGGTTCGTATGGCCCTGTTAGCACACCCGTTGGTCCACAATCATGAAAGTAATTCAACTTAGAGTCATTGATGAAGTAAATTCTCTGTCCCCTGAATGTTGCTAGTAAGATATAGATATAGTATCTCACGAATCATGTGAATCTCTTTTGAGAAGACCACAAAGCCACGACAATGGCAGTAGGTCTAACCAATGATATACCAGCTTTAGTCATTTGGCTTGGCCATGTTGCTTTCCTGTTCATAATTAAAGCAAGAATGAATCATATTCTTTGCTTGTCTGTGGAGTAAAGAGAAATACAGTACAGTTAATACCATTCTTCTTCGTCCTACAATATAAGTCCAAAACATACTATGTGTATAGACTAATGAGGCATTAAATTTAAAAAAGTTAATACCATTGGTAAAGGACCATGTGAGAAGGCTTGGGATAATGTTGTCATGAACTATTGCAAGTTTCGTGGAGTGGTTTTGCAAATATTGCACTTTGTCTGAACTGTTTTCTGAATTCTTCAGGGAAATCGGTAATACCACCGTTGTGTCAGCGGTCATACTGCAGGTCGGTAGCTCTGATTTCTAGTTGACGGTATGTTATTTCTAGAGAGATTGAGTGCAAGGTGTGAAGGTGCAGTAGTACTGGCATGTTGCGTGCAGTACCACCGGATTTCACAGAAAAATAGGGTTATAAGAATTGAGTCCTGGATTGAGTTGGCTTGACCAAGGTCTATGGATATATGTTGCATGAAGCATGTTTTGGCTAATGTTGGTTAAGTTGTGAAGAACTTGTGCTCGAAAACGATTTCTTTGTCTTTAGTTGTACATGGTTGTTTGGAGTTAACTATAGTCAACAGCGAGGATCGGGGCTATACTCATGGAGGAGCTGAAGTCTAGAATAATCAATGATGTCAGGTGAGATGGTGAGCTCAAACATGGCACGAGAAAAATGAAAAATGTTGAATGCGAGTTGGAGCGACGGGATTGCACCATGTGGTTTAGACGGTCCAAGTGAGCCGTGGTTCATGGAACCAAGATAGGAGAGACTTGACGATACGTGGTAAGCTAGTGGTGCAACTACACATGGTAAACATGACGATTACTTGGAATGGGAAATGAAGACCGGGTCAAGGAAGTGTATTTTGGTAGCTTGACCAAATTACCGAAAACTATCTTGGATCGAAACTATGCCACATGAGTAGCACTTGGGAGAGCGTTTTAGGTTAAGGTGGAGCTAGTTTGATCAAGACGGATCAAGGGGATTTGAGATTATATGCTTTGAAAAACGTGCATAAGTGAACATGTGTGAGTAAAACCCATGTATATGAGGTTACCGGGTTTGCCGCATTGTGCTCAGTGGATAGTATCCACTAAGGGATAGATGTAGCTGTCTAGCCCATCTACAAAAGGGGGTTGGGATGTAGACATATTATTAACCATCCAACCCATCTCTCTTGTGATCTCATGTCTACGGTTAGGGTTTGAGTTGAGTGTCTAGTGTGTTCTTTGTCCTCCAAGGTAGAATGGTTGTAAAACCGACCTTCTCAAATAAGCAATACATCAATCGTTGCACATCTTTTTGAGTCTCTCGTATTTCGATTGATGTGCTTTTGTTTCAGTTGGTTTTGATCTCTCATTTTTTCTCTTCTTGATCTTGCTATGTCAAGGACGTATAAGTGATAGAGATAACCTCAGGGATCATTCTCCATCTATCTAAGCACTTTGATAGCAAATTCATCAAGAAACCCGATTTTTCTTGTTTTTGGCCTCATTGAGTGATTTTGTGAGACCATGTGGAGGTCACACCATGATTGTGTTGAGTAATTGACCTTTGCATTAGAGTTTGAGTAGAGGATGAGTTTGGTTTTTTGAGGTTTTGAGCAGAAGGTTGCTTGCTACGACTTTGACCTCTGCGACCCCTGTTGTGTTCTACGACTATGTGGTCGGTTGTTAGTTGGTCCAGTCGGTAGGAAGGTTTATGACTTGGAGGTCGCAGATGCCTCTTTCGACTTTGTGGTGTACGAGTGCTCTGTGTGAGTTCCAGAGATGTCGTTGTTTATGACTTATGTTTACGACTTTGTGGTTGTACGTGTCCTCGCGACTATGTGGTCGTAGGTGCTCCTTTACGACTTGGTAGTCAGCAGTTGCTTTTACAACTTGGTGGTCGTAGAGGCTGAGAGACCATGTGAGGGTCATCCCATGTGAGTGATGAGTAATTGACATCGGTTTACAAAAGTCGAGTTTGAGTCAGTTTGTTCGGACCCTGACGTTGCATGGTGCAACGGGCTCGGTCGGACTTTGGTCAAACTTAGTCGTATGGGTTAGGATGTATATTCTATTAATACGACATGTTTGGTCTTGGTTATGCTATTTACACGTTCATGTATCGAGCGGTGCTATTTGATGTGCTTTCTTGTCTGTGCTGGTTGCAGGACGTCGAGGCGTAGTCGTGGCGAGACACAGTGGACCGGACTAGGCGCAGGTGGCGCTGAGGTCAGAACGGTCGGGATGTGTCGAAGACGACGTGAACTCGAGGTGGTTGCGAGGCGTGCGAGGCAAGGAGCGCGGAACCTTCCCGAGAGTTGCAGGAGGGGCGAAATGGTCATTTCGCGAGGCTGCAAAAGTGGAAGCGGGCTCCGTTCGGGTTTAGCCGGCGTAGCGGGTAGCAGACCCGGTAGCCGGGGATTATAAATAGTAGTAGAGGGGGCTGTGTACCTCTCATGATACTCAAGTTAGGGTTAGGGTTAGCTTTAGTCAAAAGCTACTTTGGAGAAGGCTTTTGCTTTAGGCTTTAGTGGTTGGAGACCATAAGAGGGCAGCATTGTTGCCTCCTCCATTCAGCCCTTGAGACTTTATCCTTGTGTGTGTGTTCCTCCCAAGAAGCATGTGAGGCTCTTGGTGTTCTTGAGGATTGAGGGAGTGTGTGTGATTTCTTGTTTCCAAGCATGTATGGGGATGTTGTGAGAGATGACTATAAGATGAAATTTGTGTAATCTTTCTTCTCTTGGTTTTCTATATGAGAATGTCTTTCTGTGTTGAGATGTTTCTGGTTGTTCAGTTCTTCTCCTCTCTGTGTTTGGTCTCAGTACTCTGTTCATACTTTCCCAAATTCTAGGGTTCAAGATATCTTTTGATTTCCCTTCATGAGGTAACCTGAGATTTGATCTGGAGTGACTTATAATCTTTGCTAATCTAGCTGCAAAAGCCCATGATCAAAGACTCAAGGATTGAGGAGAAATTTGAATTTTAGTCTTACTCTGTTCACCATCCCAGTTTCCGGTTTCAGTCATTCTTCAGTTTTCCTCTCGGTTTTCAGAGTCTAAAGTTCAGTCAAGTTATTTTCGGTTTCTTGCTTCTTCTGAGTTTTTGTCCAGTCGAATTACTCTGTGCAAGATTTCCTTGTTTTTGTCAAGCTGCTGTTTAGTTGGAAGGAGAGCTGAAATCTGTTGATTCGTCATTTCTGTCTTCTGCCTTCTGCAGTAAATACTGTGCCGAAGGATTCAGTTTTCAGCTGTTTGTGCAGCAATCTGTTTTCAGTCGGCAGTCTGCGTTTCAGTCAGCTCCCTTCTGTTCGGTTTCTCGGCTGGTTCTTTGATTCCACATCTGCTGTTTTTCGGCCAACTCTACTGCATTGGTTAGTACTGCTCTGTGCTTTTTCTTTCTTGCCGATTTGATCTCTCCATGCTTTAGCTTTTTCTCTCTGGTAGCACACTTCATCTTTTCTTTGCTTTGTGTGTTCGGCAGCAATGGCATGAGCTTCTCCAAAAAGTGCTTTTCTTTTATTTCTTTTGCTGATCTTTCATGATTTTGCATGTAGATCAAACGGCAATATTTTCAGCTGAAATTTTTACTGATTACTCTCTCATTTATGCTGAATTTTTTAGTGTCGCATGCGTTCCAAATTTCAGCAAAATTAATTTTAATTTTCTGTGAGGTGCTTTGTTTTGCTTCTTTTGAAAACATGTATACAATTCTCGGGCGATTTTAAAAGAGAGCGACATTCACCCCTCCGCCGCCATTTCGGTCCTCTGAGGCTTTTACGACTTGGTGGTCGAGAGGCTTTTACGACTTGGTAGTCGGCGCAGTCGATATTACGACTTGGTAGTCGGTAGAGCTTTTTACGACTCTGTGGTCGGTAGTCGATTTTTCGACTACGTGGTCGATAGTCGTAACTCAGACTAGCTGTGATCGATAGTCATAAGTCGTAGTGACCAGCTGCTGTGAGTGATGGTCGTAGCTTCTGCTGGTTGATGGTCATAGCCTTGGCTGGACAAGATCGGTAGTCGTGGCGACCAGTTGCTGGTGTTCGATAGTCATTAGTCATAACGACCAAATGCTATGAGTGATAGTCATAGGCTATGGTGCTCGATAGTCATAGTGATCGGGGGATCGAAGTCGAAGTCTGTGTGATCGATGATCGTAGCGCTCTGCTTCTAAGAGCGATGGTCATAGCGACTTGGTTGGGTAAGTTGTAGCTAAAGTAAGCGATAGTCGTAGCGATGGTTGTGATAGTTGTTGCTTGTGGTCTTGATGGTCGTAGCAAGCTGCGTGGTGGTCGTAGCAGTGTTGTGTGCGATCGTGAGTCTTTGGAAGGATCTCATAGGCTATGAGTACCTCATTTCTTGTGCATCCGAGTACTCATAGGTGGTTTAAGACCAGGTGTTTGCTGTGTTTGTTCTCTGGAATATCTTTTGAGTGTGCTAATGGATGATCTTTATGTATGGTGTGGTGTTACGTGAAGGTTTGCTTGTTTGTGTTGGTTGCAGGACTTGGAGCTAAGTCATGGTGAAGCGTAGGAGGACTGGGACTAGGCATAGGAGGTGTTGAGGTTCAGAACGGTCAGGGAGACGCCGAAGATGATCGAGGCTGATGAGGTGGTTGCAAGCGGACGACGAGGAACCAAAGAGGGAGCTGCCTGAGGTGGACATGACGGGCAATGACGAGGTAGACCGGGACTAGGCTCAGGGAGGAGTCGAGGTCCAAACGGTCAAGGAAGCCGGGTGCTGTCATGCGCGAAAAAAAGAATGAATGGTGCACCAAGTGACCTGGTTGTCTGCAAGCGAGGACGGTTCGATGGGATCTAGACGCGTGAGAGACTTGACGACAAGTCATTGGGGCCACATGTAAGCTGCTTTGAGAAGCGTACATGATAAAACCTTGTGTTTGGTGAGGTTAACAGGTTATCCCCTGCTTGGGCTAATGGTAGGATCCATTAAGGTTTAGGATTCGCTTGTGAGCCTATAAAAAGGGGAGGAGAGGCAAGAGTTAGGGTTGAGCAGATCGGCCGAGCCTTGGCGGTTGGCGCCTCTCCCTACCATGGGAGTTAGGTTAGAGAGTGGGTGTGGCTCTAGAGTTAAAGCCTGGTCCTCCCGTGGGGAGTGGCTATTTGAAAGTGGGTGTTGGCTCTAGGGTTAGAGCATGATCCTCCCAAGGGGATTGGCTATGAAATGATTCATTTGAGCAATACATCCATCTTAGACTATGTGTTTTGTGTATCTCGTCTGTTTGTGTTTGCTCGGGTTGATTTGGTTTCTTCTCTGTTCTTCCTTATCTTCGCTTTCTTCATTCTTTCCTCTCCGTCTTGATCCAAGGGTTCTTGGCTTGTTCTTGATGTTATTCGAATCGCATTGACATGTGGATTTGTACTCCAAGTCATCTTGGCTATCCTTGATCCACAAGCGGTTCTGTTTGTCCTCTTATTCTCTTATATTCGGTTTTGGGCGTTCTCGATGAAATCCCGTGAAGCTCTCATCCTGGTTGATAAATTTTCAATTAAAGATTAGAGCAACCTCTTGAGGCCTTAATTTTTGCTGTGATTCAAAAGTTATGTGGATTTTAGATTTGGCGGCCGTACACTCTCTGCCATCCTTTGTTCTTCCGTGAGAGTTACGACCGCTGCCAGTTCTTCAACCACGGCCAAGTTTCCAACCGCAATGCTTTACTTTTCGACCATGTTCTCTCTTTTGATCGCACTTGTTTCTGACTGCTCGATGGTCGTAGATCTCATGGTCTTGTGCCCCCACTGCCTTATGAGTTGTTTATGACCGCAGTCGATTACAAGTGCTCGACAGTCTTCGACCATGTTGATCGTTTGACCATTCCATTGGCTTACGACCACGTCGGTTCGACTGCACCCATCTTTCGAGCGCGATGGTATTGGTGGTTATCGACTATAATGACTTCTGTTTGGTACTCGATTTTCAACCAAGTTGTTTATCGGTCGAGTAGTCGAATTTAAGACCATTGTGCAAGCTATTGACCACGTTGTTGGACTTACAACCACGGTGTAAGCATTGATCACGTTGTCGTTCTTGATTTGATTTCTTTGATCCTACTGCTTGCTGTGACATGTGGGATTGGACGCAAAGCCATCTTGGCTATTTTCTTCCCACGAGCAAAGAAATGCACATCGTTCTTGTCTAGTGGTCGTGCGCCTCCTCCGGTACCTATAGTCGCTTTACGACCACACTTGCTTTGTATTGTGAATGGTCCTAAGTCTTGTGGTCGCTCGACTTCTCTGCAACCTCTTATCGTTTGTATCCGCACATGGTTTTGATTGCTCAATGGTCGTTGATCTCTTGGTCTTATTCTGATCTGTTACGATCATAATCTAATTTTTGACTGCATGTGTTTTCTGTGCGCACCTTGGTCAGTGACTACAGTGGTGTCGACCACACATTGGTCTTCGACCACGTAGATCACGATCTCGTCAATCTTCTACTATGCAGGTTTCCGACCACTCATTGGTCCTAAACGGCTCTGGTCTTTCGACCACACATTGGACATCGACAACGTCGGTATTGACCACGTTAGTCTTCAACAATGTTGGAGTTTGACCACGTTGGTTTCGACCATACTAGTTTCGACTACGATGGTTAGGACCATGCTGGTTTTGACCACGATGGTTACGACCACGCTGGTTTCGACTATGTTGTCTGTTTCGACCATGTTGTCTGTTTCAACCACGTTGTCTATTTTGACCACGTTGTGTTTCTGCTGAGTGGTCGTAATTGACTACGTTGCGTTTCTGCTGAGTGGACTGATATGGTCATACGGTGGTCTGTGTTTCTCTGTTTTCAGTAGACCTCATATCCTAATCTTCATAGCTTTATTGCTATTGAAGAAAAAGGAGTATGTGAATATTTGGAGGAAAAATCTAAAGGCACCATTCACCCTCCTCTGTTGCCTGTCCGATCTTATAGATTTTGTTTCAAGAGTTTTTGGGTCATGTTCTTTAGTGTTCTACCTTGCTGTGACATGTAAAAATTCATCTAGATTCATCTTGGCCATTATCTACCTACAAGCAAGTTGTATTCACCGTTTGGGGTTTTGGCTTGGTTTCAATACACACTTTCTTAAATATTTAAAAGGTCTCAGTTTTGGCATGGATTTCTGTGATCCATAGATAGAATAGGTTTCTAAGACCTTAAACAATATGTGTACAAAGTTTCATGACTTTTGAATCATCCAAACAAAAGTTACGTGGATTTGAGATTTTGCGGTCATATTTAAAATCATATATATCCTGATTTCGTTGTAGCAACGGTAGTACCACAAGTTCTATAGCGATAGTACTACTGCCACTGGTTTTCGACCATTATCAGGTTTTTGACAGCATTGGTTTTTGACCGCTCACTAGTTGTCGACCACCCTGGTCTTACTTTAACCACTTATTGTGTAACACCCCGCCCATCCTCTGGGCCAGAATGCTACCACCAATGCAAATTTCTACCTTCAATTACCAGAAAATCCACACTAAAATATTTAGATAGCAGCGAAAAGATACAACGTAGTTCTTCGTTTAGCCCATACTCTAGCAGCCTAGCAGAGACTAGCATAGACAGACAAAAGGTGGTACAAAAAGTGATGTTAGTTCGTGAAGAACATTCATGTGCTACTCCCGCCCCGAGCAAGACGTCTTCAACGATCACCTAGAAATAAAACAACAAAGCAAGGGTGAGTCCAAAGACTCAGCAAATACCTAAAAGGACGATAAATACTAACACAACATGAAGACAATTTTAATCCAATCAATATACTCTGCATACATAGCCATGCTCGTACCACCATTCTCAAGGTTCCACATTGCCAAATCATCAATGCAATGCAATGCAATTCATCCCTGCTCTACATGCACATTTGCTCATCACATTGCGAATACCGGTATTGCCGAGTGAACACCCGTCGATGTTCACCCATAATCTTGGGCCCGCCCATTACTAAGACGGGGTCTCTCCACTCCGTGGAGGCCTCATCAAGTAGGTCTTACTCAAGAGCACTCGGATTAGTCCGCTAGCTTTACTCGTAGCTAGTGACTTTCTCACCGCCCTCACTCTTGAGTGCACATGATGCGAATGCATATGTCCATTATCATAATCATGCTCTTCATTAACATCATTAGCAGGTAAGCATCATTGCTCGCCCTATTCCAACATCATTACCATAATTTACCTTGCAACATCATGTCATGCAAGCATCACATTTCCATATAAATATCATCATATCATGTAAACAGCACAAATTTTCATAAACATTTTGATCTACCGTTCTACCATGCACTTGCCTGTTAACCAAGCGGAGTGGAACGATGTGCGGACGGCGTCGACTGGGGCCTCCACCGGACGAGCAATTAATCCGATTTAACGCTTCATAACGAACGCAGACTAATTAGGCGGCGGCGATACTACACGCATAACCCGAATCAAGGTAAAAACGTACGAGTTTCGTGGACCATCACGCAGTACCAAACCTCCTTCATCTCTTTTCTCCTCTTTTCTTTTCTTTCCTCTTTTTTTTCCTTTTCCTTTCTCTTTTTTTTCTTTCCTTTTCTTTTCTCTTTTTTTTCTTTCCTTTTCTTTTCTCTTCCTTTCTTTTTTTCTTTTTCTTCCTTTCTTACTTGTTCGGCCGAACCGCCTCACCTCTTCCCATTTCTCTCCTCTCTCTCTCGCGGCGGCGACGCAGGCGCCCTCCAGCGGCGCTGACGGCGCCGGTCGCCGCCCCCCGCCGCGGCCACGACTCGCCACGACCTCCCAAGCTCTCTCTCTCTCTCGTGCGCCTGCACCACGCCGGCGCACCCTCAGCGGCGGCGTGGCGTGCGGCCCGACTTCGGCGGCGCTGCCCGTAGCCCGCCGCGGCGGCTCCCGCCGTCCCGCCTCCACCTTCCCTCTCCCTCTCTTGCTTGCTGCAAGACGGGTTCACCACCACGGCCGCCACCCCGCCTCCTCGCCTCGGATCCGGCCGGCCAAGGCGGATCCCACCGCCAACCTCTCAGATCCGTGGCTAGGGGCGGATCCGCCTTCCGGGCGGACCCGCCTTACCTCAGCGCGCATTGCCGGGGCTCAACGGCGCCCACCGCCGACACAGGCCGACGAGTGGCCCGGCCGGTCGCTCCCTATGGGTCGAGCTCGCGGCCACGGCTTCACCGGCCGCTGCCCCCTTCGCTACCGGACGGTTTGCCCCCATTCTCGCTCTCTGCATGCCCTACTTCTACTTTTTGCATACTATTGCTGTGCTATGGGATTGTGGGAGGAATGGTGAACGTACTCAAGGGGTTGGCTTGGTGTGGGTTCGGCGGGCGTGGATGTCGACGTGTCCGGATGGCGTCGACGCCATCCTCACGCCCAGCCTTCCGAGCTCTTGGGGCCTCCTCTCCTCCTTCGGGCTTCCTCTTCCTCACGTCCTCTCTGTGGTGGTCTTTGGTGCCTCTGGCTAGAATGGGGGAAGGAGGAGTTGTTTGATGGCTTTGAACTGAGGCTTATGCCTCTGGTTGCTCTCGGCTGGGGAGATGAAATGATCTTGCTTGCGGTGTGTAAAAGTGGAGTGGCAAAAGGGTCGTGTGATGTCTTGTCTACTCATGGCTATCACACTCTATGCGAAATGCCGCTTCTACCCCTCCCTTTTTGCCTTGGCTGACTATGGCCCTGAGGGCTTTTTGGTCCAACAGTAGCCCTACACTATTTGGTGCTCTTCTACCGTGGCAGGTTAATCGGTAACAGATAAGAATAGAATTCCCTGCCGAATGAAGAACACCCACAACGCGAGACGGTGCCGACCGGCCCTGGACGGTCTGGGAACCTCTGAGAGCGCTACCTTTAGTCGCTTTCTAGACGGTGCCGACCGTCCCTGGATGGTCTGGGAACCTCTGCGAGCGTTACTTATTCGGCATTCTAAAAGCCGATGGGTCTGACGGCAAAAACCACCCTTTCCTTTCTTAACCCTCTCTTTTGCAATTCAGTGGTATTACATATTGGTCGTTGACCACTTTGGTCTTGTTTCGATTTGCTTCGACCACTCTGGTCTTGTTTGGTTTTCAACCGCTCAATGGTTGTCGATCACTCAAGACTTGTTTCGTTTGGTCTTCAATCACATTGGTTTTCGACCGCTCACTGGTTATCAACTACGTTGATTTTTGACCACTTGTCTTCGACCACGTTTGTTTTGACCACTCACTAGTCATCAATTACGTTGGTTTTTAGCCAATCATTGGTCGCCGATCACTCGAGTCATATTCTGATCACATTGGCTTACGACTAGTCGCGGTAGTACTGCACCTGCTATTTATTCATAGTAGTTTAGTTTCTTGATTCTCTTGAGTCTTAGATTGGGTTCTTATCCTAATTTTCATAACTTTATAGCTATCGGAGCAAAGAATAGGTAAATACTTAGAGGAAAATTTAAAAGCACCATTCACCTCCCTCCTGTTGCCTGTTCGGTCGTACAATTGGGCATGCATACCCTTATTAAATGGCAAACTATAACTAGCCACTCATTTTTCAGTATTTAAGTAAGGCAATATGATAAAAATATTATACTAATTACATATTTAATCTCCGTAGTAGACTTACATTGTAACAATACGTTCTCAAAAGGAGTTATGTTGCGGATTAGAGGCAGTGTACACGGTTGAGATTAGAACATCTTCCCCGATTTGCGAGCCAAAGCTTAATTGATTCGTGAAGAAGTGGGAAATTAAAGGACAAGACAAGATGATGTATCTGTTTCCTTTGAACGTGACAAAGCAAAGCTTCGCAGCAGTCTATGGAGTAATCGATGAGCAACTTTAACTTTGGTCCACCAAACTTTCGCAGCAGCATCGGTGGCTGTTAAAACAACATGGTGATACAGACGACTAGACAAGAAAAGTACAATATACATTTCATGATTTCATCTTTCCACGGTGTTGTGAAGTCCTTGGTTACAAATACACACAGAATAAAGGCTCAACTAAAGAAGTGGAATGAGTACTTATATTGCGGGATGGGGCGAGTATGCACGATTAGGATTAGAACGTCTTCCCTGATTTACGAGCCACAGATTAATTTATTCGTAAAGAAGTGGAAAATTAAAGGACAAGACACGATGATGTATCTGTTTCCTTTGAACGTGACAAAGCAAAGCTTCGCAGCAGTCTATGGAGGAATCCATGAGCCAATAATAACTTTGGTCCACTAAACTTTTGCAGCAGCATCGGTGGCTGTTAAAACAACATGGTGATAGAGACAACTAGACAAGAAAAGGACAATATACATTTCATCTTTCCACGGTCCACTAAACATATTTCATTAAAAAATTCGAACGGTTCAGCATAAATGGTTGAGGTAGATTTGGAATTTCGGTTCATATGGCCCTGTTAGCACACCCTCTGGTCCACAATCATGAAAGTAATTCTACTCAAAACTCATTGTGAGGTAAATTCTCTATCCCCTGAATGTTGCTGGTATGACATAGGTAGAGCAGTATCTCACGAATCATGGTGAATCGCTTTGGAGAAGACCCAATTAAAACGAACAGTATCTACCCGAGAGCCAAGACAATGGCAGTAAGTCTAACCAATGATATACCAGCTTTAGTCATTTGGCTTGGCCAAGTTGTTTCCCCTTTCCTAATTAAAACGAGAATGAATCATTATTCTTTGCTTGTATGTGGAGTAAAGAGGCATACAGTACAGTTAAAGAGTATAGTATGCACGGTTGATATATCTGTTTCCTTTGAAAGAAGTGGGAATAATTGATTCGTAAAGATTAATTGATTCGTAAAGAAGTGGGAAATTAATGGACAAGACAAGATGATATATCTGTTTCCTTTGAAAGTGACAAAGCAAAGCTTCGCAGCAGTCTATGGAGGAATCCATGCGCAACTTTGGTCCACCAACCTTCCATCAGGACGAAAAAGACCCTGATAGCGTTGTCTGTATTGTTAAGGAGATAGAGCTGTATTAGGATATAGAGTTTGTATTCTATTTTATATATGTCTTATCTCTATATGGCATATCCACTTGTACTCTCCTATATATATGGCCCTTTGGGTTTCATATTAATATACACAATATTCATAACATGGTATCAGAGCTTAGGTTGAACCCTAGCCAACCTAACCTCATCAATCTTCCGCATCTGCTGCCCCCAGGAGGATTGATCTCTTCCGGGGGCGGCCATCTTGTTGGGCTGCGCCGCCGCCTCCTCGTCTCCGGTTGTCGCCGAGCTCGCCGCCATCGCCACAGCGCCTTTGCGTCCGTAGACGCCTTGCTGTGTAGTTCTGCCGCCCGCGCCGCCTCTGCGCCCGGCCGATGCCGTGCTGGCTTGCTTAACATGCCACGGCCGCCCTACGCACCGGCCGATGCCACGCTCTGGCTTATTGCTTTGTCACGGTCGCTCGCACCGACCTACCGCCCGACCTCCCGGCCGCCATGTTGCGCCTAAGGCGCCGCCGCCATCGCGGCCGCCTAAGCGCGAGGCGCCACCGAGTCGCCACCCGCCAGCCGCCTCCCGCCGCCGCCCGCCTCCCGGCGCCGCCACGTTGCGCCAGGACGTCGCCGCCGTTGCGGCCGCCTCGAGGAGGCGCCACCGAATCGCCGCCCCGCTGCCGCCTCACTGCCGCCGCCCGGCCTCCCCGCGCCGCCACATTGCGCCTAGGGCGTCCGCCGCCGTCGCGGCCGCCTCGGTGTGCGAGGCGCCACCGAGTCGCCACCCTGCTGCCACCTCGCGCTGAAGACGCCGCCGCCAGTGCCCGCAGCCCGCCTCCGAGCTCGAGAGCGCGCCGCCCGACCCGCCGTCACTGCTCTCTTGGCCGCCGCCATATAGGAGGAGAGTCCCATGGCTAGGGTTTGTTTTTAAACCCTAGACTAATGAGCCGTCAAGGCAAATGGTGAAACAGCCCAATTCGGACCGGAGAGGGGCGTGGGAAGAAAAGTGTGCGTCCACAGTGGTGATGATCTATTTTCTTTTAGTTAGTTTTAGTTACTTTTTCGTGAGTCCTTCGTTGTGTCCATCCAAAATCCGTAGTCTCCAATTTTTAGTTCGTTCAAGCCGTGCGAGTCCATAAATTTATTGTCAGTCATAGAAGTGTTGGAATTTTCTTTTGCATGGCAGCAACCGCCGCTCTACTCGCTGAGCCGCGTGCAGATCGTAGAAGTCGTCATGATGCCGCCGCTTCTCTAGCGGTCGCCCCGAGCTTTAAGGCCGCCGCGCGTCTTTTGCACCTTGTGTACTGCGCCGCCGCCTCTTGGGCTTCGATCTGCGCTGTCATGCTTCTATCTATTCCTCTTCGGCTTGATTTGACAGTTTATTCCATGGTCGCACGCAACGCATTTACATCATCAAGACTCGAACTTGGATTTTTGTTTTAGTGTTAACTCCTTTTCAAATGCAATGCTATTGCATACGCCTTGCATTTGATGGGGTGTTAAGGAGATAAAGTTGTATTAGGATATAGAGTTTGTATTCTATTCCATATATGCATTATCTCTATATGGCATATCCTCTTGTACTCTCCTATATATATGGTCATTTGGGTCTTATATTAATATACACAATATTTATAACATGTATCACCTTGTTGTTTCTTGTCTAGCGTTGTTCCTGAAAGCCATTTTCGCCCTCGCTTCTCCTCGCCGATGCGAGATGTTTGAAAGATATGCTGCTCCGAGAGGAGACCCGGCTGTTTGCTACGTTCAAGGCATGTTGGCCTTGCCTTTGCTATTTTCGGGCTATGGTGGTGACGATCGCCACGCCTCTAGTTTTACAACTAGGTTTGTATTTTTCTTTCTCGACCAACTCTTTCCGGGTGGAACCATGTGCGATGTATACATGCATGGGTTAGGATTGGCCACACAAAGGTTTCAGGCAAGTAGCTTCAAAATGTTGGTGACGTTGTTGGATTGGTTCTTCGATCTTTGCATGGATCTTGGTGGGAGATGTGCTTGTTCGGTAGAACTCATCTTTTTTACTACAACAAACAAAAGATACTCGCTCTTAATGATGATAATTTAGGTGCAATGGCAAATAAAGACTATTTAATAGGTTCAAAGTACATAGAAAAGGAATGAAATGGCTTAAAAGATGGAACACCAGCCAAGTATGCAAGATCCCAGTATAGGACTTTGCGTTGCCAAGTGTGGAAGTGTAGCAATCAAAAGGTACACAAAGAAGATGACCGGTTTCAAACAACTTCCAACTAATCCAGACCCGACCGATTTTGCTAGACATAAAGACCGATAACAAAGTTGGCATTTAAGGTAGGGTTTTGATAATCATATCTTGGATGGTTTCTTTGGAAAAATCATCCGAATTCTGGAGCCTTGGATAAGCCTGGAGATTGATGCGGATGGGATTGGGTGAATGACCTGTTCTTTTCGACTTCTAAAAACTATTTTTCGACTTTTCTACAGTAATTAGCTTTTAGACAAAATATCTTTTGAAGATAGAGTTTACTAGTTAATTGTAATACATACTGTACCGACTTTATTTATATCGGCAAAAACCACACGTGAGTTTCTGTTACTCTGTATTTTCTTATACAAATAGCCCAAAAGGCACAAGCCACAACCAAAAACCATAAGCTATAGTTATAAAAATAGGTCCGAAATGGGCCCGCACGAGTTAACTTTTTCCCATCATGATTTGTTCGGTGTGGAGATCGATGTTCTACTTCACTTCATTGTGTGATAGGAAGAGGGAGGGAAAGGTGAATTGCACATCGGAGAAATCGGCAGCATCGGCTGGAGCTTCACCGGCGTACAACCTGAGTCGTGCAAGAGACAAGCTCAGGATATTGTTGCTTGCATCAGATCCAAGTTCCCCTTCTCATTTCATTTTGGATTTGTCGTCTCTGATAGAGAGTGTGTGAGAGAGACAGAGAGTGTGGAAATTTTTTTGTGGTCAGACCTTGTCGCCGGCGTTCAGCCGGAATGGCGTAAGAGTCAAGGTTGTGAGAACTAAAGGACTGCCAGTCTGCAACTAGAACACATAGAGATACATTAGATCGGAGAACTTACGGTCGCCGATGAACGCCATGAGCGAAGACCCGTGCCTACGTGATGCAGGCGTGGAGAAGAGTCGATGAAGGTCGAGGAGGGCTTGCGGTTCAGAGTGTCGCCGGCGACGTCCTGCAGTGGAGGCGGCCTTCCCATTGCTAACAGCGCGTATGAGATCGGGTCACGTTAGGGTTTGTACGGGGTCTGTGATTCTCACGTGAAAAACTTTTTCAGACCGTGAGAGGCCGAGACCCCTCTTTATCTTCTTGTTGCAGCGGGGACCGTAACCAAAGTGGTTAGGCACCCCGATCGTAGCGCGTCGGTTAGAGTGAAAAGGTGAACGTGGGCATCACCCCACGTTCCCCTGTTCGGCGGTTTAGCCCAGATCAAAACTCTAACATTCTCCCCCTTGATCGTAAGGCTAAACATCATAAGCCCTTTCTCAATAAAAGTTCACACCAAAGCAATGTGTCACAACAGTCAATTAAGTACCGGACATCGGGACTTATAGTGCTCCATTTTATATCGATCGGATAACATAATACTTTATGGGAGTTGGTTACTTTATATGGTCCTCTTATTCCAGGATCACAGGCTCTCCAATAAACCCATGCCGGCAACATGATTACAAAAAATATTGGGTGGTAAGCCTTTTGTGAGTGGATCCGCAAGCATAAATTTAGTTCCAATATGCTCAATCTTAATTGTTTGATCCTGGACTCTATCTTTCACAACATGATACTTTATGTCAATGTGCTTAGCAGCCGCACTCGACTTGTTGTTACTCGAATAGAAAACTGCAGTTGATTATCGCGATGATGAATGAGTGGTCTAGAAATCTTCTACCACTCTCAATCCGGGATAAAGTTCTTAAGCCATACACCTGCCGGTAGCCTCATAACATGCCACAAATTCAGTCTGCATTGTCGACGATGCAGTAAGTGTTTGCTTTACACTTTTCCATGAAATTGCTGCTCCTGCGAGGGTGAAAATATAACCGATGTGGACTTCTTGGTGTCTTTGCACCCATAAAATCAGCATCAGAATAACCGACAACTTCAAGGTTATCGCTTTTACTATATGCGAGCATGTGACCTTTGGTGCCTTGCATATAGCGTAGGACTTTCTTAACGGCTTTCCAGTGGTCCGGTCCTGGATTTGATTGATATCTGCCAAGCATCCGGTAACAAAAGCTAAATCGTATGTACATACTTGAGCATACATAATACTTCCGACAATGAGGCGTAAGGTACATCCTTCATCGATCGATTCATAGTCATTCTTTGGGCATTGAAATTTCCCAAACTTATCGCCCTTAACAATAGGAGCAGGTGAGGCAGAGCATTTATGCATATTGTATCTCTTTAGTACTCTGTCAATGTATGCCTTTTGTGATAAACCTAATGTTCCTTTGGACCTATCTCGGTGAATTTCAATACCAAGAACATAAGATGCTTCACCGAGATCCTTCATGTCAAAATTTGACGAGAGAAAACTTTTAGTTTCCCGCAGCATGTGCACACTGCTGCTGGCCAATAATATGTCATCCACATAAAGGATCAAGAAGGTGTAATTACTCCCCCTGAACTTAACATATGTGCAATTATCAACATCATTCTCTTTAAATCCAAAATTTCTTATGACTTCATCGAACTTAAGGTACCATTGCCTAGAAGCTTGCTTCAGGCCATATATGGATTTCTTTAGCTTACATCCTAAATGTCTCTCGTCTTCCACAACAAAACCTTCCGGTTGTGTCATGTAAACGTCCTCATACAAGTCACCATTTAGGAATGCAGTCTTAACGTCCATTTGGTGCAATTCTAAATCAAAATGTCTTTGTGGCGCCATTATAATTCTAAATGAATCTTTAGTCGAGACAGGAGAAAAGGTTTCATTATAGTCAATGCCTTCTCTTTGTGTAAAACCTTTTGCTACAAGTCTCGCCTTAAACCTTTCGATATTTCCTTTGGAGTCACGCTTTGTTTTGTAGACCCATTTGCAGCCTACTGTTTTGGCTCCGTTAGGAATTTCTACTAAGTCCCACACATCGTTATCACCCATAGACTTAATTTCATCCTTCATGGCATCTAGCCACTTAGATGAATCCTTATTCTTCATAGCTTCCTTATAAGAGCTAGGATCATCCACCTTCCCAAGATCATCTTCATTTAAGTAAACCTCATAATCACTTGGGATAGCAGATCTCCTCACTCGTTCTGATCTCCTGACAGGTACATTAGCAAGCTCATTAGGTTGTTCATTAATTATCACAGAGGGCTGTGAAGGCTCATCATTAGGTATGACACTTGTGTTTTCAGAGCCCTCAACAGAAGGAGTAGCCACAGAATTAACTGGAGACGCAACAGGAGTTGCAACTACAGGATCAACTGTCGGCACAACCACTTGGGGCATAGGAAAATCAATCTGTCGGATTAGCGGCGAAGCAACATACATCCGCTTCTCCTCAAGATCAATTTTCCTAGGCTCCAAATCACCACTAATGCCATCATTTTCCAAGAACACAGCGTGCCTTGTTTCTACAAATTTCGTGGTACGATCTGGACAATAGAATCGGTACCCTTTAGATCTGTCAGGGTAGCCAATAAAATGACAACTCACAGTCTTAGGATCTAATTTCCCAATTTGTGGGTTAAATACTTTAGCTTGTTTGCACAACCCCACACATGGAGGTAGTTCAAACTTGGTTTTCTCCAGGTCCATAATTCATAGGGTGTTTTCGACCGATTTCTTGGGAATCCGATTGAGTATGTGTGCGCGGTCTTTAATGCTTCCATCCATAACTTTACGGGCAAAGTGGAGTAGCTCAACATACTTGAACCATATCCATAAGAGTACGGTTTCTTCTTTCCGCTACTCCATTTCTTCGAGGATCTCCGGGCATTGAGTATTGAGCGACTATACCATTTTCTTGTAAGAACACGGCAAAGGACCGTGAATCATCCATAAGTTGCATGTCGCCCATAATACTCTCCCCACGATCCGAGCGCACTACTTTAATCTTTAGATCGTCTGATTTTCAACTTCACCTTAAATATTTTAAATTTATCAAGTGCTTCGATCTCTCTTTAATAGGATAGATATAGCCATAACGTGAGTAATCATCAGTGAACATAATAAAAGAATCATAACCATCTACGATGTCACAGGAAAGGACCACATATGTCGGTATGAATTAATTCCAAAATCCACGTGCTTCGGTAGCACCTTTCTTTATTTTCTTTACATACTTGCCTTTGATACAATCAAGGCAATGATCATCCGAATCACAAAAATCTAAAGGGTGGAGAATTTCTTCTTTAATGAGACGTTCAATTCTCCCCTCGAAATGTGGCCCAAATGACGAGTGCCACAATTTCGACGAAGTCTCATAAATTAAACTTAGCTTTTATTCACATCACATACATTCATGGATATAAGTGAATCTTGCGGGATAACATGTAAAGCTTGTCGTGTCGGATGACACGACCAACATATCATTATTAAAATAAACCAAACACTTTTCGTGTCCAAAATTACAAGAATATCCATCATTATCTAATAATGAAACAGAAATTAAGTTTCTTCTCATCGAGGGAACATAAAGAACATCATTAAGTTTCATTACAAAGCCATTATTCAAGACTAAAGAAACAAATCCAATAGCTTCAATTTTGGCTTCCATCCCATTAGCCACTCTTAGGCTTCTTTCCCCTCTGAGACTTGTCAACATATGGAATCCCTGCAAGGAATTCGTAACATGCATAGTGGCACCAGAATCAATCCACCAAGAGTTTATAGAAAAATCAGCATAAAATGCTTCATCAACAAAAGTAATTTCATAAGTACCTTTCTTGGCTAGCCATTTTAGCCATCCAGGACAGTTATCTTTGAAGTGGTCCTTTGACTGACAAAAATGGCACTCATCACTTTTCTTTTGTCCATTTGAGCTTCCAGGACCTGAAGCGTTTTTAGGCGCTTTAGGGTCTTTGTGGATCTTGTGGCCTTTATAAGGGAATAGGCTTGCTCCTTCTTTCCCTTTCCTTTATAGCCACCTCTATTTCTAGAGGACCATTGTGTTGAGAAGTTGATGTGATTCACAAAATCATTAGATCCCTCGCCTTTGATCCTCTCCTCTTCACGAGAAACATTAGCGATCAACTCGCTCATTGTCCACTTATCTTTAATGGTGTTATAGTTCACCTTAAAAGCTTCATATTGCTTAGGAAGAGACATCATAATGTAATGGACAACAAAACCGTCAGAAATTTCCATGTCCATTGTCTTAAGTCTAGCAGCAATATTAATTATGGTCATAATGTGCTCACGAACATTTCCAGTACCATTGTACTTAGTGTTCATGAGTCTGTGCATCAGCGTCGTAGCATAGACCTTAGATGATCCTTTAAAGTGATCCTCTATGGAAGATAAATACTCCTTCACTTTTTCCTTTTCAGGGATTGCTCCCCTAATAGCTTCATTGATGGAGTTTTCATTACGACTAGTGAAATGCGGTTAGACCGATCCCACTTTTCAAAGATTAGCTTTGTATTCCTTCATTTTGTCATCAAATCATCCTCCCTTCAATAGGAGCGATTGGTTCATCGAATCGAATCGTAGTCCGGATCCATGGTGGAAGGTCGTCATAAGTGCAAATTTCCATTTTGGAAATTCTTTGCCGTTAAGTGGCTCAATTGCATTAACTTGAGCGGAAACAGTAGCAGCTGAAAAATTTAAAATTTTCATTAGGAAAATGTATAATTAATTTGCATGACGGTTAACCTTACGTTGGTATGGTTAACAACATGCTCATAAGAATTTTTTTTCGCATCACCGTTGGGCAGAAACAAAAATTTTAACATAATTCATACACATGCAATTACAATTAACGTTGGTCAAAAGGTAATAGCATGTGAAAATAAAACATAATGAATCATGCAATTACAATTAACGTTGGTCAAAAAGTAATAGCATGAAAAAATAAACATAACTCTCCAATTAAATTTCTCGTTGGTTTCATTTAATTAGAGCAACAACATTAGGCAGCGGAAAAATATCATAATAATTTTTAGCGACTCAAAACATTATTTAGTAATATTTTGATGAGAGACATCAATTATACATGAGATATACTGAAAAATTACATGAGAAAAATAAACCATGCATTTCTTGGGCGAAACCTTGACAAAATAGTGCCCCCACTTTTGGGCCGAAAACCCAAACAGCCCAGCCGGCCCATCAGCCCCACACTCCCGTGAATCACAGCCGTCCATTGCATCGGACGGCTGAGATCTTCCACCGCCCATACAAAAGGAAAAAATCCCCAACCCTAGGGGCATTTGTGGGTTTTCTCCACCCGCAAAGGGCGGATGGGCGATGGGAGCGGCGCATCTGCGGGGTTGCGGCGGCTCGTGCGTAGGGGCGGCGACGGCGGCAGCTTCGGTGCGCGCCGACGCACGGGCGGCGGCAAGCAGCCTCGGCGCAAGCAGCAATGGCACACCGGCGGCGGCGGCAATGGCGGCGGCGGCGTCGCGCAAAACGCCGGCGGCGGCGGCTGCGGCAATACGGCGCGCGGGCGGCGGCGGCGGCAGCGGCGCCCAGCAGAAGCGGCAAAGTATGGGGCGGCGGCAGCGGCAACTCACCAGCGGGCGGCAGCAGCGGCGCACACAGTGGCCGAAAAACCGTAAGTCCAAAAATGTTCTTCTCATTCCCGATCCGAAAAATTGATTTGGGGATTTTAGGGTTCATCAAAATTTGGGGAAAACTTTAGGATTTGAATTTTCATTACTTGATTCCCCTCCTTCTACCATGCTGACCGAGAAACATCAGAGGGCTAAGGTTCTAGGGTGATTAGCAAATGGCTCTGATACCAAATGTGAGAACTAAAGGACTGCCAGTCTGCAACTAGAACACATAGAGATACATTAGATCGGAGAACTTACGGTCGCCGATGAACGCCATGAGCGAAGACCCGTGCCTGCGTGATGCAGGCGTGGAGAAGAGTCGATGAAGGTCGAGGAGGGCTCGCAGTTCAGAGTGTCGCCGGCGACGTCTGCGATGGGCGGCCTTCCGTTGCTAACAGCGCGTATGAGATCGGGTCACGTTAGGGTTTGTACGGGGTCTGTGATTCTCACGTGAAAAACTTTTTCAGACCGTGAGAGGCCGAGACCCCCTCTTTTATCTTGCGCTATGCAACGGGGGACCGTAACCAAAAGTGGTTAGGCACCCCCGATCAGGGCGTGTCAGTTAGAGTGAAAACCGGGTGAACGTGGGCATCACCCCACGTTCCCCTGTTCGGCGGTTTAGCCCAGATCAAAACTCTAACAAAGGTTAGAGGTTGTTCTTTTGTCAACTTACAATGGTTAGAGGTTAGCAGGGTGTAAATCCTGCCTTTTCAAAGTCATAAAGTTGATTAGTTCAACTGAAATTTTCTTTCGAATCATGTGTTTGTATCAAAGAAATACTTGTAACAATTTTAAATTTTTAGCGTCCGTAATTTCTGTACATCCTCTGTTTCTTCACCACTACATAGCAGTTCTGAGGATCTGCTAGTTCAATCCAAGTGTTCTCTCCAACACGACTGCAGGGTAGTTTCAAGTTCCACCTTGTGCACCACTGTAGAGTAGTTTTCAGGTTCCACCTAGTTCAAAGATTTTTCCTACTTAGAATAATAGTTTTATGGGGTTCACTAATCCTAAAGTTCTCTTACAATAATAGCATTGTCTAGTCAACTAATTAAAATTGTTTTGTTAGATGAGAGTTATAATTTTGTGTGTTCACTAATAATATTTTTTTGTCATCTATGATTACTAGTTTTGTCTGGATATTTCTTCAATTTTCTTTCAATATCCATTGGGACCATGGCATTGCACATAACGACCCACTATGTTGTTCCATAGGAAGTATAATCCTAATTTTTCGCCATATTAATAAAAAGATAAAACCTAGAAATTATCACCGGGAAAAACATCATGTATATTCAATTTTTAAGCGGCGATCGTGCGGCTAATATCAAACACAACACAAACAATGAGTTTGATCGTCCGTACTAGAAGCCCACGGAGCCGACAAAGGGTTTTTTACCACTTAGGAATAGGGATGCAAACGGATCGGATTTGGACGGATATTGCTGTTACCATATCCTAACCCATATTTTTTCGTCGGATTCGGTGCCAGCTCGGTCGGGATTAACCCGAACCGTTTCCACCCTTACTTGTTTGTAAAGAATGCATGCAAGTACAACAAATGGAGTAGGAGGACGTCTTGTCAAGAACTTGATGTTACTACTTAATAGGCGATGTGGAAGATTTTATTTTACCATTGCAAAAGAAAATGGAACGTCAAATAATAGCACTAACCGAAATCAAACTTGAAGACGTATCGGATTCGTGGACGGATATTCTTTGTTACCATATCCTAACCCATATTTTTCTTCGGATTCGGTACCAATCGGATTCGGTGCGGATCGGTCGGGATTAACCCGACCCGTTTGCACCCCTACTTAGGAATAACATGAGGGCTATGGAATATCCCTCATGTTTAGAGGTAAAAAGCTAGAAATCACCATATTAATCAAAAAGATAAGAATATAGAAATTCGGCGTTAATCGAAAAAGAAAACATCATGTACATCCAATTTTTAACTAGTGTATCGTCGGCTAATATCAAACCGGACACAAACAAAGAGTTTCATCGTCCGTACTAAGAAGCCAACGGCCGAGTTTTATTCTGCTTAACACAAAGTAGAGTTTTATTACGTCGGGTTGCGGTTTCACGGCCGCCTTCACCACGACGTTAGTTATCATGGCGGGGCTGTCTCGTGCACAACCAAAATTTGAGCAACCATTGAACTCCATTGCCCTCCAATACGGAAAAAAAAGCATTAATGAGCTAGTTAGTTTCTCAAGGTTCATAGGCTCAATGTGATCTCGGGATCTTGTCATGTTAAAGAGGCCAAACCAAAGCATGGCTTCCTAGGCTTGTTATCTTCCGACACGTGTCCATCCAACAAAATGATAACTTGCGTGGAATAGCACATTAACTTTTTCAAACAAAGGATAACATTTGTTTTTATGTGAATTACAGAAGTCTAGTCCTTGACGAATCACACACCACCTTGTTCTTCTTATTTCAAATACATACCAAGTCAACCACAAACACAAGTTCGTGCAAGCACGAAATGTACAAATCAAGCAGTTGTCGTGCAACACTTTCGGCATGTATCAGCTCCCAAGCCACACTACTATAAACACACCAATATATATTGTTGGAGACACATGCGGAGAAGTAATTATTTAAATATAACAACAACATCGATCCGGTAGGTAGCGAACATTGATCGATGTAGTAACCATGCACCATAGAGATCACACGAATATGAAAAATAGAAATTGAAACAAACAGATTTGAACTTATTGTAAACTCGATAGGGATTGAATGAAGAGATCCATTCTGACCTGACGATAGAACCTCTGGGCGCGGCATTCTCACTGTCCCAAGCCACACAAACATAAATGCACAAACACACCAACTTATAGCGTTGCAAACACACGGTAGGTAGCAGCATATTGAACAATATGTAGTAAGACTGCATCCTCTTGTTTACCTACATATCAAAAACAGAGAATCAGCGGTTAAAGAGCAATGGATGGAAAATACATTATAAAATTGAAATCACATTATACAAGTGATAGATATTTAACACGGAGATACGTGCATACCTTAGAAGTGATCCTCGTGGTATGGTCTTCTGTAGTAACGCTGGTGTCATGGGCGAAAGAGGGCAAGCTCGCCTCACCCATCCCACTCCGGCTTGTCCCAGCGGTCCTTCTCGCATCCACCACCGCGGTGCCTTATCATCTGGACGGCCAATGTGAATGGCCGGCACCGCTGAGACTCAAAGCCCTCGAGCTTGATGGTCTCGAGTAGGAGCCAACATCTCGATTTCGCACATATCTTTGCAACATGGGAGATCATGGAGATGGACTGCTTTGGAGGCTTGGGAATTCTACGATTAGCGATTCTCCCTTGTACAGTTCCCCCTTTGGAAAAATCTGTCTGAGCACATCACAATGTGTGATGTGGATGGTTTCCAAGCTAAGCAGGGCGGACAAGGACCAAGGTAGTACAAACTTGAGCCTGGGGCAGGAGTGCAGGTGTATATACCGTAGTTTTTGAAAGGCACTAAGAGCTCCTGTCTCGTCTTCATCAAACCTGATCTTCCTGCTCCAAATGCATTTGGCTGCTGGTAGGTGAGACGCCCAAAGGGTCTCTAGGCTCTCGAAAGATGTTAGTGGCATGGGATGTTCATCAAGAAGGAACACAGCATGCAGCTTGGGGCACCTGTCAACACGACACCATCTCATATTATGAAATTGGTGTGTGATGCTTTGTGTACCAACATTAACAATAGTGATGGAGGAGTGGTGGTGCACATGTAGGGATTTAGCATCACACATCAAGCAATCCATATTTCCACGATCTTTTATGCTTTCCCAATTACATCCTCCTTCACTAATTTCAATATGACGTTCCAAAGGTACCAGTGGCATGTAACCTTGTGCTGAGAATCCGTCTTCACCATCCTTGTTGACAACCTTTTGAAGAACATCTGCATAGGGGAATGACAAACCTACTTCTTGAGCAAAACTAAATTCTTCCGTTGGGCTAATTTCCATTTGCATGTGGGTTCCTTTACCTTGTGTATGGCTGATAGTATGAGAGAGATGTAAATGGAAATTTATATTGTCTTGACCCAAGACATTATTCAATATGCCAGCATCTCGAATATCGAAGCCCCGAAGGAACCTTGCATCTGCAACAACTACATGTGCCCGCCGGTGAGGGGTATCCTGTTGGACCTGGTAGTAGGAACAATATCCCTGACAATCATCATCAAGTGCCCTTTTTATCTTCACTCGGGTATCTATGTATAGCAACTTCAGCGGTGGATTTCCTGCATCATGCCACTGCACTCTGCGAAGGTTCTCACAGCCCAACAAGAAGAGCCGCTCAAGTTGTTCGGTTTGCATAGCATCGAGATCAAGTTCTTTGATTGCTGTGTTAGAGAGGTTCAGCTCCTTGAGGTTTGGTAATCCACGAAAGAATACACTCTTAAGCTGTGCACAACCATCCAGAGAGATCTTAGAAACTATTGGAAACTGTTGACTTATAGGAGCACTCACGCACCTTTTTCCTCGGCATCTCCGGTAATGCTTCCACCCGGACGCTGGTCCAAATCCATCGAAGCTGAATGACTCCAATGATGTTGGAAGGACATCAGATTCAACTTGTTCCAACCCAGCACAACCATCAAGAATAAGCACCTTTAGTCTACTTGCCCGAGATAAATTTGGCAAAACTTCCATGGCACTATTGCCAGATAAGTCGAGAAGCTCCAGCTTTTCCACTTCCATGAGCAACTCCTGTGCTATAACCTTCAAGTAAGTAGGAGATTCAATTACTCTGAACTTGAGAAGATTATGCAGCAATTTTAACTTGGCTGTAGTTATGGACCAGCTGCACCCACTATCTCCAGCGGCCTTCACATTTAACTCCCGGAGTTCGATCATTAGCTCCACCATCTGTGGGGATAAAATCCAAGGCCAAGCTGTGCAACGTATGTCCAACACCCATAGGCTTTGGAGACACGCCCATTTCTCCTCACGCTTCTCGACTGATCCATCGGTCAACTCAATGTCTTTGCAACTGTCTATCCAGAGGAATCTTAGGTTGTGGCAGCAAAGGAATGGAGGTGATGCAAAGCTGAAGGTACACCAAGAGAGTTTTAGCACACGAAGTTTGCTGGACTGAGGAAACAAGTCTTTTGGCAACGTCGTTGGTTTCTGCAATGTTAGGAAATAGGACGTTGCCTCCTGGGGTATGGTCTGGATATTTGGTACCTCCACATCCTTTGATGTGATTGAAATCCATCTGGAATTATTTCCTTTGTGGTTAAAAAACTGGTCAAACCACTGTCTCTTGTTTTCTTTAGTAGGGAGATGCTCCAAGCGCATCGCTTCACAAAGTGTGCTGCTGGCCTCCCATGCACTCTCTCCTTCTATGATGCCATCACATACCCAGTAGCTAGAAGCATGGGCATCCTGATCATAGTCCTTGAAGTTGCCATGATTATAATGCAGTAATACCATATACAACCAACAATCTTTAGCTATAGTTGGGGTGATACCATGCCTACTGAAACAATGAGCAAGTTCTGTGGCCTCTTCATGCACTAAAGTCGTTACATCTGTATCAGACGGTCCACCACGTGGCCATGCATCCAGTAAAACATGAGAGATTTTCACATCCTCTTTGAATGTAGGCTTAAGTCGAAACCTCCCACGAAATGTCCACACTGCTTTTCTTTCTCCGAAAACAGGAATACCAAATGTAAGTAAATCAATCTCAGCATCACTTCCATTATGAAAAATCACCAAAAATCTACGGTCCCTCAAGACTCGAAAGATGTGGTCTGCAACATCATCTATCTCAGCTCTAGAACTTTTTTCTACTCCACTGAAGTCGTCGTCTTCATCATGTTTATCAAAAATGGCCATCACAGATCTGTCAAGCTTTAATTCCTCTGCAATTCTCCTCTGCATTGATCTTCTGCTTTGCCACGTTGAGCAATCTATGTGGATAACTTTATCAAAGTTGAATTCTTTAGACTTGGGTAATTCCGCTAGAGCGGCAAGGACTGCTGATGCGCCAATTCCATCCCAGCCGTCAAAGCAGACAACATTCCTTCCGCGCTCATAATAAGGATTGTCGGCACCATTGTCCAAACAAATTCGAACTATCCACCCCACCGCTTCACCAATAGTACTTGACGTATGGAGGACCTACAAAAGGCAAAGTTCAGTGTGGGTCACAGCTGTCATTCCAGTGTCAGTTGAAAAGCATTTACAGCAAGTAAAGCACTGCTATTCCTAGCATCAGGTGTTCGTCGATTTTAACTAGCACGCGTATGTGACCAGGTGTTGTCCGAGGTAATTCCTCGTGGCATGGTATTAATACCAGTTGGACTACACTAGTACTAGTCTGGCTGCACCTACGACGACGTATGTACGAAGAGGTGATCCTTCTGTTAATCAAACCAATGGATTACCACTCACGGCTAAATGACAAAAGCTTTGATGCTCCAACTCAATGCCCTGCTACGCTGCACCGTGTAGTAATTTAATTTGAAACTGCTTTTAAAGTTTCAACCTTGCTCCCTCTTCTCCATATTAACATAGTCAATCTAACTAACCTAGGTTGGAACGAGAACTTGAATAAATTGTACAAAAACCAACCACAACCCTATTTAAGACGTGTTAGCACAAGATACACACTAGTAATCACTAGCTGAATGCCCGTGCGTTACTACGGATTTTAAAAAAATTTAGAACATATTTGTATGCATGTTATAAAATTTTTACCACTGTTAGTTTCAAAACATATAGTATGATATAATTTGGCGCAGTCTTTTGGGAGCCACATGTCGTGCTTTTTTTGTGAGAAAGGGTGGAAGAGATCGGACTAACCACCAACTCCTTCTTTTATAATAGTAAAGATAAGCACAATAATGCAACGGTTGCAACATTGCAACTACTTGGTTAAATCCGGCAGTATAGTTTCTATATTGTAACTGCTTAGTAATGCAGTAGTTTCAAATATCTTGCGGATTTAACCAAGAAGTGGCCGTGAGGAGGGAGGTAGACCAGGGAAGCACAAAAAAATAAGTTGCCAGCGGGAACTTGTGTGACGGCGCACCAAAAGAAAGCGGATGAAAGCAGCAGCTTTCATGGTGGCGTGTGGAATCATCGCCAAACGGGGAGTGCTTGGATACATTTGACGTGTATGGGCGGTCATGGATTAGGCCAGAAGAGACACCTAATATATTAGAAATCGTATAAATTTTAATTTAATCCAAATAGACAAAAGTTTAAATTGGACATAATTTTTACAATTTATATCGATCAAATTTTTAATAAAAATTGAAGGTCAATATTAAATCAAATTAGTAATATATATAAATCCATACCCTGAAAGAGATTATATTCTGGTTGGCCAGATCCAAATTTATATCTAACTTGTTGCTTTCCTTTCTTTCCTTAAGGAGTCAGATTCCTTCGTTATTTTTTAGTCCGTTTGCATGCCATGCTTTTTTGGTTTTTTCCCTTTTGGTTTCTGAGTCCAAAGCACACGCGTGTGTTCTTTTTATTTCTGGCCGAAACTGTTGGGCCTTCGAGTCGCAGTTGTTTAGGAGTTGGTCGAGTACATATATGAGTCCTGGTGTGCGTGCGTTTTTGGGTATAAAAGACTAGGGCAGGCTTCCCTTTTATCTCAGACGTGTTATTTTTGAGCTAATGAAAACCCAGAAAATCGCCCTGTATTGGCGGGCATATATACCGTGTGTTCTTTGTTATTATGAACTCCTGTCTAGTGTTTGGGGGTAATCTGAGGATGCAGAAACAGAGCTCAGGGAAGACGTCGAAGTTGTAGAAGATAGGGTTGAAGAAGAAGCTGAGTTCATCATCGGTTATGTCAGTGGAGAGGAAGAAGATGTCGCGTGGTCGCCGGTGTTGTCGGGATGATCCAGGAGGGCGAGGGTAATATCGAGCTCAGATGCAGATGAGGGCAAAGAAATCGATAATCCCAAGCAGATGCGGACATGGATTGGAATTAGGATTGATTCCTTACTTTGTTTCGTTGTTCCTATCTTCTTGCCGAGGATTCACTTGCGGTAAAAAAAGTGAAACGACAAGGTCTCACTCGGAGTTGTTGAGTCGCCGACTCAAAATTTAGTAGAAAATACTAAGGTCAAGGCCTGGACCAAGTCTAGCCTGGATCTGGTCCAAATCATTACAAGACCAAAATAATCCAGCCACTATATAATTTTGGGCTAGTCTGATCCAAAAGTCTAGACTGGTCCAAGCACATTAGCATCCTTATCTGCCGCGCCAGAGCCACAAATTTGGATGATGGGAGCACTAAAAAAAGGGGGTGTTAATGGAGCAGCAACCAGTAATTTATTGGTGAATACATTGTTAGATTAGCAGTTCGGAATTATGACTTTCATACCATATAAATGTGATGGTCCTTCCCTATAACATTTCTGGAGTAAAATGCAAGCACTCTGTAGCTTTCACAAGTTATTTATTAAGGTTTGCTTTGTTAGTTGCACATTTATTGGTGAATGCATCGTTGGATTAGCAGTTCGGAATTCTGACTTTCATAGCATATAAATGTGATGGTCCTTCCCTATAACATTTCTGGAGTAAAATGCAAGCACTCTGTAGCCTTCTCAAGTTCTTTATTAAGATTTGCTTTGTTAGTTGCACTCCTGCTGGATTAAGATTCTTATGATGATTGATGTACAAAAATGGAAGTGTATCAAACTTACTTTAATGAACACTCCTTATGTGTCTTATCTGTATTTATTTATAATTTAGACACAGATCATTCATATGTTTATGTTATATTCTGTCATATTGAGATTGAAACATTTTGTGGAGGGTATGGAGGGTATGCTTGTCGGAAGATTCTTGGTTGGAACAGGGATGGGATTGGGTCCACCAGTAGCTTCACTCTATATAATAGAGATATGCAATTGGTGTTTTGGTTTAATGAATGATTGCTAAGTGCAAGCCCTCATCTGCCTACCGCCGCCTCCCATCTCTCCACCGACGCCCCTCCCCATTCACCGGCCGTCTCCTCCCCATCGCATCTTTGTAAAATTGAATGATTTAACCTGAGCTCTGTGAGTGATTGACCTAAATTCTTGTCCTGCATGGTGAGCTCAAATTTAATATCCAGCTCGTTTGTTTTAAAACTGATCCGCATATGTTAGAACATAAAACTTGATCCGGATGTTGTGTAGGTTTTAAGTTCTATATGCTGCATGGTTTAGGAAGTAATTTGATTATTTTTTATCGATAAATGCTAATTAGTTAGGAAATTGTCTCGCTCCATCCATGCATAGATGCATCATTGGACGAGTTTTAGTTCAGCACCAATAATTGGTTAAGAAATTCTTTGTCTTGGTTTTGAATTCTTTTATCCTTATTGTTGTCATCATTACATTTTTTTCCTTTTTTGTTTAATTTTTATCTTGTTATGGTGGAGGGTTTCTAATAAGCTATGAGCTCACCTGCTCTGTAATCTACTCCCTCTGAAAGTTAACGTCTTGTACTACATGTAAATAGATGCCTTGATTATTTAGATGCATAGGTAAGACTCTAGGCTTAGGTTGTAGGTGAATTTAAGTGCTCAACAGATTGAATGCTCATTCTGATTGATCTCAAAGTCATTTTTTGAAGTAAAAATGAATTTACCTTGTCAAGTTGTAATGCGGATTGCTTAAACAAACCAAATGGTCTATTTGATTTATAAATCAGTTTTCAGTATTTGGGTGGACTAGCATGGCGCTCGATGTGGTGGTCCAATGTGACAATCGATGTGGCAAGAAGACACACAAGATGGGTGCATAGAAGCGACAAGCAGAACTTGGTGTTGTAGGAGCAGCCATTGGTCAACACCATGCAATGGCTAGTTCCACAGACGATTACAAAGTGATAGCAAAAGTGGTTCCATTACCTGATGGTCACAATAGCTTTAGTTTATCTTTGAGTTTTAGAAAATATAGTATGATGTTTTTTAATCCATAATAACGTACTGGCATTCAGCTAGTATTAAAAAAGATCCAGTACGTAATATGCTGTGAATTACCAACTCATGTAGAAAATAGCATATACCATCACAAAACAGTAACGTGCACTGAAATTTGCTAAACAACCGAAGCGCCCTGATTGGTGAAGAGAAGGTAAAATGCACGAGAGAGAGAGGGTACCTCGTATATCACCATGATGCCTTAATTGAAAACCGGCCTTGAACGAAGATGGCAGTAATTCTAACCCATTACATCTCAGTTGAATATAAATCCCTCCAATTCCTTCACAGCATGTCATGTTTGTTGTTCGACAATGTCATAAAAAATTTCGTTAACAGAACAGAATCGGCAAAATGCAGATCGAAGCACATGAATTGTTTCTGGTACCTCGTCAATAGCAGCCCAGCAACCGGGCGGAGGAGAGAGTTCCCAGGAGACCACTTGACATATACCAGACGCTCAGCTCTAGCAAAGAATAGAGCTGTTCAAATGAAATCTCTTGTTGTATCAATGCCTTGGAATTAAGCTCCCTCTACTCCTTTGGCATTGGTTTGGACAATGCTTTACTTTCTCTAAAGCATAAGCGTGCCCGAATGATTCTTTGCTTGTAGCTGGAGTTAAAGATATGTAGCCATGGCTGTGCTGTAAATTAAAAGCTTGGATTCCCCCATCATTATCGGTCGCTTGGTCACACAAAAAAGGTTGATTCGTCAAGGAGTAGGGACAAGGCAGCATCTTGTGTTGCAGTAGCCTTCGCGCGCGCGAGGTGAAATTTGCCGAAACAACCTGGTTTTGAGTGTTGCCGTTACACGTTACGTATGGACTCCCTATCATTCTACCACTGATCTTTAATTAGTTATCGTGTATACAATATATAGCAAAGACTTAATATCCTGATGATGATCAACCCCCTTGTGAAGCGGTCTCTGCAAAATTTCAGTTTGTATATCTGAAGAGTGAAGCTCTGAAGTGTACCCAATAAACTTCCCAGTGGCGTTAGTACAGTTTGGAGTTACCTTGTAGTTGTAGAGATGGCCACAACACAGGCTTATGTAGACACAATCTATTTAGGCATAAGTCCGTTTGGCCCATTATTTAGATTGGCCGCATTGTGCTAGCTCATAGCTCATAGGCTAAGGCACCGACTCAAGTACGGCCTACGTGTTGAGCTGGTGCGAGCACAATTAGCTTATCAGATTGGTGTCAACTCATTTAGCCTATTTGACATGAAATTTTAAAAAATATAAAAAATAGAAAATATACATATTTTGAAAATAAAATAAAATTATATATACTTATAAAATGAACTATATAAAATTGAAAAAGCTATAAAATAAAAATTATATAAATATTAAAAAACAAACGGCCCTAACAGGCCGTGCCTAGCTGGGCAATGTCATGCCATGTCTGATATTATTCATGACTTGTCGGGCCAGTCCGCTGGACCAAGATCTCGGTCCAAGCATGACAATGGTTATCGCGCCAGACTAACATGGCCTATTTAAATTGTAGCCGTGCTATGCCTAGATCATACTAACATTATCGTGCTTCGGACAGACCCGGCTAGCACGTCCATTTGGCCTCGGTTGTTACCCAGATCACCTGCGTAAGTACAGTTTTAGACTTACGAGCTACCTTGGTTCCTTTCTGCTTTGCTTATATATTATTGCTTACAAATTCCTGCTACCCTGATATGGATTTTAAAATCTTAATTGACATGATTTCTACTCGTTGCTAGGAAATATGAAATCAAGAGTGGTAGGCATGTTTTTATTTAGCAACCCATTATGTGAGTTTTTTGGGACCTTATTATGTGAATTTATTAGACTTAATTGATGTTTAGTTTATTATTTATTGAGAGCATTTATAACCCAATTTTTTCTGCTATAGTTTGCTTCAGCTGTAGTCCATACAATTCCTTGTGATTATTAGGCTATTCAAATTAAATTTCGATTTTAATACTACTAGTTTAATATGCGTGAATTGCTACAGATAGAAAAAAATCATATTACCATAACATAGTGAGTTGCTGTCATCAAGCACCACGTCGCCCCTTCGTTATGCTCACATATACCATACCCTCGGCTCCACCGCCACACCCGATTACATGTCTCATGTCAGGTCTCCACAATCGTTATTTGGTAATTAATTACAATATTGGCTAAAGGGACTAACATGTATGTTGAGATTATTGAAAGGTTTAGTCCCAGATTTTAAGTGATGACATGGAAAAGCATGTTATGAATGACAAAAGATCGATATGGCTCAAGACAAAGGTACACTAAATATAGTCTAGGATCCTTTTCAATTTTATCGGTCTTGGTGATGGGTTGGAAAATCGGGTTTTAGGCTAGACGTCGTACAATAAAGAGGGATCATGGCTAGTAGCTTGAATGTTTATCTTGTGCCATTTGGATCAATTAAAGATCATGAATGCACTTGAAAATTTGTTTTCAAAACCATCTGTGCACTCTCAGAAAAATCAGTATGACCGCATTTGAGGGACGGTACTACTGCCCAACGGTATGACCACAGGCAAGGTGAGGTAGTACCACACCCCTGTATGACTGATTGTTACATGACGTTATGTTTTTTCCAAAGAGGTGTGTTTTTGAGCACTTTTGCTTCCCTAGAAAATGGTAGTACCACATGTGATGAACGGTACTACCGTAGAGTGGTAGTACCAACCCATGTGAGTGTGATAGTATCACACTAGACAATAACGGCTAGTTCAGAAGCATTAATTGATCTACACATAACTGTTAAACCCTAGATGCGGTAGTACCGGCCGATACATTGCGGTAGTACCGCATGTGCTGAATTTTTTTTAGGAAAAATGCTCAAACAGTCGAATTTGTGATTGGAGGGTATAAATACTCCCTCACTAGCACCAAGCTCAAAAGAGAACACTTCATTGAATATCCCTTCAGCTTCTTGTACACTTCCAACTACTCATTTGCTTATTTTCATATTTTAAGATAGTTGATAGCATTCACGTGTATTCATTCATTAGTTGATCCTTTGGCACTTGATTTCCTTCAAGTGAGAACTTTGGTTTGTTATTCTTGGTGTTTGTTGACACCTAGATGGTTTGGAGAAAGTTTGTGCAGTGATCTCTTCAAAAAGGTTATGAAGAGGCCCGACACCATTGTGAGTAGTTTTGTTCTCACCATCTCCAGAGTGGAGGAAGAGCAACTTTAGTAGGCTTGAGGTTATTGGGGCTTAATTCATGGAGTCGATCCAATCCGTTTGGACTTACCTCAACGTGGATTAGTAAAGACCGACAAGTCTTCGATACCACAGGAAAAACTTCGCATGTCTTCATTGTGGTTATCTCTTATCTTTACTTTTCCACATTTACATTTCTAGCTATTGAATTGAATTAATTATCTTGTGCTGCCTTAGAAAAACTTAAGCCTTTTAGCTCTTGACTTGTGCTAGATACCTTATATTGTTCATTCTTGTTAAGATTGTAAATTAGAGCATCAAATTTTAAGAACCTCCTACTCACACCCTCTAGTCGATTATCCTTGATCCTACACTGGTGAGCCCCCGCCACAGTCCTTGCCACGAACAGGATGAGGGTAAGGGCATCCGCACAGTGTCCCCTATGCCGCCGACCGAGGGGAGGAATGGGGCCGCCAATGCAACCATTGTTGTCACCTCCCTAAGCCGAAGAGTGAGGGGAGTGGAATGGGGTCGCCGGTGAAAACCGTTGCCGCCTCCTTATGCCGATGCGCAAGGGAAGGGATAGGGTTACCGAGGGGTGCTGCCACCGTGCTGGCTAGGACTACATCTTTTTGTTCTTATCTATTGTTTATATTTGTGAATTGAGAGCTTTGATCATCGGTAACATGACCTCAATCATACAACAATATGTGACCTCAATCATACAACAACATATACCAAATTATATTAAAAAAAAGGTTCAGTACATACCATGTCTTCAATTACCAACTCACGCAGAAAATACCATATACCATCTCAAAATAGTAACGTGCACTGAAATTTGCTAAACAACCGAAGCACCCTGATTGGTGAAGAGAAGATAAAATGCGAGAGGGGCCCCGTATGTCACCTTGGTGCCTTTATTAAAAACCGGCCCTGAACCTCTTATGCTCACATACACCATGCCCCTTGGTCCGTCGCCGCACTCGACCGAGCTCCAGCATGACTTGCGTTAGGCCTCCACATCCGTGCTCAGCCAACGCCACACCCTTGGCTTCATAGCTACGCGTGCCCAACATAATTGTCCTCACGTCGCGTTGCTCACATTTGAATCAGGCAACCAAACAGCCCACACTTGCAATCCAAGAACCTGGCTTAGCCTAGCTTGGTTGGTTTTTTAGCCAGGCTAGGAACATCCATGTAACCAAACAGTCCCTAAAGCGCCAACTTTAGGAGTACATTTTATTTTGAATTGAAAAGGCAAACTACTCTCTTGCAGCCGTCGGATTAATTCCCACTCCATCTCAACCCTTCACTTCTACCAACCCAACCCTAACAACTCCCTTTCCTCACCCTCTCCCTCCCAAAATCGACCGGCCGCCACCTCCCTTGCACGTTCTGCCATGCTCCCACTCATGCCCCATTCTTCCTGTGCTAGTCCCCATTCTTCTTTTAGCTAGATTTTTCGGTGCGGACCTTGTTGAGGAAGCTGGCGTGGTGGGTGGCGCGAGCATGGTTGGATGGGGATAGCGCGTAAGCGAACGCCGGCCGGCGAGGGCTCTGTTTCCCAAAGGCAGTGGCCTCTTATCTCCTCTGGATCCAGCACCTCCTGAGGCGGGCCGCACGCCACCGACCGGCCGACGCTGCACGGGGTCCGATCTGGTGGTTCCTGATCCCTACTTGAATCTCTTGCTGAGCAGGTGTGTTATTGTTGTGCCTAAGATCTGTTCGATAGAATCCCTCTATGGTCTTAAACACGCGCTACACCATGAAACTAACATATGTTGCTCTGTATGTCTTATAGTCGTGTAGAAGGAAGAAGATGCAGAAATTTTGGTGTGCACCGAAGTGTACATGTAATGGTTGCTTTCATATTACAGCAATTTATTTTTTTACAATGCCTCTTCGATTTTCTTGACCTGTCTTTCTTAAACAGGTTGCAAGAAAGTCAAATTTTTTAGAGCTAGCGTACTCGGCTGAAGAACTTGGCCATTTCTGTGTACAAGACAGTAAACATGTAGATAAACAGAGGGCACGTTGGGCAACTGAAGTTAGAGATGTGATCTACATTCCTGATTTCAATTTTGTTTTATATATAGTACGGCGTAATCGAAACATGTTTGTACTGTTAATTTTGGCATCAATATATATGTTTTTATCGTTTCAGAAATTTGGTCAAAACTCCAGATGTATTTGATGAAATCAGAAATAAGAACTCAATTGTATAACAGCATTTTGAATCATAAATAAATGAATGTCGATAATCATTAAAAGAAATTATGCCAGAATTAGGGGGGCAAAGCAATATAAAGAAATAGGAATGATATATTATTCATGTCTCATGTTCAATAATATGGTGACACTTCTAAAATTCACCAAGCGTCATAGGATCGTGACACTACCGACACCAAAATTTTGTTGACTCTTCATCTTGTGTCCCTCTTGGTGACACTTCAGGAAGTGTTAATAGAAGCAACTATGGTCAATTTCATTAAATATTAATTAAATAATATGTTTTCTAGGTATGTGCACCGGATTTATATTACGGG
The DNA here is from genome assembly GCA_036346245.1 of Bonia amplexicaulis. Lineage (NCBI taxonomy): Eukaryota > Viridiplantae > Streptophyta > Magnoliopsida > Poales > Poaceae > Bonia > Bonia amplexicaulis. The sequence goes on along the minus strand of JAYGGG010000085.1, from coordinate 249,570 downwards.
ATGGAGGGAGTACCTCTTAATTTGACATGGGGCATTGCCATGTTGCTCAAAAACATGACATATTTGATTGTTTCGTAGCTGTTGTTCTCACTTGACTCACATCTCCCTGTGGGTACGGGTGCAATAGGAGTAGATACGAATAGATATCGCTCATCATGTATTCTATTTTTCTTAGAGTCGAACACGGATAGTGCCAGATAGCTACTTCCCCATTCTGTATTCATTTTGGAAACCTTCGATCAGTTGGCCGAATAGAAATTATTCGCTTCTTTTGCACCCTTACACAGGATAATAGATAATAGGGTACAATCAGAGTGAATACGGAGAGACTAATCACCGAGATATTAAAAGAAAAGCACTCAGTATTGCCTGCCTGCATAGATGTGCCAATCCGTCTATCTTTTATCTTGTTCCTAAGTATGGTCACAACATATTCCTCATACTACCAAACATAGTGTGGTCACAATAGGTCCTCATACTACCAAATATACAGACACGTACGGCCGGATATCGCTCATCCTATATCATATTCCGCATATTTTCCTTGAAGTCGGAGTCAAATATGAATAGTACTAATTTGTCACTTTCATATTCGCTCCTCAAACCTTCAGGTCAATCGGATAGACATAAATTACCCGCTCCGTTTACACTCCTATCTATAGATGCGAGCAATAGAGGCATGCAAAACCTAGAAAGTTGCTACGTCTCCACCATTCCGTCCCACTTATCTGCCTCCCCCACACCCCCACCGTCGGACGTCACCGCTAACGCCGGCCGCCGTTACAACGATGTCACGACGAAGCTTGGCCGCCATTAGAATGCAGTCACCACGAAGCACGGCCAGGCCGCTTCGTGGCCCCAAACCTTTTGCTGAGCCTCCTTGCAGACATTTGAAGCAAGTAATCGTGTTGGCTCTTTCTTAAGAATTTTTGAGTCATCTCTTGCTAATTAATTAGAATTTTAATTTTGTTGAAAGATAAGAGAGTGGATAGTTTAAGCAACCGAGTTCTACTTCCTGCGTAATTCTTATCTCTTTGATTGCAGCCGAACCCATTATCGACCATGACAACTGTGGGCCTGTTTGGCAATGGCTGCGGTTTATGACTTTTGGCTGAAATTTTTGAATTTTGGCTATTTACGGTACAAATTACGGAGAGAGAGATACTCACTTGCAATTTTGGATGGTACATATGTTAGGCTTTTAACGTGTACATCGTTTAACTTGTAGACCCCGTCTTGAGAAAATACTCCGTTTAAAAGTTAGGTACTATAGCAAAAGTCAAAAACCGCCAGCTTCGGAGGAAAAGAACAGGCCTGTAGCATATTCCTGTTGTTCGGTTGTTTTTAGATTATTTCCTTGTAATCTGCCCAATAAATACTGTTAAGGGTATTAGAGATAGAATATGAATCGCTTTATTCCTTTCCATATATACCTCTCTTTCCTTATCCCATGTGGTATATTCCCCTGTAATATCCCTTTGTACTCCTTATATATATTGTCCATCCGGTCTCTTCAATATACACACAATATTCATAACATGGTATCAGAGCTTAGATTAAAATCCTAACCTTGATCTACTTCCGCTCTAACCGCCGCCGGGCATAGCCGGACGCCGCCGCCGCCCCTGCGAGGAATGTGCTCCACTCCGGGGCACCTTCTTAGTTCCGTCGCCATCACCCGTCGGATCCCGCCGCCGCCGTCGGGCCGCCGGATCTCGCAGCCTCGCCTCGCCCGCTTTGGATCCGGCCGCTTTGTGTTGATCCGCCATCGCTCGTCGCCGCCGGATTCGAGATCCGGCGCCCGACGCCGCCAGTTCGATCCGCCGTCTCGGCCGGATCCACCTCTTCATGACCGATCTGCGGGCCGTCGCCTCCTCGTCACCGGCTGTTGCCGCCGCCGCCTCGGCCACTCCACCCGCCACCGCCCGCATCCGGTAGTCGATCGGCCCTTCATCACGCGTCGACGCTCCACGCAGGCCGCTGCGTTGCCGCTGCCTCGGATCCGCTAGATGGGGTTCGCCTCCGACCAGCTCTAGCCTGGCCCGCGCCTTGTTGGGTTGCGCCCACCCTCATCATCGCCGGCCGCCACCTCCTCATCGCCGGCTCTGCCAGGACGCCGCCTCCCACCCAGATCCGCCCGCCTCCATTCGCCAATCGCCGCCGCCCAGCCCGGCAGCCCCAAGCCTCTGCGCCCACGAGAGGGAAGAGATGAGCGAGTGTGAGGGAGGAGAGTAAGGAGAGAGGGTGCACGCGATGCGTGAAGAAAGAGGCGAGATCCGGATGGAAGTGAGAGAGCGATGGTGGAAGTGAGAGCGTCGGGAGTGAGTCACGTTTTAAGTCAGTAGCGTTTTGAGGGTGGGATATTTTATTTTTTCTGCTATTCTTTTGAGTCAGTCTTTGAGTTATTTTTCGTGAGTCTTCCGTTGCGTCCATCCGAAATCCTTAGTTTCTAATTTTTTAGTTCGTTTAAGCCGTGCGAGTCCACAAATTTATTGTCAGTCATAGAAATGTAGGAATTTTTTTGCATGGCGTTAGCCGCTCTACTCTCTGAGCCGTGTGCAGATCGTAGAAGTCGCTATGATGTCGCCGCTTCTCTAGCCGCCGCCCCGAGCTTCAAAGGCCGCCGCGCGTCCTTTGTGCACTGCGCCGCCGCCTCTTGGGCTTCGATTTGCACCGTCATGCATCTATCTATTCCTCTTCAGCTTAATTTGACAGTTTATTCAAAAATTGCACACAACGACGACATCATCAAGATTCGGACTTTGGATTTATCTTGTTTTAGTGTTAACCCTTTTTCAAATGCAATGCTATTGCATACGTCTTGCATTTGAGGGGGTGTTAAGGGTATTAGAGATAGAATATGAATCATTTTATTCCTTTCCATATATGCCTCTTTTTTCTTATCCCATGTGGCATATTCCCCTGTAATATCTCTTTGTACTCTCTATATATATTGCCCCTTGGGTCTCTTCAATATACACACAATATTCATAACAAATACAAACACCTTGCACGTGTGTAACGGCAAATTGGTAGCTTTACAAATTCCTGTTAGAAGATAAATCCTTCCTCGTCATCTACTCATGATCAACATGCACTTCACACCGTTTGGACACCTGGAGGACTCCTAGCCGGATTCAAGTTCTACCAATGTTGCCTTGCCGTTCGGTGATCGTCCGACAATAGGACCCTTTCCTGTTTCGGTGATTCCTTGTAGATAAGTCTAGGTCTCTTACTGTTGTACTCGACCCCAACAAATGTACTCTCTAATGTATAAATTCTGATCAATGAAACAATGCACTGCTAGGGATTCCACAGCCTTCTTTCAATTCCTCCTGCAGCTTGGAATGTTGGGACACATTCACAAATGGAATTCATTTCTCCTCCGGATCAAATTGCATATGCTTGATTCTTTTTAGAATGTAGTTCCTGATCCACTTACCATCGCAGTATTGCACGCAACCACGGCCGAGGCAAGGAACCGTCACAGCCGCCACGTTCCATCCCCGGTCCGGTGCAGCTCCCGCTCTCCTTTCCCCACAGTTATATTGTAGCCAGTTCCAATAATTGTTACCAAAGCAAGGCTAGGAAGGTGCAACAGGTGCTTGGTTCCAAGTGGTGAAGTTCAGGAGAATGGGAAACTTCAAATTATGGCAGATGAGGGTGATGGATCAATTAGCGCAACAGAGATGTTCTTAAGGGTCAGTGAAGCAAAACCAAAGGCAATGGAGGACGACAATTGGGATGAGTTGAAGGAGCAAGTAGCCGCTATCATACGATCGTTCTGTTCGATCGGTGATGTGCCCCGTATGGCACATCATTTTTCTATTGTTTATTATATGTATCTCATTGATTTTTTTCATTAATTGCTTGGATAATCATTAATTAATTGCCAAAAATACATGATATGTGTTAGTTGATGTTACTTGCAGGATATGAAGAGAATCACACACTTTTAGGAATAGATATAGAAGAGGAAGGAAAGCCCACACATGAACTGATGCTTTAGAGAGTACAGGCTAGGGTATGGTCGGGCGTGATAGTACGATACATCTATAGGTGTGCTGCATCAAACAGCTCATGATTCATGAAGACTCTGAGGCATTATTTGGCTTCCTAGTGCCGCAAACCCTTTTGTAGTGTTGAAGCCCTAAAGACTGGCTATTTGAAAGAGCAAATGGCATCTACAACAAAATCAGATGAAATCACAAGAGAAGATATCAATTTGAAAATCATGTTGTTCAATAATTAAAATGTTGGAACTTTATCGTAGCGCACAAACATTCTCCCCCATTTTGCATTAATCACCAAAAATGCAAAATAAAGCTAAGCCAAAATTGAGTCTTTTCAAAACAAATAGCTTGGCAATGAATTTATCCTAATTAGGTTATAACGTCTGTAAAATTAATACATATGACCTATTTGAGTGTTTGATTTTAAGATTTTTCAGTAAATGCCAAGAAATCCACAAACTCCACCTTTATGGCCTAAAAGCCAAAAAAATACTACTTGAAATGAGGCCATATTGAAATTGATTACCCCCATATCCTGATTAGGATAAATTTTGCCTGTGTTGCACATATAGATAAGTGGTATTTTGGAAAATTTAGTATATTGCTCCCAAATTGTGTTATCGTCTCGTTATCTAGATGAATAGTGAAACAAATATCTAGAAGATCATACATTGTGGTAATAGATATAATCGCAATATATTGGCCTATATTCATTTCTTAAAATGTATTAAAGGCATCGGAATAATAAGACTTCAACGGAAGTGGTCTTTAGGGAGAGAATATGCTAAATCTTTAGAGTTATACTTGAGATTCAGAAAATCTCGACGTTGTCTAACCTAGAATGTATCAACTTGATGGTTACTACCTTGAAGGTTTTACCACCTATCGGTATAAGTACAATTGATGGACATGATAAAGCTCTTAAGGAGCATAATAAATCGTGAAGACAATTTATAAATCCTGAAAATAAACGTTGTACTCTTTTCCCTTAGTAAGTTTTCCCATTGGGTTTCTTACTTGAGGGTTCCTAGTAAGGCAATAAATGCAATATAATTTAACGTGTGCTATGTACACTTTTCCATTCATTTTTTTCTCACTATGTTTTTGGAAGAAGTTTTTAACGAGGCATATGCATATTGTGGTATGAAGCCTCACAAGAATGTGCATGGCTCAAGCGAATGATTAGCCACATCAAAAAGTCATGTAGCATAAACATCATTGATAACCCAACTATTATCTATGAAGATAATGTAACTTGTGTGGCACAGATACAAATGGGCTATGTTAAAAGTAATATCACAAAGTATATTACTCCTAAATTCTTTTTTCCCCACGAGCTCCAAAAGTGCGTACGAGGCACAGGGGTAAGGCGACTCATCGAGTTACAAGGTTTAGGGGAGTAAATCCCTGAACTATAGCCCTTATTTAAGACTGGAAGACTTATATGATTTTAAAGATCTAATGTTATACTCTTTTTCCTTTGTGAGTTTCTGTGAAGTTTCCTCACGCGAATGTTTTTAATAAGGCAACAAGTGCAACATGACAAATGGATGCGATGTGCTCTTTTCTCCATCCTTTTTTTCACTGGGTTTTTAGGAGAAGTTTTTAATGAGGCATGTGCACGTCGTGGTATTCTCCCAAGGGGGAGTCTTACAAAACTTAGAAGATTACGTCGTGGGCAAATACCAAATCTACCAATAAGGAATTTTGACTATAAATAGACAAGTATATGTACATGGAGAATAGATCTGGAATTAATAAAGATTACATTCTGATGTTCTCTCTCAACCGTGTTTGCTGGTGATTGATCTATTGTGTTCTTGGTGATTGATTCATTGTTGTTCATCTATTCTGCGATTATTTCTCAACACTAATGACCTGAGTGTACATATGAATTGTTCACACAATTAGTATTGAAGCCTTTTTTTGTGTCAAGTTCGGCTTTTACACAACTATTTTTACAAAAATAGCCCCAACCTCGAGCTTGGTACACATGGCAGACAATACGTGTCACCTGTCGCGTCATCTAGGCTTGGTAAACCAGCTCGGTTTCAACAGGACACGGCCATGGCATGGAAAGACTCCGCGAGGTAGGCAGCGGGACCCATAGGAGCTGCCAAGCAGCCCTAGCTCAGCAGCAGCAGTCTCGGCTCGCCATTCTCTAGCGGTGCTCCAACTGGCTTACGACTTAAATTTGTGATTGTTGCTTCTTATTTAAATAAGACAAAAACCAAAATAAATTAGAAACTGAAGCTGTTTGGAGCGGACCTCTTGTCTAGTTATTCTTGGCTTCAAACATAGAGAACATAGTGATGAAATCATCCTAGAACATAGAGAACATTTGTTTTGGATCTATGCAACAAATTTTAAAACTTTAGCTACCGATACATGTCTCAAAAGATATTTCCATAATATTATAATTTTACTGAATTTTATAAATATATTAACAATAGAAATTTAGTAGTTAAAGTTATACATGAAGACCGTATCAATATTCGTAACAAGAAATTTATCTTACCAATGTTGGAAACATGTTTATCTCACCGGAGAGAGTAACTACATGTGTCTTGTACGAGTTGTCAGGGGTTGGCTTGTTTTTTTTTCTCACAGCTGGAGTGAAAACATCTCATAATCTCAAGTGTGGCATTTTGATACGAAGACTTAAGTCAGCAATTTTTCTCTCTAGTGATCTCAGTGTATATGTGAAGCTGTTTATATTTTCAAATTTGTCATCTAAACATCTTCTTTACATAAAAATAGTTTTGAACTCAATCGACACAAGAACGATATATATCACCTACCACGCCACTTAGGGTCGTGAGGCTGGCTCGGTTGCAATAGGATGCATGGCTGTGGCAGGGAAGGGCTCATCGCGATAGATAGTGGGACCCACAAAGAGCTCCTGTCGAGCTCTCCTAACTCGGTAGGACCTAACTGGGTAGGAGATGCCGAGCATCCCCAGCTTGCCCATTCTCTATGTAGTTATTCTTGGCTTAAAACATAGAGAACACAGTGACCAAAGCATCCTAGAATCTACTATACTATCATATAGGTGGGTTCTTTTAATTTGAGACTTATGACTTGATGAGGACATCCCTGCTAGTCCTAGTTCATCCACTCCTGTGCAAGAAGCTCCAACTCCTCCAAGTGAACCAACAGGGCTGATTATGCGAGCACGAGCAAAGAAGCTCCAACAACAGGTGAATTTGTTCTTTAAAGAGTATAATTTTGATAAGAATTTGGTACTACTTAATTCTAGTGTGTTGTGCATGCTTAGGTATGAGGAGGAGCTCACTCACGAAGGTCGATGCGGTCGACAAGAGGATTATGCGGTCAAGGAACTTCGGAGGCCGTTTTGAAGGCCTAAACGATGTTTTTTTTGGAGATGCAGTGTTTTTAGGAGCCTCGCGAGTGAATCAGATCCACTTTTTATGGATTTTTGGATCAAACTCTTCGTTAGCTTCGAAATAAGTACAAGAACATCAAAAACGGAGCTCGTATGTAAAAGTTATAGCTGTTTGTTTCAAGGTCGCTCCAAAATAGAAGAAAACACGTGCCCGACCTGCGTGCCACTTGGGCTGACCGAAACCCACCTAATTTCGGTCATGTATCTCGTTTTTACGAGTTGAGTCCGAACCATATCAAGTAGTTGTGTCCGAGTTGTTACGGGATTAAACAGTAAAATTTGATTCGGTCTCTTGGGCCGAACCAGATTGGAATTCGGCCTTAGGCCCAAACGTGTGCGTGCGTGAGGTTAGGGTGTGCTTTTAAGTAGCCGCCCCCTCCATTAGGGTTAAAGACCACTTTTTCAGATTGAAACTAGAACAACATATTGCTTGTTTCTTTTCGCCATAGTGTCTATGCGAGGATTACTTGAGAGGAATTGAGCGATCGTTCTTGAATCAAGGTCGTGTTTACTTTTCCATTGGGAATTGAGGGCACAGCGTTTCTCCACTCGTGGTCTCATAGCCACTCGTGGTCTCATAGAGAAAGCTTGGTATATCTTGGCAAATTTTCAAAGAGCTGTGAGTCCATGCATTGGCACGGGTGTGCAGTTAGAGAGATTGGTTGATAGGCACTAGTTATCGTGATCCTACATCGAGAAGATCAAGGCTGCCCGTATCATGACTTATGACTGTGGTTTTTAAATTTTGATCTTTTTGTGAGAGACAGTACGCAGAGAGAAATAGTCGCTGCAATTTTGACCAGTACAGTTAAACTCGATATAATTTACACATAGATCATATCTTAAGAAAACACACCGTTTAATAGCACAAGCCGTAAATCCTAAATAACCCAGCCAAACACAATGATGTTGTTTGCCTGATCTGCTCCATCACAAATCCAGGGGCCGGCGCCACCGGATGGATTAGGACGAATTAAGCCGCCACGTCATGGACAGTTATTAACTAGTACCATTCATTGATCATCATCATCTTATCTTTTTTCTTAATCTAGCTACCAGCTCCATCTCTCGTTCTCCTGGCCGTCGGCGGAGGTGGCCGCCGGCAGCTGCGAGTAGAACTCGTAGTCCAAGCTACTCTCCTTGTCCTTCTTGCTGTTGTAGTAGTGCATCAGCGCCGCTCCTCAAGGACGGCGACCGTGAGGCCTGTGCGTGTATCCTGGCGTGGATCAGACGCAGGCCTGTCGTCGTCTGCGGCGTCCTCCTCCGGCTGTACGCCATCGACGCACCACCGCCGTCGCCCACAGGGCTCCTAAAGTCAGACACGTTAGTTTCAATTGACAAACGACATGAATCTGCTGACAGCTAGCTTGTACTGATTAAAAGAACAAATAAAGAGAAAAGGGCATTGATCGATTGCAAGAAAATGCTAGTCGAATTGTTGCCGACTCACCGATGCTGGTGAGCTTGTGCTCTTCCACCCAAGACTGCACCGACGAGCTCATCTTCTCCATGTTTCCACGACAACAACAAGAAACAATTGGGCTTCGTGATTAGAGCTGGGACTTGGGCCGTGCCGTGCCGCACGCCCAAGCCCATCGTGCTTCGTGCCGCTTGCGCGTGCCGGCTCGGCCCGATCATGACATCGTGCCGCACCGTGCCGGCCCGCTCGTCTCCGGCCAGCCCAAGCACGCCCAAAGCCCACCGTGCCGGTGTTCGTGCCGTGCCACCCAAGCCCACCGAAATTACTATCTGCTGGCGGCGACGACGGTCGTCATCTTCCTTTCTCTCGCACCGCCTCGCTTAAAACTAGTTAAAATAATCAATTAATTGCATAAACACATGGGCACGCAATGACATAAATATTTCGAAAAGTGAAATTTCTTTGATATTTTAGAAATACAATGTTCTTGCCTCGTTAAAAACCTTACGCCCAGTGGGGTTTCCGAGTAAGGAAAAGAGTACAGAACAACATATGTATATACTAACTATTACAAGATGCATAGATAATATCTACTCGGCAATGTCTAGGTCAAGATACGCTGTGTCGATTTGGGATCCTCCAGCTTGATGTTGTTCCCGCTCTTTGGCTAATTCCCGCCTTTGGCACATGTGATTGCCTCCACCATCTTTGGCGTAAGGGATGATCTTCTCTCTCTATTATTCTCCTACCGTCTTGAATGTCGCTCAAGAGACGGTGGACACCGGCACCAAGAGAACATCTCGTGCGAAATGTGACAAAGAGGAAAGATCCGCTTGTTGTTCTTCCACCACTCGAGCAAGTCTATCTTGCCTCCATCGAGAAGATCGGGATCAATATTTGCAAAATCATGCTCCAAATAGTGGTTCAACTCCGAGATGTAATTCCACTTGAGGCCGCCGAGACTGGAGGACGAAGAAGTAGACTTGCCCTTTAGCTTCTTCCACAAGTGTGATGCCATGCTTGTCTTTCCATGTTGCGTCTGCTGTGAGGCCTCCGATCTTCCGCTTGATATGGACCAATTACTTGCATACCATCTTGAACAACAAGATTCAAGATATGGCATACACATCTCTGGTGGAGGACATAACCACCAATATATGTTTGTAATTTTGGGGTGAGGATGTTCATAGCGGTTGTGTTTGCCGATGCGTTATCAAGAGTTATAGAAGTAATTTTATTATCTATCTTAAAATCATCTAGTACATGTAGTATACGTTCGGCAATAGCCTCTCCGTGTGCGATTCATTTATTACTTTAAATCCTATAACTCTCTTATTTAGTTTATAATTATCATCTAAATAATGGGCTACAACACTAAGGTATGCACTTCTTTGGTGGGATGATGTCCAAATATCTGATGTTATGGCAAAAGAATACTGAACTTGTTGGAATAATTGTTTTAACTCTACCAATTCCTTTTGATACATCCGTAAAATATCGGATGTAGTAGTTCTCCTACTAACATGTTGGTACTGTGGGCAAAGCGCGTTGGATCATTCTTTCGAATGCGCGACTTTCACCCATCCTAATCTACCGGTCTTCAAACAATATATCTAGCAATTTCTTCACGGGCATTGCGGGTTGTATACCCAAGTACTTACAGAGCCATCAGCCTCGAAGTTTAGCTGTGTTTGTACTCCTCCTCCCCCTCGGCCTCGGCCCTGTGCCGCCATCTTGCGTAAGCATGCCTTGTAGTGGCGGTTCAAGTGTCCTGTCCCTACAGCTGTACGAGCACTTAATTTAGCATTACAATAATTACAAGTTGCGATATCTACCGTTTCACCGTCTCGGATTTCCTGGCTCCAGGTCATGTGCTTCCAGCAATCCGCCCTTCGTGCAGACCCGCCCTGGACTCTGGATTCTGTTGTCCCCATTGACTCTGGACCGCCCTGGTACTCCTCGTAGCCCTCTGTACCGTCCATATGACGGTCATCCATGCCGTAATCTCCCATGCTTGGCGAGCCGACGAGCATCAACGGGGCGGAGGAGGACTAGGGAGCGACACGCGAGCTTACACTAAGTCGTCCATTGTCCTTTTGAGCTTTGATTCCTCTCACGACCGCTTGACCGCTCTCCTGTGCTCGCGACTTCTTGGTAACATGATGATTAGTTAATAAATAAGAATTACAAATAAATAAATAAAAAGTACAACTATAATAAATAAAAGAAATGAGAAGGAAAAGAGAATGCTATCACGAAGAATTGCGTTGTGATTCAAGGTGAAAATGGTGGAGTCTTGGAGTGAATATGTGAAAATAAATTATACTGTGAGTCTCGGACTCGAGGCTCAAGGTCAAGCGAGTGATTTATAGAGACGATTATTGTAACGTTACATAACCGTTCGAATGACCGCTTAATTGACCGCTTAATGCATCGCTTAATGCACCGTTTTTGCTTTCTCGCTTTTAGGTTTCTTTTCCACCGCCCAACCACCACACCCGCCACGTGGCCCACGTCCTCCCCGCCTCCTCCAGCCGGTCGCGCGCGCGTGGCGTCAAATCGCGGTCATTCTCGCCAGGGTGACCCCACGCGCGCGCTGGGCTGGCGAACACGCACACCTCGAGGCCCTCGGCGCCTCGCCCTCGCGGCCTCCGCCGCCCGCCCGCCCGCCTGGCCGCCTCGCCTCCTCCTCCTCCCTCCTCCTCCTCCTCCTCCTCGGTCCTCCTCACACGCCCAAGACGGCTCCCCGCCTCCCTCCGGTCCTCCTCCCCACCGCCACCGCCCTCCTCCTCCTCCTCCGCCTCCGCCTCGCCTCCCTCCGCCCTTCCTTCCCAGTGCCGCCTCCAGCCTCCACCGCCTCCTCCTCCCAGGCTTCCCCCACCTCCCGTCCGCCCTCCTCCCCGCCTCCCCTCCTCGCCGCCTGGCCCTCCGCCTCCGCCTCCTCCCCACCCGGCCACCCCCGCCTCCTCCTCCTCCCCACCTTCCCGCCACGCCGCCCCCACCTCCCCCGCCTCCTCCCCACCTCCCGCCACGCCGCCTCCTCCCCACCTCCCGCCACGCCGCCTCCTCCCCACCTCCCGCCCCGCCCGCCTCCTCACCTCCTCGCCTCGCCGCCGCCTCCTCCCCACCTCTCTCTCCCTCCGCCGCCTCCTCCCCGCCCCGCCCGCCTCCTCCTCCCGCCGCCGCCGCCTGCCCCCACCTCCCCGAGTCCCGCCAGGCCGCCCGCGCCCGCCGTGCCGTGCCGCCGCCCGCCGCCGCTGCGCCGCCCGTGCCGTCTTGGGCCCAAGCCAGCACGCGCCACGCCACGCCGTGCCGTGCCGCCCACCGTGCGGATCTGCAGCCCAAAGACGCCCACCGTTCGTCTTGGGGCCGGCACGGCCCGCCACGTGTCGGGCCGGCCGTGCTGGGCCGTGCCGGGCCGGCCGCTTTGGTGGCCCAAAAAGCACGGCCCAAGTCCCAGCTCTATTCGTGATGCAAGAAAAAGGTATCTGGCTCGCCCCTTTTTGGACTCCTTTGATGATTTTCTTTAGGGATCGGATGGGATGGGTTCAGCAGGTCAGTTTGGTAGCGCATTTATAGCTGTCGAGTGTGCCCAGCCAGCCCACTGGTTTGGCTTCTTGTTGCGTCAGCAAACATGGAGCGAGCGGCCGGCTAAGGAAACCAGTGGCTCAGCCATTTGTTTTTGTCCTGATCTCCCTACTTCTTGTGGGCTTTAGTTTCTCTTTCCGCAGTCTTATCTCGATTTGGAGGGAGGCACGTGGTATATGTTGCCTCAGATACTGACACGTGGGTCAAACAGTGTGCCGGGACCCATGTTGGTCTGACAGATGCTACTTGCCGTGTGTGATTAGCATATCAACAACACGCAACTGGCCAGGTTCTTCAACCTTGCTTTGCGGTCACCATCTTAATCGGGATGAAACTAACAGTCTTGTCCGTTGATTCTTAATTTCTTAATTGGCACTTCCTAGTCCCATGGGATACATCATACATGCATGCGTTCTTTACAACTGTGTTAGACATGTATTTTGCTACGGACGATATGATATCTAAGGACGTGTGTTTTTTATTCCTTTTCTTTTCCGTTTGATTATTATGTCTGTTCTTTTCAGCTTCTAAAATATGTCTTTTGTCTTTTCTACAATAACTAGTTTTTAAATAAAATATCTTTAAAAATAGAGTCTAAAGTTGATTATAATACATACTGTAGTGACTTTATTTATATCGGTTAAACTTTTTTACTCTATAGTCTCTCACAAATAACTTAATAATTATAAATTATAACTAAAAACCATAAATCAAGAAAAAAGAACAGACCCAGGCTTTTCGCTTTGCTCGCACGTCCTTTTGTTCGATGTGTGAGAGGTCATGTCCTCGTTTGATACACGGTGGATCATTTACCCCAGTAAACAACCACAAGATGTGTTGTGCTTGTTTGTGGGAACTATTGTCACGTGAAACAGTGTGATTGGTAGAGGGGGAATCATAGGAACGGGGTTCCGATCTTCCAACAGGTTCTGGAAATGTTCGATTTGGTGGAGACGCGACATAAATCGATCCGGCTTCCGGCTTCCAAACAACACGTTCAAACCCCGCAATCGCACACCACGCCTCCTCGTGTTATCAATCGCGCCGGTTGACCTCGCCAAGAAGGCTAATCTCGCATGCGAATCAAAGAACACAAGCAAGAACAAGGAAGAACACAACTGAATTGCAGATGTATTGATTTAGCACTCGAAAGTTGGGGTCTCACAAACCGATGAACGACGAAACTATTCAAAGACAGAATAATCTAAGCAAAACTCAAACCCTAATGGTGGGGTGACAGCTCGATATAGAGGAGTGAGGGGCGTGCAAAACCCCTGGACGCGCCCTAATGGGCTCCAACACGATACAAAGCCGAACGGCCCAAAAGACGGTGGCGCAGCACCCTGACAGATTCTGAACGCCCATTTGTTTCGACGATTCCCGTTGACTCAGAAGGAATTTTGATATGGGACCAGAGCCATTGGAAAGGTCGCCTTCTCAGCTTTCCATCCATATGTAGAACGTGCAAAACGGAGCCCGGATGCGATCTGGGCTTCCGTTTTAGTGTGGCCTGGTCCTGGACTCCGAATTGGATTCGAAGTCGGCTTGAGTTGGGCCTCCAACATGATTCGAACACCCTTGCTGGACTTGTGCATCTCATAGCCCTTCTCCAAGTACTTCTTGGTCCTCTCCATGGTTCCTAATGATAATCAAATCATTAGGTAGCAATCGATTCTCAAATGAACAAAAAGAAGTACTTAGGAACGAGCTCACCTGTAAATTCAATTGTCTAGCGCGAGCTCTAGTGATTGGTCCTTGAATGTCAAGTGGAGGACTGCTGTGTGTATCCGAAGAAGTGATGTCCTCATCATCCTCCCCCTCTTGAAGCGGAGTTGTCCTCAACTCAGCCTCATCTTCTTCTCCCAAGTATGACTTCAAATCTGAAATGTTAAAGGTGGAAATAACCCCAAACTCGGGAGGCAACTCAAGTTTATATGCATTATCATTTATCTTCTCAATCTTAAAAGGACCAGCAGCTCTAGGCATCAATTTTGATTTTCTTAACTCAGGAAATCTATCCTTTCTCAAGTGCAACCAAACAAAATCGCCCGGTTCAAGTTGAACTTCCTTTCTACATTTACTACCAGTAATCCTATATTTTTCATTCATCTTTTCAATGTTTGCCTTAGTAGTCTCATGCATTTTGACAATAAAATCAGCATGCTCCTTAGCATCATTATGAACTCTCTCACTAGTAGGCAAAGGTAAAATATCAATAGGGGCACGAGGATTGAATCCGTACACTACCTGAAAAGGACTTACCTTGGTGGTGGAGTGTTCCGCTCGATTATATGCAAACTCAACATGCGACAAACACTCTTCCCACAGCTTCAAATTGTTCCTCAAAACAGCTCTCAACATGGTAGACAATGTGCGGTTCACTACCTCGGTTTGACCATCAGTTTGTGGGTGACATGTTGTAGAGAACAACAACTTTGTACCCAACTTGTTCCATAGAGTACGCCAAAAGTGACTCAAAAACTTGGCATCACGATCTAAAACAGTAGTAGAAGGCATACCATGCAAATGAACTATCTCTTTGAAAAAGTGGTCAGCAATATGAACGGCATCATCGGTTTTATGATATGGTATAAAGTGAGCCATCTTAGAAAATCGATCCACAACAACAAAAATGATATCCCTCCCCCTCTTAGTCCTGGGCAATCCTAAAACAAAGTCCATAGAAATATCCGCCCACGGAATAGAAGGAACAGAAGAGGCATATATAAACCATGTGGATTCAAGTGAGACTTAGCTTTTTGATATGTAGTGCAGCGAGCCACAAACCGCTCAACATCTCGCCTCATTTTTGGCCAAAAGAAGTGTGTGGTCAGAACGTCCTCCGTCTTCTTAGCACCAAACTGTCCTATCAAACCGCCTCCATGCGCCTCCTGCAACAACAAAAGACGAACGGATCCAATTAGAATGCATAGACGGTTAGTTCTAAACAAGAACCCATCATTGATCACGAATTTATTCCATGCTTGTCCCTCTTTACAATGCAACAACACATCCTTAAAATCAGCATCAAAAGCATATTGTCCTTTAATGGTTTCAAGACCAAAAATGCGACAATCAAGTTGAGATAACATGGTATAGCGTCGAGGCAAAGCATCAGCAATCTCATTATCCTTCCCTTTCTTGTGTTTAATGACACAAGGAAAAGATTCAATAAATTCAACCCACTTAGCATGTCTACGATTCAAATTGGTTTGACTACGAATATGCTTAAGTGATTCATGATCAGAATGAATGACAAATTCTTTAGGCCATAAATAGTGTTGCCACGTCTCTAAAGAACGAACAAGGGCATACAATTCTTTATCATACCTGGAAAAATTATGAGCAGGACCATTCAATTTTTCATTAAAGTAGGCAACAGGTTTGCCTTCTTGCATCAAAACACCACCAATATCAATTCTGCTAGCATCACATTCCAGCTCAAAAGTCTTACCAAAATCCGAAAGTTGGAGCAATGGTGCGTGTGTAAGCTTGTCCTTCAAAAGATTAAAGGACTCCTCTTGTGATGGCCCCCAATGGAACACGACTCCCTTCTTTGTCAACTCAATCAACGGTGTCGCAATGGTGCTGAATTCCTTGACAAAGCGGCGATAAAATCCTACAAGTCCAAGAAAACTCCGCACTTGGAAGATCGTCGTGGGCATGGGCCAACTCCATATCGCCTCCACCTTGGCTCTATCAACCTCAATTCCCTGTGGAGTCACAACATAGCCAAGAAAAGAGACTCGATCTGTGCAAAAGGTGCACTTCTCAAGGTTACCAAACAAACGTGCATCTCTCAAAGCATTAAAAATAGCACGTAAGTAATTCAAATGTTCATCCATGGACTTACTATAAATCAAGATATCATCAAAGTAAATGACCACAAATTTGCTAATGAAAGGACGTAAAACCGCGTTCATTAATCTCAAGAAAGTGTTAGGTGCATTAGTTAAACCAAAAGGCATGACTAACCACTCATACAAGCCGAACTTAGTTTTAAAAGCAGTTTTCCATTCATCGCCAAGTTTCATTCTTATTTGATGGTATCCACTACGCAAGTCAATCTTTGTGAAAATTATAGCACCTCACAACTCATCAAGCATGTCGTCTATCCTGGAAATAGGATGACGATACCTTATAGTAATATTGTTAATGGCTCTACAATCTACACACATACGCTAAGAACCATCTTTTTGGGAACCAAAAGAACAGAACAACACAAGGACTAAGGTCTCATGTACGCACTCCACGGTCCAAAAGTCTTGGTCTTGTCATTGAATCTCCTTAGTCTCTTCTGGATTGGTCTGACGCCGCACGGTTTGGCAAACTCGCCTGTGGATCAAGTCAACTGGTGCTCAATCCTCGAATGGGTGGAAGTCCGAGAGGTATCTCATCGTGAAAACGCTCTAAACTCCCGCATAAGGTTAGTGACAGAGCAGCAAAGTGCAAGGCATATTATCAAGAGAAAATAAAACATCTTTGCACACAAAAGCATAGCATGTATCATTAACATCATCAATTTCAGCAAAGTCTGATTTTGTGGCAAGCATAACAGAATTTTTCAAAAGGATTACTTGTTGTTTTTTAAATTTATCATGTTCCTTTGGATCATTAGCAGCAGCAACTCTCTCCTTATTGGCCTCTATAATCTCAGCTGGGGTCAAAGGCAGTAAAGTAACTTTCTTTTTCTTACGCATAAAAGTGTATTTATTACTACTACCATGGTGTAAATCATCATTATCAAATTCCCAAGGTCGACCCAATAAAAGAGAGCATGCTTGCATGGGAACCACATCATAATCAACATGATCAAGATAACCACCAATGGAAAATGGACTCGGCATGTTTGCGTTACCTTAGCTTTTCCGAGTCATTTAACCACTCAATATGGTATGGATGTGGATGCAGTCGCGTGGTCAAGCCAAGCTTCTTGACCAAATCAGAACTCACCAAGTTGTTGCAGCTTCCTCCATCAATGATGACACGTGCGCGCCGGTTCTTGATTGCGAAGAAAGTCTGAAACAAATTATGGCGTTGAAGCTTATCGGGTTGTTGTACCTGTGTGCTGAGGACTCGTTACACAATGATGCTCTGTAGCATCGCTGTGGACACCCCACCAAGGACCGTGTCGTCATCACCACCGCCATTGTCGTCCGAGGCAAAGAAGAACATCATCATACTCCTCGACATCCGAAGTCTGATGTAGCCTCCATCTTCGTGGCGATGTATACCCGCTGGTTAGGGCAATTTTTGCACATGACCAAGCCCATGGCGCGGTGGCATCAATGTTGGAGGAGCGCCCGCTGAAGCCACGTAAGAAGAACTCTTGGTCAGAACTACAAAGAATTTTTGTAGAATCTGCAAGGCGTGTCGTGGAAGGTGGCTTTGGCGCCGCCGCAATCTTGTTCATAGGTGGTGGAGAAGAACGAAAACTCAAGAAGACTTGGGCGTCCGCCGATGTAGTCGTCGCGTGTAGAAGGGTCGTCCGTGCTTGCCTTCGCTGATTCCTTGCGTCCCTGCAATTCTTTTTCTACAAGCATAGCAAGCTGGAACAACTGGTTGGCAGTAGTAAAATCTTTATAATCAACAATGTCCCGAATTTCACGCCAGAACCCCGTAGAAACGACAAATCTTATCCTCTGCTTCCTCAACAACCCCACAACGCACCATACCCTTTTGAAGCGCAACATAATAGTCCTAAACAAAACTATCACCTTGTTCTAAGCGCTGCAATTTTTCTCAAATCATGTTTATATGAGGGAGGAACAAAACGACACGCATAGCTTCTTTAACCGCTTCCATGTATCGGGTTGTAGCGCATGGTACCCAGCTCATTCCACCGGATAATAGCAAAGTCCTTAAACTCACTAGTAGCTTGTCTAACTCTATGTTGTTCAAGAACCAAGTGAGAATTAAACTTCTGCTCTACCGTCATCTCCCAATCAAGATATATTTCAGCATCATAAAGACCAGAAAAAGATGGAACGGTAAACTTGACTTTAGCAAAAGGGTCATCGTTACCATGACGGTTCTGGTTATTACCTCCCATACCATGTCGGTTTTGCTGAAGACGCCGACGTAGTCGTGCATCTTGTGTCGCCCGCTGATAAATGTTGTCATCCGCATCATACACTGTGTCATCATCATGATATGGCCGTCATTGACAGGTGGCGGTGTGCCTCCAATGTGTCCAGCTGACCAATGAGGTCAGCCATCCGCCGCTCCACCCGCTCAATGCCTTCCGTGGTGTTCAACTGGGCAATGGTGGCGACGATGGTGTCCATTCTCGAGCTGAGATCAGTGAGTGAAGCATTTTGTTTGTCGAGCGCAGCTTGTAGCTGAGCGCGACTAACACACTCATTGAAATCGCACGGTGTCCTGTCCCCTTCGTCTCCTGCCATGGTTAGTGGAAACACAGGGAAAACAAAAGGATTATCCCTATCAACTACAAAGTAAGGACAGTGGGAAACCGTAAAGGAAGTGGCTTACCAAGCTTTTACAAGTGTTCTTACCAAAGCAAAGCAAAGGATACCTGGAGAGTGTGATCCGACGATTGCAAGGGTCAAAAACTGTGCTATCCGTAAGTAGGTATATGGAGCTTGGAAGGCCAGATATGTTAGTGGAACACAAATCAATAACAGATAGTAATGCTGAATAAATGTACAAAGCACTGGTCCTAGTTGCGCTGATTAAATGTGTCATATATCAGTTATGATATGATGAACAATGAGTCAAGACCAGAATAGTAAAGCAAAGATAGCAACAAAGATAGCCAGGCAATGAGAAACTTAATTCAGCATAAGCACAAAATAAATGAAGCTCTGTCACCTAAAACTGTGCTCTGTCACGGTTATTTTTCTTGTCACGGATAGCTCTCTCAGCACTATAACCCCAGGTGCCAAATTTTTTTTCTCTTTTTTTATTTTTTTTCACAAAGCAGAGCATAGAAATAGGAACCACACAAAGTTTCACCTCAATCTGATGTAAGGTGTGGCCTCTGTAAAATGATGAATGTGTCAGAATTATGTGATGAAATTTCGGAGCTCGAGTACTGAACTTTCCAGGCCGAATTTGGGCAAAATAAATGCGCCAAACCCGGCATAACTAGGGAGTTTCAGATGCACAATTCAATTTCACCCAATTTGAAAAACAAATTGCCTGATTTCAAGTCCGTGTGAGAAAGTTACGGCCGTTTGAAGGAGGGGCTCCGAGTTATGGTTGCTGTGGAGGCCGAAACGAAATCGGGTGGAGGAAATTGGTGGAAATTGGGGGCGGAAGCTCAGGGAAAGGTGGGGATGGTGTTTGGTGATCACGAGACATGATGGATGACTCAAAAAGAGGGTGGGATATGGGTGGAAAACAAAGTTGACGGCTAGGGTTTGTATGAGAGGTAGCGGAAGCAAGACAACTCAAACAAAACACAATCTAAACCAAAGAACACAACTCGACTAAGGACACAAACTCAACACTACAGACTCTGAAATCAAATTGTACAAAAGGCTAAATGAGATCTGGGACAGGGAACAACCTATGACTACAAATTTTTCTGTGCAGGGCTTTTTCTTGGACTCTAGGATGAAACCGAAAACAACAAAGGTAGGGTAAACTCGAACCTAAAGGAACACCTGAAGCTCTGATTATCACTTGATAGGAACGGGGTTTCGATCTTCCAACAGGTTCTGGATATGTTCGATTTGGTGGAGGCGTGACACAAATCGATCCGCCTCGCTTCCAAACAACACGTTTTGAAACCCCGCAATCACAAAGACCACGCCTCCTCGTGTTATCACCCGTGCGCAGCCAGCTTGACCTCACCAAGAAGGCTAATCCTCGCCGCGAATCAAGAACACAATCAAGAACAAGGAAGAACACAACTGAATTGCAGATATATTGATTTAGCACTCGAAAGTTGGGGTCTCACAAACCGATGAACAGCAAAACTGTTCAAAGACAGAATAATCTAAGCAAAACCTAAACCCTAATGGTGGGGGTGGCGGATGGATATAGAGGAGTGAGGGGCGTGCAAAACCGCTGGACGTGCCCTAATGGGCTCCAACACGATAGAAATCCGAACGGCCCAAAAGACGGTGGCGCAGCACCCTGACAGATTCTGAATATCCATTTGTTTTGATGATTTCTGTTGACTCAGAAGGAATTTTGATATGGGACTAGAGCCATTGGAAAGGTCGTCTTCTCAGCTTTCCATCCATATGTAGAACGTCCAAAACGGAGCCCGGATGCGATCTGGGCGTCCGTTTTAGTGCGGCTTGGTCCTGGACTCCGAATTGGATTCGAAGTCTGCTTGAGTTGGGCCTCCAACATGATTCGACCACCCTTGCTGGACTTGTGCGCCTCGTAGCCCTTCTCCAAGTACTTCCTGGTCCTCTCCATGGTTCCTAATCATAATTAAATCATTAGGTAGCAATCGATTATCAAATGAACAAAAAGAATTACTTAGGAACGAGCTCACCTGTAAATTCAATTGTCTGGCGCGAGCTCTAGTGATTGGTCCTTGAATGTCAAGTGGAGGAGTGTTGTGTGTATCCGACGAAGTGATGTCCTCATCAGGGAACGGACACAACTTTGAACCGACAGTGCTGCTACCGCAGAGCAGGGGAGGAGCTGGGGAGCTCGGCAGCTCTACAACCCCACCGCCTTTCGTAGCGAGTCTTCTCCTGCTATAGTCGTGCATCCTGTCGTAGCTGCTTATGCTTCCCTACCATAGCCACAAATCCTCATAAGCTTACTGCCCGTTCCATTCCTTGCATCTTTCTTTGCTACCCGCACGAGCACAAAGGTTAGATCGGGGCTTCCCTATTCGCATTTCCCTGTTCCCTCTATGTTTCTTCAATGTGTCATGCATCTGTTAAATACAGTGGTCCCACAACACAAGTAATAAATTAACAGATGCATGACACGTAGATAGGAACACGGAGGGAATGGAGAAATAGGAACAGGGAAGCCGCATTCCAAAGGTCATAGGCGCTTAGATGTCAAGTCCGGTCGTGTCCACCTTTCTCGCCACGTTGTTTTCGATGAAACAACCTTTCCTTTTTCTAATCTCTCTAACTCCACCGACAATGCGCCATCTACGTAAATTAGCAGTGAAGGACCATGCATCCGCCTTGTTGTTGGCGCAGTGTGTCGCCGCATGATCACCACATGCATGGTGCCGTCCTCCACCAGGCGTCTCGGAAGAACGACTACGTCAACCCGTACCTGAAGCAAGATGACCACATGAACATCTTCTTAATAATGATATACCTCAGAGTCAATCATAAAGATGAATATCTCACTTCTATATTTATTACCTTTTGAATAATATGTTATTTTATCCCTTGAAGAAATATCTTTCATATTGATCAACAAGTATGTGATTTGTTCATGGAATTATTTATTCATGTTTTCATGTTATTCTAAATTATCCCTAATCTTTTATCATTATATGGGACAATTATGATTTACATATCAGCATATGTATTGATTGATGATCATGAGTCACAGATTATAGATATATGATATTAAATCAATAATGTAGACGTGTGTTAGAGAACATGGTGTTGGATTAACCAACAATGAGACACGATGGAAATTATTATATTCTTAAGTGTCATCAATTGGTCTTATACATAGTGTATATAGGATCCTTAGAATTGAGATCATCACAGTTTTCTACATGTGTAATCGTTTACTTAGGGGTTATCAAACACTACTATATAACTGGGTGGTCATAAAGGTAGATTTTAGGTTTGATGTGAAACATGTAGAGCAACACGAGCGATCAAGATGGAATTTATTCCTCCTATACATATAACGGGAGAGAGATATCTCTAAACCCCTCGATGTAATTGGATTATGGAAGTGCATGACCATGCAGAACGTGGTTGAAGAGTTAATCACAAGTGAGTAATCTATTACATGTTCAAATGAAAGATCCAACTATCCGAGTTGGATATATACGATTTCTGATCGTATCAGATAATGATTTGACTGGAGGCTATATAAAGGGAGCTGCGAGGCAAATGGAGAGATCGCTAGACACACACATCGAAACCCTTGCCACCACATCTCATAACCGCTATCATGCGTGCTGGTGCTAGCATATTGACGCATGGCGTTCCATCCCTCGATATGTAGATTTTGGTAGAGGCGCTGCTGCGACTGCGGTATTGACCAGAACAATCGCGAGGAGGAGACGGTTGGCCAAAGGACGATCGACTACTACTATACCGACGTGTGTTTCATTGAATCGGCCGCTTCAACTCTACTTCTGCTATACTATGTGTCTAGTGGTAACGATCTATAATCTTTTACTCATATAGCCGGTTTTCTAATTTACACGATAGTAAATTTTAATCTACAGTAGTTTAGCCTACTCGTATCCATACTTCTACAGTCTTGTGCTCGCCCTAGGCATTATCTTCAGCGCCACGCTGCTGAACCCGTTCCTCAGATCTATGACGATCAAAATCCGCTGGGAGTAGAGATTGTTTGGGCCTTCGGGCCGTGATACCGCTCCAAGAATGACAACTACATGGAGTTCATCGCGGGGAACGGAAGAAAATCCGCGGGGGAGGGCAATCAACGGTGCAGGGATGGGCCTCAGGGGGAGGCCCACCCCCACAGAAAAGCTTTCTGGGGAACATGCGTGCCACCCTCAACGTGTCCTTGGAGAAAAGCTTTCTGGGGAACATGCGTGCCACCCTTAAGATGTCCTTGGTCACATTTCCCAAGAAGCGGACGGCAGCACGAGTAACAGGACCAGCTACTCGGCGTTTGGACCATGGACGAGTAACAGGACCACCTATTCGGCGTTCGGACCATGGACCACGCCCTCAGATCAGCTACTTGCCTGTGTTGTCACGCCAGCACGAGTAACAGGACCACCTCTGACTATCTTTCAAACAGAAGATCGACGAGGAAATTACTGTTGGGATGTCAATTAACGTCATGAGCAAGATGGAGTTCAGGCGCAAAACATCAGAAAATGTAGACTTCCTGATCAACGCCAGTATGATCTTGGCGCATGGCGAAGCAACCGGAGTCATATCATGCTTAGCGCTGGATAAGTGGTCAAAAATAGGGATCGGGAGTTGGCCTGAGATCATCAACAAGCTTAAGGATTGTCTACCTTCAAGGACGCCACATGCAAATATCCCTAAAGTGGCCGCTAAAGTGTCGCTTCTAGAGCACACCAGCAGCAAGCAGCTGAGCCAAATTCAATCGTTCATTGTAGAAAAGCATATCCTGGAAGAACAAATTTTGTTGCCACCAGTGTCGGCCGTCATAGAAGAGCTTGTTCTGGAATATCCATTTTCGCAAGGATGGGTGCAGGACGTCAATACGTCATACAAACACTTGATCTGAATAGAGCGGGACTTGGGCCGTGCTTTTTGGGCCAGCCCAGCACGGCCCGCCCGATGTGGCGCGGGCGTGCCGGCCGGCACGAACGGGCGGCGGGCTGGGCCTGGATAGCCGCACGGTGGGCGACACGACGGCACGGCGAATCGTGCCTTGCCCGGCCAAGACGCAAGACGGCAAAGACGGCGGCACGCCGCCCGGGCGGCCTCGCCGCCCACCACTGGCGTCACGACGACTCGGCGAGCACCAAGACGCACTACGTAATACGAGATACAAACAAAATAGATGCAAACACAATCAAGCACGAGCCGCACAAGACGATACAAACACAATCACAGCATTCACAGCTCACGACACAAGACCGCTCCGCCACGGCGAAAAGCACGGCGGCAGGCATGAGCAATCAAGTCGACGAGGTAACCGCGGTACTCCATCCGATCGCCAAGCACCAGTAGCGATCACGGAGCACCCATGGCCACGGCGGCTTTTCCTTGCCCTCGGTCCCCGATCACCGGCGGGGGGAAGGTGGAGGGCCGGTGGAGGCGGAGGGGGCGGCGGGAAGGTGGAGGGGCGGGAGGTGGGGAGGCGGCGCACGGGTGGGGAGGAGGCGGCCTCACGGGGGGGGAGGAGGTGGGCCGGGAGGCGGGGAGGAGGCGCGGGGCGGAGGAGGCGGCCAGCGGGTGGGGAGGAGGCGGGCGGGGGGAGGGGGGCGGGCGGGGGGAGGTGGGGAGGAGGCGGCCACGGGGAAAGGAGGCGACCTCGCGGGGGGGGGGAGGAGGCGGGGCGGGGAGGTGGGGAGGCGGCGGGGCGGGAGGAGGGAGGAGGCGGACGGAGGGACCGAGGAGCGGGAGGACTGAGGAGGCGGAGGGACCGAGGCGAGGAGGAAGTGGGAGGGTCTGAGACCGAGGAGGCGGTCCCCTCGGAGGTCGTGACCCGGCCGTGCTCTCGGTCTCGGTGAGAAAAAGGGACAGTGGCGGCGTAAGAGTGGTGGGACGGTGGAAAAAGGGAGGAGGGCGAGCGGGTAAAAGAGTGGATTGGATGGGGAAAAGCGGAAAAATTGAACGTTCGGATTCCATGCGAGCAACGCTCACATAGCGTATGACAGCAACGCTCCAATAATTTTTGTATAAATCACTCCGCTCCATCTCTATGCCTCCGAGTCCGAGACTCACAAGTCATTCTCATTTCTTTACTCCACCATCCAAGGCTCCATTTTTCAGAGAATCACAAATAAATTCATT
Source organism: Bonia amplexicaulis (assembly GCA_036346245.1). Classification (NCBI taxonomy): domain Eukaryota; kingdom Viridiplantae; phylum Streptophyta; class Magnoliopsida; order Poales; family Poaceae; genus Bonia; species Bonia amplexicaulis. The sequence goes on along the minus strand of JAYGGG010000085.1, from coordinate 224,538 downwards.
CCCATTTCTTCACATACCATTCTTCTTCGTTCTCATTTGTTCATTTATTATTGCTGTACTATTTATTTATTTGTTTGTTATTTCTTATTTTGTAAGCATATTTATTGTATTTGTAATTATTATTTATTAATTAATCATCATGTTACCAAGAAGTCACAAGAATGTGGAACACTCAAGCAGTGTGCGGAGGAATCAAGCTCAAAAGGACAATGGACGACTTAGTGTAAGCTCGCCGTCGCTCCCCTAGTCCTCCTCCGCCTGATGCTCGTCGGCTCTCGCCAAGCATGGGAGATTACGGTATGGATGACCGTCATATGGAGGGATAGGTGAATGTCTTGGCCTAGATTATTCGAAGCTTTCGCACATGTGAAGATGAGCTTTTCGTGTTTTTCGCTTGTATCATGATAAGTTTGGTAGCGGAAGATCGGAGGCCTCACAACAGACGCAAACATGGAAAGACAAGCATGGCATCACACTTGTGGAAGAAGCTAAAGGGCAAGTCTACTTCTTCATCCTCTCGGTCTCAAAGCGGCCTCCAAGTGGAATTCGCCTCTGAGTTGAACCACTATTTGGAGCATGATTTTGCAAACATTGATCCCGATCTTCTCGATGGAGGCAAGATAGACTTGCTCGAGTGGTGGAAGAACAACAAGCGGATCTTTCTGTCTTTGTCACATTTCGCACGAGATGTTCTCTTGGTGCCAGTGTCCACCGTCTCTTCAGAAGCGACATTCAGTACGGTAGGGAGAATAATAGAAGAGAGAAGATCATCCTTACGCCTGGATGGTGGAGGCAATCACATGTGCCAAAGACCGGAATTAGCCAAAGAGCGGAACAACATCAACCTGAGGATCCCAAATCGCATGCACGATATGCTTGACCTAGACATTGCCGAGTAGATATTATCTACACATGTTGTAATAGTTAGTATATAAATATGTTGTTAGTGTACTCTTTTCCTTACTCGAAACCCCACTGGGCGTAAGGTTTTAACGAGGCAAGAACATTGTATTTATGAAATATCAAAGAAATTCCACTTTTTCCGAAATATTTATGTCATTGCGTGCCCATGTTTTTATGCAATTAATTCAATTATTTCAACTAGTTTTAAACGAGGCGGGTACGAGAGAAAGGAAGATGACGACCGTCGTCACTGCCTTCACATATAGTAATTCCGGGCTAGGCTTGGGCTCGCACGGTGGGCTTTGGGCCGTGCTTGGGCCTGGCCGGAGACGACGCGGGCCGGTACGGCACGGCACGATGACATGACTGGGCTGAGCCGGCATGGCACGAAGCGTCACGAAGCACGATGGGCTTAAGCCGTGCCGGCACGGCACGGCCCAAGTCCCAGCTCTAATCTGGAAGATGTACTTTTGGCACCACCGGTAAATCAATCTGCAGCGGCTGCTGAAGCATTAGTTCTGCTAACTACCAGCTGCGAGGAAAACATTGCGGCCGTCCCAGAAAATTTACCGTTGAACTGATGATCGACTTGGATGATATCTTAAGAAGATAGCACAGAATTATTCCTGCTATGTGGAATGTACGAGCAACTGAACGAGGTGGCAAAGACCGCTAGAACACTTGTGAACTTTGAGCTCTTTTACTGTGATGTTGGGGTAGCTCAGCACAGTAGATCCATCTCTTCCCTTGCGAGGGAATTACAAGCACGGCTTGCCCTCAACCCTAATTTCCATCAAAGGTACTATCTTTTCTTCAATTACATTAAAAGTTTTAAACCGTAACAGTGACACCCAAACAGTCAAACTCCTGCAGAATCCGTAATTTCGAATTTTGACGTTGGTCTAAACTCTGCCAAACATGAAGGACTCTTAACATCCAGATCGTATTTTCTGTTAGTTACAAAATTGTCGATTGAAATTTATGATGCCTTCGTAGTGTTTTCTGCTGGCTTTAATGTGATGCGTCACACTTCCCAAGGTAGCTGAAATGCTGTGAAATGATTTTCTTGCTTGTTCTTTGTAGATCCCACTCCTACGGAGAACATGCAGGTGTGAAGGTCCATAGTTGCATTGTGATGAACTATTGTTAGTTTAGAAAAGTAAAAATTTGTAATTTATAGATTTTTTGGACAGCTTATAGAAATGAATGCTTTTGGAAAAATTGAGTTGTGGGATAATTTGGTGACCTAGATCAATTGTTACAGGATGTATGAGACATATTATTGCTAATGTGGGTCAAGTTGCGAAGAATTTATACCCAAAAAGATTTCTTTGTCTTTAGATGTGCAAGGACCGCCGTGCTAGGTAATCGTATCGTGCATTATAAGTGTTATGTGTTCATACCGTGCAATAGAATTGGATTATGCATATCACTCGTTTTTGTAGGGTTGTGTGAATAGTATGGCCAATTATGTATGTGATGTATGTATAAGTTTTTCATGGCCTACACTTAATACAGATTTATAGCTATAGGCTACATATTATTTTATAAGGGCCTGTGTGTCGAATTGTGATGCTTGATATTTTCATATGTAATTCATTATTAGCTATTAGGAGTAATAGCTGAGTAGATAAATATAGTGACCTCAAGCATTAATGGCTCGATGGACAAAAAGTGTGGTGATGGAGATTACCGTGCTAAGAGCCATACTATCTCACAGTTTAATATAATTTAACTATTAACATTTTTATGTTTTTGTTATACTATTATTCATATTATTATTATCATGGGTGTTTTTAACTTCATAGAATAGTATCCCTCTAGAAAAATTAAGTAAAACATGACACCCTTTCAATAGTTGCACCTATCAAGATTTTGATCATTAATTGGTAGATCTACCAAAGTAGGGTGTCATTAATTATCTCAATAAGATAGGATAAATGTTAGATACTTCATGTATAATATTGGTTTAATTTGACTAAGCTATCAAAATAGTTTTAGGCCTAGGGGCATAGTGTTAAGGCTGAGACATATGGATGTCACTCAACAAATAAGAGTTACATGTGATGTAATTAGCTAGTGGTTGTTACCTATGTCGCTAGGTTTCTAGCAGTGATACCAAAAATCACTAGGACTTAGCGAAATATGTATCTTAACTCACCATATGTTATTAGAGGGTACATGATTTTTAAACATATAGTGGGAGTATTTTTGTAACAACCCAGCCAAACTATGGCCTAGAATGCTACTAAACTAACAACATAACAAAGCAAAACCATTTGCATTCTACAAAATTTCGGCAGAGTCTTCTTTGTTTATTGTCTAAAACTGAAGTTCTCACAAGTATAATCAAAAGATATAAATAACCGTACTCAATGTAATCAATACTAAGCAAAATAGTTATAAAGCTTAATTAAAGCGCGGAAGCAAAATAAAAGGTTTCTAATCTATTATTACATTTTAAACCTGATAGACATAATCAAATACCATATAGGCTAATCACAAATAATATTTAAAGTTCTCTAGTTCTTCCATGGTGAATAATTCGTGCAAGTGCAACGACATTAATCCTTCTTTACTCCCATGCATGCTGATTTCATGAAGGTACCTAAAACAAACAACAAACAACAACAACAACAAGAGTGAGTCCAACGACTCAGCAAGTATTAAAAGATAGTAACATGAACAACCATGAACATCATCTTAATCATATAAACAACTATGCTATGCGAGATGATCAAAAATCTCTTTTTCTCTTCTCTTTCGTATTTTACCGGTAATGCGGGGTGTGCATCCATCAATGCACACCCATGCATGTACCATCTAGTACAGGGACCAATTGCCCATACTCCACAAGTATGGAGACCTTTAGCCCGTCATGACATCAACATGACGGGGGACCTCGGCGCTTGGTCATCTCGTGACCAAGACTTCAATAATCAGTATGATGCATGTATGTGAATATCTCGATAAATAAACTTGCATTCACAATATCTGGGCATCATAAATTCTCATGAATATTACAATTGCATTTGACCATAAGCAATACCAACAAATCATTAACATAATCATGAGCACACATTTCCATAATTTGTAGCGATCATCATCAAAGCATCAATCATACACAATCCACACTATAGTTTTAAAACCACAAATATACTTGCCTTAACCACGAGAAAACGGGGGATGAGCGAGAATGTGCGCCCACGGATCCGTCCTCCTCCTGAACAATAATTATAATAATTGCTAAGACAACAGTAGCGGGTCTTTAGATAAAATAACAACACCCCCGAACTAACCCAATATGTTTAGCCTGACTTAATCCCCAATTCCTTTCGGCCAACCTCTGCCCTTCTACGGACAACCACATTCAAAAATTCATAACTTTTGATACAGAGGTCCAATAGGGCGTTCTCAGATTCTCTGGAAAGATAATTAAATTATCTAGCTAAACCTATTTGGCAAGCCTCCCAGATTCAGCCATCTTCTACCCGCACCAACCCATTTTCTAAAGCATCAGCAATCACGACTGCCTGTCTGGACAGCGCACTAAAATGGCCATAACTTTCACCCCGAGAATTGGAATCAGGATTTCTTGACCTTTATGGAAATCTAAGAAAATTATATACAACTTACCTAATATGAAGATCTTCTGATTCGCCCGTTTTCCCGTCTCCCAAACTAATCTACCGAACCTGTCAGGAATTCCCCCGATCTGCAGAACAGTCCTATTAGAAAAATCATAACGTTTGCTACGCAACTCTGAATGACACGTTCTAGGACTTCATGGAAAGATAACGATGCCCTCTACAATTTTCTAGGAGAGGTCCAGACCTGAATCCCCACGGATCTACCCCAAAACAGCCGTCTAACACGATTTGTTTTAGCAGTCCAGAAAGCCGACATTGCTAGCACAACTAAATTATTGATCTAATTGGGGAAAATAGGGATTACCCTCGAAGAATCAATGTAGAGCACGACGAACACACCACGAACACCTCCTCTTTTCCTTTTCCTCACTTTCCCTTCTTCGTCCCTTTTCTCCGCATCCAAGCGGCGCAATGGAGGGGCGGCGCTGGGAGGCGGGGGGCGGCGGGCGCTGGAGGCGGGCGGCGGCGCTACCGAGCATGAAGGAGTGGGGCGGCGCAGGGGAGAGGGGAGGCGCGACAAGTGGGAGGCAGGGGCGCTAGGGGAGAGGGGAGGCGGCGTGTGGGAGGCGGTGGCGCGGCTAGGGTTGGAGGGGTGGCGCCTCCCTCTTGGCCGAAATCCCACATGGGCCAATGATTTGAATCCCACTTATATTTGGCGTTGTTGTTTGGGTTATATAAATGAGAAGCAATGGTGAAGCTCCATAAAGATGGTCTTCTAAACTCATTTGATTTTGAATCATTTGAAATATGCGAGTCTTGTTTACTTGGCAAAATGACTAAGATAAACAATTAAAGACCTATTATCATATCAGATTGTGGAGGTGAATATTTGAGCCATAAGTTTGGTGATCATCTAAAGTAATGCAGAATTTTTCATAACTAACTCCGTCGGGAATGCCTCAATGGAATGTGGTGTTTGAATGATGGAATCGGACATTGTTAGACATGGTTGGTCTATGATGAGCTAATCTGATCTGCCATTGTCTTTTTGGGGGTATACTCTAAAAACAGTTGCATTCATATTAAATAGGGTTTCATCAAAAACCATAGAGAAGACACCATATAAGATATGGATTAGGAAGCATCCCGGGTTATCTTTTGTCTAAGTATGGAGGTGTGAAGTATACATAAAATGTTCGACATCTAACAAGCTCACACCTAAATATGATAAATACTTCTTCGTAGGATATCCTAAGGAAGCTAAAGGATATTACTTTTATAAAAGGGATGAGAAGAAAGTGGTTGTTGTCCGAAATGGTGTCTTTTTGGAGAAAGAGTTTATCTCAAAAAGAGTTAGTGGGAGCACGGTGAGACTCAAAGAAATTCAAGATCCATTAGAAAATGTTTCAACTCCTACTGAACCTCTATAGAATGTATAATATATTGTAGAATCTGTGGAAGAAGCACTAGCCCCATGTAAGTCTGAAAGGCCACGTCAATTACCGATAAGGTATCGACATAACATTTTATTGTTAAATAATGGTTAGCCCAAGACTTTTAAGGAAGTGATGATGGGCCTGGACTTTGAGAAATAGCTTGGAGCCATGAGATCTAAAATACAACTCATGTATGATAATCATGTTTGGAATTTGATTGATCCACCCGATTGTGTATAAACCATTAAGTGCAAGTGAGTTTTTAAGAAAAAGAAAGACATGGATGGAAATGTTCACATCCATAAGGCACGATTGGTGGTGAAGGGTTTCAAGCAAATTCAAGGTGTTAACTATGATAAAACTTTCTCACCCATCGCTATGCTTAAGTCTGCCTAGATCATTCTAGCTATTTTGCATACTTCAATTATGAGATATGATAGATGAATGTCAAAACGGCTTTCCTAAATGAAAACCAAAGTGAAGATGTGTACATGACACAACCTAAGGGTTTTATCGATTCCCAAAATGCTAGAATGATATGCAAACCTCAGAGATCTATCTATGGACTAAAGCAAGCTTCTCAGAGTTGGAACATTCATTTTGATGAGGTAGTCAAAGGGTTTGGTTTTGTTCAGAATGAAGAAGAGTGTTGTTTTTACAAAAAGGCTAATGGGATGACACTTGTTTTTCTGGTCCTATGTGTAGATGACATATTATTGATCTCACATGATATTCCTATGCTTGAATTTGTCAAGTCTTCATTAAGAAATAGTTTCTCTATGAAAGACTTAGAAGAGGCAACATATATTTTGGGCATAAAGATCTATAGAGATAGAAATAAAAAGGCTAAATGGATTAAGCTAAGATACGTACATTGACAAAGTGTTGAAGTGGTTCAACATGTAGGATTCCAAGAAGGGTTTCTTGTCTATGTCACATGGTATTAGTCTTAGCAAGACTCAGTGTCTTTCGACACCTAATGAATGAGATCGGATGTGTAAGATTCCATATGCTTCTTCCTTGGGTCTATCATGTATGCCATACTTTGTCATAGTCAGATTCAGGTGAAGGTCACTCGATAGCTGTAAAGAATGTACTGAAATATTTGCGAAATACTAGGGATGGGTTCCTTGTTTATGGAGGTAAGGAAGAGCTAATCGTAAATAGTTACACTAATACTAGCATCCAAACCGATAAAGATAAGTTTCACTTCTATATTTATTACCTTTTGAATAATATGCTATTTTATCCATTGAAAAAATATCTTTCATATTGATCAACAAGTATGTGATTTGTTCGTGGAATTCTTTATTCATGTTTTCATGTCATCCTAAATTATCCCTAATCTTTTATCAGTATATTGGACAATTATGATTTGCATATCAGCACATGTATTGATTGATGATCATGAGTCACAGATTATATATATATGATATTAAATCAATAATGTAGACGCGTGTTAGAGAACATGGTGTTGGATTAACATACAATGAGACACGATGGAAATTGTTATATTCTTAAGTGTCATCAATTGGTCTTATACATAGTGTATATATGATCCTTAGAATTGAGATCATCACAGTTTTCTACATGTGTAATCGTTTACTTAGGGATTATCAAACACTACTACATAACTGGGTGGTCATAAAGGTAGATTTTAGGTTTGCTGTGAAACATGTAGAGCAACACGAGCGATCAAGATGGAATTTATTCCTCCTATACATATAACGGGAGAGATATCTCTAAGCCCCTCGATGTAATTGGATTATGGAAGTGCATGGCCATGCAGAACGTGGTTGAAGAGTCAATCACAACTGAATAATCTATTACAGGTTCAAGTGAAAGATCCAGCTATCCGAGTTGGATATATACGATCTCTGATCGTATCGGATAATGATTTGACTGGAGGCTATATAAAGGGAGGTGCGGGGCAAATGGAGAGATCGCTAGACACACACATCGAAACCCTTGCCACCACATCTCATAACCCCTGTCATGCGTGCTGATGCTAGCATATTGACGCATGGCGTTCCATCCCTTGACATGTAGATCTTGGTAGAGGCGCTGCTGCGATTGCGGTATTGACCAGGACAATTGCGAGGAGGAGACGGTTGGCCAAAGGACGGTCGACTACTACTATACCGACGTGTGTTTCATTGAACCGATCGCTTCAACTCTACTTCTGCTATACTATGTGCTTTGTGGTAACGATCTATAATTTTTTACTCATATGACCGGTTTTCTAATTTACACGGCACAAAATTTTAATCTACAGTACTTTAGCCTACCCGTATCCACACTTCTACAGTCTTGTGCTCGCCCTGGGCATCATCTTCAGCGCCACGCTGCTGAACCCGTTCCTCAGATCTATGACGATCAAATCCGCTGGGAGTAGAGATTGTCTGGGCCTTCGGGCCGTGATACCGCTACAAGAATGACAACTACATGGTTGTCATGGAGTTCATCGCGGGGAACGGAAGAAAATCCGTGGGGGAGGGCAATCGACGGTGCGGGGATGGGCCTCAGGGCGAGGCCCACCCCCATAGAAAAGCTTTCCGGTTAACATGCGTGTCACCCTCAACCTGTCTTTGGTCACATATGCCAAGAAGCTGGTGGTGTCAGATTCCGTCGAGGACCAGCTACTCGGCGTTTGGACCACGCCCTCAGATCAGCTACTTGCCTGTGTTGTCACGGCAGCACGAGTAACAGGACCGCCTCTGATTCTTGGACTGAAGACGAGGTTATTCCATTGCTCCTAAAGGAAAACGAGGTTCCTGCTTCTTCCAAACAGAAGATCGACGAGGAAATTATTGTTGGGATGTCAATTAACGTCATGAGCAAGATGGTTGCCACGCCTGATGAAGCTGGGATGGATCAGGCGCAAAACATCAGAAAATGTAGATTTGCTGATCAACGCCGGTACGATCTTGGCGCATGGCGAAGCAAAAAGTGTCATATCATGCTTAGCGCTGGATAAGGGGCAAAAATAGGGATCGGGAGTTGGCCTGAGATCATCAACAAGCTTAAGGATTGTCTACTTTCAAGGACGCCACATGCAAATATCCCTAAAGTGGCCGCTGTTGTGTTGCTTCTAGAGTGTACACCAGCAGCAAGCAGCTGAGCCAAATTCAATCGTTCATTGTAGAAAAACATATCCTGGAAGAACAAATTTTGTTGCCACCAGTGTCGGCCATCATAGAAGAGCTTGTTCTGGAATATCCACTTTCGGAAGGATGGGTGCAGGACGTCATACTAACACTTGATCTGGAAGACGAACTTTTCGCACCACGGGTAAATCAATCTGCAGCGGCTGCTGAAGCATTAGTTCTGCTAACTACCGGCTGCGAGGACAACATTGCGGCAGTCCTGAAAGATTTACCGTTGAACTGATGATCGACTTGGATGATAGCTTAAGAAGATAGCATAGAATTATTCCTGCTATGTGGAATATACGAGCAACTGAACGAGGTGGCAAAGACCGCTAGAACATTTGTGAACTGAGCTCTTTAATTTACTGTGATGTGGGGTTGCACAGCACAGTAGATCCATCACTATGCTTAAGTCTGTTCAGATCATTCTAGCTATTGTTGCATATTTCAATTATGTGATATGGTAGATGGATGTCAAAACAGCTTTTCTAAATGAAAACCAAAGTGAGGATGTGTAGTTGTGTACATGACACAACATGAGGGTTTTATCGATCCCCAAAATGCCAGAAAGATATGCAAACTTCAGATATCTATCTATGGACTGAAGCAAGCTTCTCAGAGTTAGAACATTCATTTTGATGAGGTAGTCAAAAGGTTTGGCTTCGTCAAGAATGAAGAAGAGTCTTATGTTTACAAAAAGGCTAATGGGAGTACACTTATTTTTCTGGTCCTATATGTAGATGACATATTATTAATCGCATATGATATTCCTATGCTTTAATTGTCAAGTCTTCATTAAGAAATAGTTTCTCTAGAAACGATTTAGCAGAGGCAACATATATTTTGGATATAAGGATCTATAGAGATAGAAATAAAAGGCTAATTGAATTAAGCCATATGTACATTGACAAAGTGTTGAAGTGGTTCAATATGTAGGATTCCAAGAAGGGTTTTTTTTCCTATGTCATATGGTATTAGTCTTAGCAAGACTCAGTATCCTTCGACACCTGATGAGTGAGATCGGATGAGTAAGATTTCATATACTTCTGTCATTGGGTCTATCATGTATGCCATACTTTGTACATGCCCGGATATGTCATAGTCAGATCCAGGTGAAGATCACTGGATAGCTGTAAAGAATATCCTAAAATATTTGAGAAAGACTAGGGATGGGTTCCTTGTTTGTGGAGGTGAGGAAGAGCTAATCATAAATAGTTACACTAATACTAGCATCCAAACTGATAAAGATAATTTTTTATCGTAGTTTGGATTTGTATTTTGTCTTAATGGAGGAGTAGTGAGCTAGAAAAGTTCTAAGCAAGAAATGATTACTGATTCTACAATAGAGCCTGAGTATATTGTGGCTTCCGAAGCTACAAAGGAGACTGTTTGGATAAAGAAGTTCATCTTTGAGCTGGGTGGGATCTCTTATATGTCTAGTCCAATGGATCTCTATTGTGATAATAGTGGAGCTATTGTGCAAGCCAAGGAGGCTAGATCACATAAAAATTCAAGCACATACTTCGGCGCTTTCACCTCATTGGCAAGATTGTTGATATAGATGATCTTAAGTATACAAAAAGCACATGGATATAAATATTGCTGAATCACTGAGAAAGCCTCTTTCATAGCCAAAGTATGAGGCACACACGAGAGCTATCGGTATTAGACACTTGCATGATTGACTCTAGTGCAAGTGGGAGATTGTTAGTAATATGCCCTACAGGCAATCAAGGAGTTGATTTTATCACTTCTATATTTATGATCTTTTGAATAATATATTATTTTGCCGATTGAATAAATATCTTTTATATTGATCAACAAGTATGTGACTTGTTCGTGGAACTCTTTATTTATGTTTTCATGTTTTTCTAAATTATCTTTGATCTTATGTTATTATATGGAACAATTATGATTTATAGATCAACACATGTATTGATTGATGATCATGTTTTTTGGATCATTGATATAGATATCAAATTAATAATATAGACATATGTTAGAAAACAAGGTGTCGGATTGATCTACCATGAGACAATGTATGAGTTGTTATATTCTTAAGTGTCATTAGTTGGGCTCATACATAGTGTATGTAGGATGCTTAAACCTGAGATTGTCATAATTTACTACATGTGTAATAGTTTACTTAGAGATTGCCAAACATTGCTCTATAACTGGGTGGTCATAAAGGTAAGTTTCGGGTTTACTATGAAACAAGCGAAGGAATTCGAGCGATCAATATGGAATTTGTCCCTCTTATATAACGGGGTAGATATCTCTGGGCCCCTCTACGTGGTTACATTAAGAAAGTGCATGGTCATGCCAAATGTGGTTGATGAGTCAATCACATCTGAGTAATTCACTATAGGTTCGAATGAAGGATCAAGTTATTAAAGGATGGAACGTTTCTCGCCTTGAGTTCGATCTGGTATCATAAGGTAAAGTGATCGGTACATGAGCACTATATAAGTTCGTCCGATATGATCTTCATATATATTTAGAACTCGTTATGTCTTGCTAGGGACCATTACAAACTTATGGACCAGAAAAGAGTTTTTAGCACAAATATACATGAACCTAGAAGATCATATACTTAATGGGTCAGAACAATAAGGGCCTAGAGGTTAGTCTCCAAGTGGGATATAATCTCTACTCGTCTTGGATAAAGATCTAGTATGAGACTTTCTAAGTTGGATATGATATCTGATTGTATTGGATAAGGATCCGACGGAAGGCTATATAAAAGGAGGTGAGGGGGTTGAGAGAGGGATCCGTAGACACATCCATCGAAACCTTAGCCTCCATATCTCATAACTCCTGTCGTGCACGCTGGTGTTAGCATATCGACGCATGATGTTCCATCTTTGGATGTGTAGATCTCAGTAAAGGCATTGCTGTGACTGTGACGCTGACCGGGATAATCGTGAGGAGAAGACAGTTAGCCAAAAGTAGATCGACTACTTCTACTACACCAGTGAATGCTTCGTTGAACTGGTTATTTCAACTCTACTTTCGTTACACTGCACGTTAGTAATAACGATTTATGATCTCTTATACATATAGTTTCCTGATTTACACAATTAAAAATTTTAATCCCCGCTAGTATAGCTTACTCGTATCCCAACACTTCTACGGTCTTGTGCTCGCCGAAGGCATCGTCTTTAGCGCCACGCTGCTGAACCTGCTCCTCAGATCTTTGAGATCAAAATCCGCTGGGAGTAGAGATTGTTTGGGCCTCCAGGCCGTAATCGCTACAAGAAAGACAACTACACGGAGTTCATCGCGGGAACGGAAGAAAATCCAGTGGGGGAGGGCCTCAACCTGAGGGCTCCCCCCATAGAAAAGCTTTCCGGTTAACATGCGTGTCACCCTCAACCTGTCTTTGGTCACATATGCCAAGAAGCTGGTGGTGTCAGATTCCGTCGAGGAGACCAGCTACTCGGCGTTTGGACCATGGACCACGCCCTCAGATCAGCTACTTGCCTGTGTTGTCACGGCAGCACGAGTAACAGGACCGCCTCTGATTCTTGCACTGAAGACGAGGTTATTCCCTTGCTCCTAAAACATAAGGATTCCTGCTCCTTTCAAACAGAAGATCGACGAGGTTGGGATGTCAATTAACGTCATGAGCAAGATGGTTGCCACGCCGGATGAAGCTGGGATGGAGTTCAGGCGCAAAGTATCAGAAAATGTAGATTTGCTGATCAACGCCGGTACGATCTTGGCGCATGGCGAAGCAAAAAGTGTCATATCATGCTTAGCGCTGGATAAGTGGGCAAAAATAGGGATCGGGAGTTGGCCCGAGATTATCAACAAGCTTAAGGATTGTTTACTTTCAAGGACGCCACATGCAAATATCCCTAAAGTGGCCGCTATTGTGTTGCTTCTAGAGTACACCAGCAGCAAGCAGCTGAGCCAAATTCAATCGTTCATTGTAGAAAATTAAGCATATCCTGGAAGAACAAATTTTGTTTCCACTTTCGGAAGGATGGGTGCAGGACGTCATACTAACACTTGATCTGGAAGATGTACTTTTGGCACCACGGGTAAATCAATCTGCTAACTACCGGCTGCGAGGACAACATTGCGGCCGTCCCAGAAGATTTACCGTCGAACTGATGATCGACTCGGATGATAGACTTAAGAAGATAGCACAGAATTATTCCTGCTATGTGGAATATACGAGCAACTGAACGAGATTATGTGAAGCATTACTTGAAGTGCACCTACAGTTATCTAATAGATGCAGAACACTATAAGAGGCTTCTCACATAGCAGGTACCATCCAGACATGAAAGTTCACAACAAAATGCATCCAGAAAGTAGAAAGTTTAACAGTAGTCATGTCCTTGAAGAACCCCAAAATACTTACCAGTTCGTTGAACCTGAGACATTAAACTACTCTAAAATGATATTGAACTACTCATAAATGTGAACTTCTCTGACCATCAGTTTAAGGGTTGTGCTGAACCTGTGTGATGGTTAATAGATGACGAAGAATCACTTCATTTTCTTGTTGCTTCTTTTTCAACTCTTCCATCTCTTCTAGTTGTTTGTTCCTTGCTGCCTCCCCCTCTTGTGCATGCTGCTTCAGCATCTGTAATTCTTGCTGTTCAGACTTCAGACTCTATTGTTTATCAAAGTATAGCTGCTCCCTCTCTCTCATAATGAAGTGTTTCTTCGAACGGTTGTACACGTGCAGCGGTTGTACTTGTGGAAGTTCCCTCCGAGCGTGACCGAATTCCCACAATGTGAAGGAACCCATTGGTTGCACTGAATTGAGAGAGAACTTTTGAGACAACAGCTTTAGAAGATTTCGGTTGTGCTTAGACCTGATAAAGTTCTCAATGCTGGATAATCATGGACGCACCATATAATTGCAGCACGCAGTTCAAACATCCCTTCGGTAAAAACATCATAAGTACTAACACCCTCCCAAAGTTCAACTAATTCTTCTATGAGAGGTTGCAAGAATACATCAAACTTCTTTCCTGGAGCTTTAGGACCTGGGCTGTGTAAGGACATCATGAAGTTACATTGATCCATACATAACCATGGTGGCAAGTTGTAAGCCACAATAAATACTGGCCACATGCTGTACAAGCTGCCCATGTTGCCAAATAGATTAAAAATCTGTAGCATGGCCAAGTCTCAAGTTTCTTGCATCTCATGCAAACCACAAATATTTCTTATCAAAGTTTTTCCATGCCTCACCATTAGCAGGATGCCTCAGTTCATTCTCAATAGACTATCGCTTCAACTTGTACCATTGCGTGTCCTCTGCTATTTTTTCAAAACAAATATTCTTTTCGATCTTGGTATCAACGGAAAATGGCGCAATACCTTCTGCGCAACCTACTTTTCTCCATCTCTGTCTTTCCATCTTGATTCACCACATACAGGGCAATTCTCGCTGTTGGTGTACTCCTTCCGAAACAGAACACAGTTATTAGGGCACACATGGATTACTTCATATCCAAGTCCCAATTCACAAAGCATATTCCTTACTTCATTATATGACCTCGGAAGTGTATTGGAACACAGGAATGCTAATGAAAATAACTATACAAGTGCATTAAAAGCGATATTCATGATCCGATAGTATGACTTGATATGAGCAACTTAACAAGAAATGAGAATCTTGAAAAGTTATCATGCCCCAAGTAAAGCTCACACTTGGCTTCTTCTAAAATAGTTGCAAACATTGACTGACTTCCACCTTGCTTTGCAGATGTGTACAAGTCTCCTGACAACTGTGGAATTCCATCAACGTCGTCAGCCTCATCCTCGTTCACACTAAACCCATCATGAGTATCATGTTCCATATAATCTACACTTTCATTGTTATGCTCAATATCTTTGTGAACTTCACCATTGAGTGGTTCACCATGGTATACCCACTTAGTGTGTGTGCTTGATATGCCTTTAATATATATATGATCCTCCACATGCACTTGAGGCCTAACAACTTGGTTAAGACATTGATGACATAGACAACGTATTTTATCATTTCCATCAAATCGTTCTCGAACAAAATTCATGAAGTCTGTAACATCATTGATATATGTGGTGGTAAATGCCCTAGCATTTATCCAAGATTTGTCCATCTATCACAAATACAAGTAAAAAATCAATGTCTCACTTTGCTAAAAAAAAGAAAATATGCACATACCCTCATGCATGCTGAAACAGAGAGTTCCATTGATTAATTACCAAATCAACAAGGTTGCAAGAAGGCTATATTGATCGAGCTAAATGAATAGCTCGACCTGCTAAGTTGTATGATCAACTAAAAATACTTCCTAATTTGAATGGCAATGCAAGATAAATAATCGAGGCGACTTGTGTTGGCCAGCCGAAGCCGAGGGCATTTCGCTTGTGCCGAGGCCCAAGGCGGAGGGTAGAGCGGGCGAGGCTGGACCAGACGACGGTCAGAGCTGTTGGTGGCTAGTGAAGCCATCGCCGGTGGAGGAAGACCAACTACAAGATGGCGGAGATTTCTATGGGGCAGCACAGCTAGACGCAAATGCAAGTAGGTACCAAGCAGTGTTTAGGATTAGGTTTAATTTACTTCTTAACTTTTAGTATTAATAGAGCTCAATGCAACCCACAACTTTACGACAAACATTTGTTAACATCACCGAAGACCAACAATTGCAATTCTAACAGCTTGTACATTTGGTGATGAAAATGTTCCATGTCACTGATTCATATCAGGTCTCATTAGGACAATAATAATTGGTCACACAAAATTATAATTATACATGACATCACAATCTTGTACATGACAACTTGTACATTCATGTGTCACAAAAAAAACAATTTGTCACAAAATGCTTGTCGTGCAGCTAGGGTCCTGCCATCATAATCTGTGATGAAAATCCCCTTGCATTCAATGATGAAATGTTTCCAAACATCACAAATTTTTAGGGCGAACTGCCCGTGCTTCGTACAATGATGAATTTAATATGTGTGTCACACAAAGTTGCTTATTAATGACATTTTTCCAGCCATCAAGGAGTATTCATCACTGAACCTAATATTTGTTGTAGTGGATCTAGGAGCATTTGTTTCGCCCACCATACCTTCTTGTAGCTAACTTGGAAGCCCACAATGTTGACAACATCTGCGAGGACCAGGTGGCTGATCAAGCTTGCAATATAGGATGACATCATGTTGCGGTGCCTTCGAAGTGGCTAAGCAAGCTCGCACATGTGATCCTTCAGCACCGTGATCAGAAGTCCATGGCCCCACCCCTAGACCACTATGCACGGACATTGCCAAGGCATGACTCATCAACACACTTGACGATATAGGTGTCAGGGTTCGACCTGCGCACCCGATATGTCCGGCTGATGGTCATGACATATCTAGCAATGGCCTACTAGGCAGCGCTCTTGTCAGGGAAGCGCTTACCTAAGAGTAGCATGTCTTCGTTGAAACCCCACTATGCCTCCTCTGGCTACGGCAAAATTAGCGATGCCACTACAATGTCGTCCAACCTACAGCTAACAAAAGTGTTGTCGATGATAACAATATCATTGATTACACCTCCTATAGCAGCTTCTCCATCTCCCTCATCTATAGAACTAGATGTTTGCATGTCCTCCTCCTCACTTTCCACTTCTTCCACCTAGTCTATCAGGTACTTGTGGCAGTTAATGTGGGCTTCCCACCATCCCTGTGCACCTTCATTGGGCTTGAAATTTGGAGCACGCCTCCTCAGGTCTCCATCACCCACCACCTTACCCGCACTCCAGCAGCAGCACCATCTACATCAGCGTTGGCGACCAACCTAGGCACTACATCAGCACCGCCTTCACCGGAACCAGGCATGCCCAATGACTCCGTCCACTCCACGAACTGAACATACACCGTCGCTCTGGCATATATTGCAGTAGCAGGGTTGCACACAGCTTGCATGTAATTGGCCCACGACGCGTCACTTGTCACCTTCAGAAATTGACATATGGTCTCCCCTGAACCACCCACCACGGAGGCGCCCAATGCCTCAATGAGCAACATACCTAGCTCAGTCATATTGAACAGTTTCTTCATTGGTCAACATACCTAGATTGGTCACGCTGAATAGTTTCTCATCTCCTCCTTGATCCTGTGTATCTTTTGTGGATGGGAGCCCACAATGATAATGTCATCAACATATACTCCAACAAGTAAGCATGATGAATTGTTACCTCTCGTATACATCGTTGTTCTAAAAGAGTTCTTTCAAAACCCAAAAAATGAGACTATCATCCAGTTTAGCATTCCAGGCTCTAGGAGTCTACTTCAAACCATACAAGGCTTTGTTGAGATGCAGCACCTTTTGGCCATCTCCATTGTCACTAAAACCTGGGGTTTGACTCACATATACTTCTTCTTGAAGCTCACCATTAAGAAACACATATTTCACATCCATGTGATGTATTGCATAACCTTCTCTTCCAATCAGGGCAAGCATCAATAGGACAGTTTCTATTCGGGCTGTTGGGCAAAGACCTCCTCAAAATCAACACATTGTTGCTACATGTAACCCTTTCCTCCGAGCCTTGGTTTGTGCTTAGTTATCCCTCCATGAACATCTTTCTTAACCTTGAAAAACCACTTTAAACCAATCAGATGATGGCATGCAAGGAGGTTCTCAAGATGCCAAGTTTGCTTGTCCTCAATGGACTTGATCTCCTCCATCATCGCCTACCTCCAACTCTCATGTTTCTCTACCTTAGTGAAAGACTCTAGCTCCTCAGCTGCAAGCACACAAAGCTCACTGGAGGATTCAGCCAATTTATGCACTGCAATGTTGTCTAGAGGTTTTGCAAGGTTTAGTAACACCTGGGTTTCTCCTCTGAGGTTGGTGAAACATCTCCTAGTGGGGTGGCCCATTTGACTCCAGTGGGAGTAGGTGATGAAGAGGATGATGTAATCCCCCCGTGGATGTCATCGGTAATAGTGCCCCACCAGTTGGTGTATCACTCGGCACTAAGGACAGAGGGGACATGCCAATCCTGGACTTCGATGCACCTGCATGAAAATCTCTTGCATTGTGATATGAAGTGTAATGAACTGTGAACCTCTCACCCGGTGTTAGTTCACCTTGGTCATTCGTTGTTGTGCTACAGTCCCATTTCGTTTCTTCATCAAACACAACATCATAGGAGATATGAAGTTTATTTGCCATAGGGTCATACATTCTGTAAGCCTTGCACCCCTCCTTGTACCCGATAAACACCATGGGAATGCTACAATCATTCATCTTCTTCTTATTCAGTTTCACCACTTTGACAAAGCCAAGACACCCAAATGTGCAGAAGTATTGCACATTTGGACGCCTTCCAAACCAGGCTTCATAAGGGCTCTTACTATTGACGCTCTTCTTTGGAGACTGGTTTAAGATGTGAATAGCCGTGGAGACTGCCTCACCCTAAAGCTATCCATGCACCCTCTTTGCCCTCAAGAGGCTCCTCGCCATTGCTATCACCATATGATTTTGGCGTTCAATAATGCCATTCTGTTGTGGTGAGTATGGCACCATCAAGTGTCTAATGACACCCTAGTCCATAAAATATTGTTCGAACTCCGCAAAGGTGAATTCCCCTCCACGGTCAGTTTGGTAAACCATTAGTCCACTTCCAAGTTCTGCCTTGGCATGGAAATTCTTGATAGTAGTAGTAGCTTCATTCTTGGACTTCAGCAAGGTTACCCACATGTAGCGGGTCATGTCATTGACAAGAAGTACAAAGAACCTCCTTTCACCTGGTGTAGTCAGTGTGATGGGACTGCAAATGTCACCATGCACAAGCTTAAGAGCATTGAGTCCTCAGAATTCACCTCTTGTGGAAACATGGCTCAACATTATTTCCCTAAAAGGTAGCTATCGTAAATTTGTTCCACTTCACAAATCTCTAGGAGTCCTCATACCATATGTTGTTGAACCAGCATTTGTAATGCCTGGAAGTTAAGGTGCCCAAAGTGTGCGTGCAGCACCACGCTTCTTTAGTGCACCTAGCCGCCAAACAAATAGGCTCTGCAAGGTTAAGACTTAGAACATGTAAACATTTGCTGGATCTCTTTACCTTGGCTAGTAGTTTTTTCTGTCAATCCTAGATCCACAATACACCATCTTGAATGAGCATTTGGTAGCCACGCTCGTCCAGCTGTCCTACGCTCACAATGTTGTTGCGAAGCTTTGAGATGTAGTACACGTTGGTTAGGGCACGGTGCTCACCATTCTGACTGGTGAACATTACCATGCCCTTGCCCAGATTGTGATGATAGAGCCATCTCCAAACTTGACTGAGCCCTTAATGTTGGTGTCGAGTTCAGTAAAGCTTTCTCTGGAGCCGGTCATGTGGTTTGTTTCACCGGTGTCCAGATACTAGGTGTTAGCTTGGCCCTCGCCTTCACGTCCAAGATGCCCTTGTGCATGAACTTTGTTGAGGATGATGTCCTTGATCTCCTCTTCGGATGACTCCGTGAGCCCACACAGTTGAGCCATCAAGTGTGTAGGCTCCTCCTCCTAGACCACTGCAACATGGGCCTACTCCTTGCGCTCCCAGTGTGGCTTGCAACACTCCTTTGCAAAATGCCTAAAATTGTTACAATTAAAGCATTTTACATTTGATTTTCCCATTTTTTGTTGATGCTCTAGCATCCTTCGCATCGGAACCCACCTTGCCCTGCTAGCCCAGCTCTCCATGGTTCTAATCACAATCGGTTCCTTGACCAGCACTTTGGGTGTACATGACTACTTGTTCCTTGACCGAGCGACCCATTCTTCCTCTATGAGAAGAAGTCGTCCTCCTGCATCTCCATTATCATTGAGCCCCCACCGATCCTCAACAACTTTGAGGCGACCAATGAGTTCTTTAATCAACATGGTATTGAGGTCAAGCAAATGCTTAATTGACATTGCAACACAATAAAACTTCTGCGGTACAACCCACAAAAATTTCTTGACAACCTTTTCTTCCTCCAAGGTATCACCAAGGGTGTGAATGTTGTTCACCAATCCTGTCAGCTGCATGGAGAAGTCATCAACAGATTTAGTCTCGTTCATTCGAATGCCTTCAAATTCCCTATGCAACTTTTGCACCTAGGCATCTCGGACATGGTCGGCTCCTATGCGCACTAATTTGATGGCTTCCCATGCTGACTTAGCTGAATCCTTGATGCCAGTGAGGCCAACATTTTTGGTGGTACAGCTTGTAGAATGGCAGCTAATGCCATTGTGTCCACGCGGTACTCCACGCCTCCGAGTTCAATTGCTTTCCAAACTACCTTAGCCTAGAGATTGACCCTCATCAGGAGCGCCCAGTCAGTGTAGTTCATCCGTGTCAGCACGGGGTATCACAGCGTCACCCTAGATTCCTTTGGCGCTGCGTGCGCCATCACCTCTTGGTTGCTGTCGTTGCTAGAGATCACTACATGGTGACCACTGCAGCTAGGGGATCTGAAGGATGGTGGGGATGTAGATCGCGACCCTCATGGCATAACGGCAGGACCAAAATGATGACCACTTTGATACCAAATGTTGGAAAAAGACACTAACTAGATTCATGTAGCTCATGTTCCATTTGCCGGATGATGAATAGGTACAGCTACTCAAACTTTGTTTTTTTTGTGGATACGGGGAATGCTCACATAGGCTGTATTGGTGCTGCACAAAGAATTATGGCTTTTCTGTTGTTCTTCTCTCTTATTAAGCAACAAGATACAAAAATCAGTTACATGCAGGAGGTGGCATGCTCCTTGAGCGAAGACGACAACACTATCTAGTTTTTGTGCCAACCTACGAGTCCAAATTGCTGCTGGCCACAAGATAGAAAGGAAAATAACATGTCAATACCACAGAAAGGGTCATCACAGACGGTTTAAAACCATCATCACCGGCAGTTTCTGAACCACCTGAATTTATGTGTTTGTGACACACATGGTTATCATAGATGGCTCTCAAACCGTTTATGATAAGTTACAAAACTGACGGTTTTTCAAAATAACCACCTGTAATAGTTTATTATCACAGATGATTTTTACTATGAACCATCTGTGCTAGTCTATTATCATAGATGGTTCTAGTTAAGAACCGTCTGTGATTGTGTTCTCGCGTTCTTATAAATAGGCCTCCTTCAGTTCATCAATATTATCTCATTGCGCTATAAAATAGCACAATGAGAGAATACAGATGAACCAAAGTAGACCTATTTATGGTTGGTGCCATATCTTTGGTGGCCCATTGTTTAGGAGTAGGTGCAGTTGTTTTGTTGCATTCATGATTAATGGAATGTGGTAGAGCGCCTGCTCTTTGTTTCGAAAAGAAAAACTTTGACGCCATGTCTTCATCCTGCAATAAAACATGAATTTCAAAAATTAATTTTCACATGCATGAGCATCAAGATTTACATGGCTGAAACCCTAGCCATCTAACAATTTCGTAGTTTCATATAAAAGCATCAAGGAAGAGAGGAGAGGGGATCGGATGGGAGATATATATCACCGGTGATGAAGGAGAGGCGGCGGTACCGTCACTGTTGTATCACGACGGTGACACTGCATAAGATACTCTTACAACAATAGTGCCTTATGCAATGAACCATGGCATTACAACCGGAGACGAAGGAGCTCGGGGAGGTAGTCGGCGTTGTTGGGGGAGGCGGCGCTTTGATTGGTTTGGGGAAGCTAGGCGACACTTCGGTTTGGAGTGTTTGGGGAAGCTAGGTGGCGCTTTGGTTTGGAGTGTTTGGGGGAGACGTGTGGGCAGCATATATAAAGGCATTTAGATAGCGGAACTGATTAGTAGTTGAGAGGTCGTGACATCGCTTCAGTTTGAAAGTTTGAATAAAGGGGGTGGCAAAATTGGACGGCAAAATATCACAGATAATTTTTAATACAAACCATCTGTAGTGAGTTAATATCACAGATGGTTCTTGTTAATAACTGTATGTGATACTTTACAGTCAGTTTTCAACATGAACCGTGTGTGATATTATCTCTTCATATATATTTTTAGTGTTGCTAGTAACATAGATGGTCGTTAAACCAAAATTATCTATGATAAGGCGTTCAGTATTACCTGTTTTTAGTAGTGTGCGATGCAACTCCTACTCCTGCGACATGTAAACCAGTGCCATGCAGTACTATGCAACACCAAAGAAACACAAAGACTGGAAGTGTAACGAAATTACATAACACATATAACCAAGAAAGAGAGACTGATACTAAGTTTAGGGCAAATAGGCCGCGCGAATCGATTTAAATTCTTTTCCCAGTGATTATATACCGACACGCAACACGGACAAGACAGAACGCGAAAGACGCTTAACTACCCATGTCGAGATTACCCAGCACCACGACGCAGGAGAGCACGGCAACGGCGCGGTCGCCCGCCCAGGTCTCTATCGAAACACATCAAGAAGAAGCAAGCGAGATTACGTTGCAAGTTCAATGTCTATCAAGTATAAAATAGTTTAATTCTCGGTCTTTTATTGCATTACATTGCTTTTTGTTTGATTTCTTCTTTATTTATTAAATATAATGTTGATTATTTAATTGATATTCAATAAAAATCGGTGCTTAGTATACAATTTGTTATCCAAGGACCATGGGACCATATTGTCAAACTGTAAGTTGTAGTTTACCATGCTTCTGTTTTGCTAGCATTTGCTTAGTTTTTAGAATTTAATATAACAGTAAAAAATAACTAAATATCTTTTAAAATAAAAAATCACTATGTAGAATAGCTTCGATTTTAAACCAATGGTTCTGATGTAGATAAAAAAAATATTTTCCTACTCTTTCTAATGGTTGGTGAGTGTTAGTGGCTGTGATGTTTTCTTGCAGCATGTTGGTGCATGAAGAATGCATTTCAGATTTACATGCTTGAATACTCTTCAAAACTGGGAATACAAGAGAGAATAGATTGGCAATGCATGGTAGTTACGTTGAAGTTAGTCGGCCGTCGCCGCCTCGCCGTGCATAGCTCCGGCCGCCCGTGGCGCCCGCGTCACCGTGCCGTGGCCGGGCCGCCGCGCGACGACCCTCCGCTGCGCCCGCCGCGCGCATGCCGCCAGCATCGGCCTCGGCCGTCGCCCGCACGCGCCGCCCGGTGCTGCGCCTCGCCGCCGCTGCCGCTCCAGATCGCCTCGACCTCCGTCTTGTGTCGGTCGCGCCTTGAAGAGCTTGCTCATTGCCCGCCGGCCGCTGCTCCGCGCCCGTATCTTGCGACGCCGCGCGCCGCCGCCGGCTCCACGCCGTGTCTTGCGTCGTTCGCCCGCCGGCCGGCTGCTGCCCTTGGCGCCGTTGGCCGGCCCTCCCTCGACTCGGTAGCCCAAACCGTCGACCTCATTCGCCCCGTCTGTTGCTGCCGCCCGCTGCCGCCCGCAGCCGCTCACGCGGCCCGCTGGTGTGAACAGGGTGGGAAACCCTACCACCCCTCCTCCTTGAAACAGTCGTCGTGGGCGCAAATGGGCCGGAAGGAGTTGGTCTAAGAATTACCGAAGGCCCTAAAACGCATTTAAGCCAC
Organism: Bonia amplexicaulis; assembly: GCA_036346245.1. Classification (NCBI taxonomy): domain Eukaryota; kingdom Viridiplantae; phylum Streptophyta; class Magnoliopsida; order Poales; family Poaceae; genus Bonia; species Bonia amplexicaulis. The sequence continues at coordinate 200,942 of JAYGGG010000085.1, read as the reverse complement.
AGATTTTTGCGAAGGGTCTCGGTAATTCAAAAATTACCGATAGGTCTTCGATTCGTATGGGTCCAGATTTTTGAAAACCCCTCGGTAAATCAGAAAATTGCGCGAATTTTTCTCTGAACTGAAAATTTGCGCAGAAACCCTTTGGAATTGCAGAATTTGCTGAAAATTCATATTCTAGCATAAAAGGGCCTCGGGAATCCGAATTTTGAATTGTTTTTAGCATTTGAAGCTTATTTATTTAGGCCATTATTATTTTCTGTATTTATTTACTGCCTTTTGGTTATTTGTAATTGTTTAAATTGCTTTTAATCACTGAAATTAGTAGAAAATTTATAGAAAATTTACAGAAAATTATGGAACATTACGAGAATCTTTTGTACCATTTATTTACCTGTAGTAAATTATTCTGTGCATGTTTACCAGCAGTAAACTTATATACACATTTAGATGACTGCCATCACGAACCGGGAGTTTGAGGAGCTGGCCCAGCATGGCCAAAACTATCTGATGTAGGCTTCCGATGTCGAGATAGTGCTTGGAGCTAAGAAGCTCGGCGTGGCTATTGGGATTGGCGGACAGCATGACGCCCAACCCATTACTGTGAAGAATGATTAAGCACTTCATTTTCTCAGACACCACTTCTGTCTTACTCTAAAGAATGAGTACATGGCAGAGAAGAGCACGCTAGCACTCTGAACCGCACTCAAGAAGCGGTTTGAGAGGCTAAAGTACATCATTCTTGCTCAAGCAGAACAAGAGTGGATTAGACTGAGGTTTGCCGACTTCAAGATGATCGGGGAGTACAATTCCGCTTTGCACAGGATTTGTACCAATCTTCAACTCTGTGGCAAGCAGATCACAGACGAGCAGAAGATTGGGAAAACCCTATCCACCTGTAATACCCGGAAATTGTTTAATTAATTGTTTAATTAATAGAGAGGGACTTTGTGAAATAATTGAATTTATAAGAGTTTTGAGGGTTTTCGAAAAATTTAAGACAACTGGGCCTAGGCCTTGGCCGGTGGGTTTTTTTTTCCCAAGAGGGAGGAGGCCACCTCTTAAAACCCTAGGCAGCCCCCACCCTGCGCCTCCACCCCTGCGCCTCCACCCCAGCAGCCGCCCCGTCTGCTGCCGCGACGTCTTCTTCCCGGCGCGCCGTCGTCTCTCCGTGCGGCACCGCTTGGATCCGGAGGAAGGAGCGGAGGAGTTCGCGGAAGGATCACGGGCGTGTTCTTCGTCATCGTGTTCGTCATCGTGTTCGTCGACGTGTTCGTCATCGTGTCGTCAAGGGTAACCCCTGTTAATCTCTAGATGAGTTTTTAATCGAGTTAGATTCGTCGGTTTTCTGGGCTGCCGGGACAGAAGTTGTTAGTCAGCAGTTTTGGGGTAGATTCGTCGGGATTCAGGTCTGGATCCCTTCTAGAAAATTGTAGAGGACGTGATTATCTTTCCAGGGAGTACAAGAACACATGATTCGGATTTGTGTAACGAAAGTTATGAATTTTCTAGTGCTACTGTTCTGCAGATCGGGATAGTTCTGGATAGAGTTTAGTAGATCGGTTTGTGCGACGGAAATAGTGGCGATTCAGGAGTCCTTCAAATTGGAAAAGTTGTATATAAGTTTCTTAGCTTTCCGTAGAGGTAAAGAAGTCCAGATTCGAGTTTCTGGGTGAAAGTTATGACTGTTTTAGTGCGCTGTCCAGAGAGTCCGACGTGAATATTGATGCTTTAGAAAAGGGTTTGGATCTGCTAGTTAGTGGCCGAATCAGAAAGTCTGCCCAACTAAGTTTTTGTATATAATTTAATTATCTTTCCATAGAGTCCGAGAACGCTTAATTTGGAGTTACGTACTGGATGTTATGATTTTTGGAAGTCGGCTATCTGTGGATAGGCAGATTTGGCCGAGGGAGTTGGGGATTTATTTGAGATAAATTGTTGGGTTAATTGGGGTTGCTGTTATTTTGTATCTAGAAACCCGTTACTGTCATGTTAGTAATTATTAATTAATTATTCAGGAGGAGAGCGGATTCGGGGTTTCGCCTTCGCTTTCGTTCTTCGTTGTCTCGCGGTTGAGGCAAGTATAATAATGGTTAATTCTTATAGTATGGATTGTGGATGAATAATGAATGTGGATGTGTGATTTATGATATGATTACGTGTGTTCATACTTATGAAAATGATATGTGGTACAGGTTATGGTTTATTGCTATTGCAAGTATAACCTTGTTATTATAATCTGTGTGATTGGATGATTTGGATGTTATGAGGGATGTTTGAGTTATAAATGCTTTACTTATGAATTTCAGTAAAGTTATGAGTTGTTAATGCTATGAATGTTCTGTTTACATTATAGCATTTATTTGAGATTGAATTGATGCATAGTATGTTGAATGCTGTTTATCTTGTTGATACATTCACATATATGCATCATCTTGAATTGTTGAAGTCTTGGTCACATGGTGATCAAGCGTCGCGATCCCACACTTGTAGGAGTGTGGGCAATTGATCCCTGCAGGAGTGCAGGCATGGAGTGGCATTGACGGATGCTCACTCCGCATTACCGGTAAAATGCGAAGAGAGAATGGACTTTGATCATAATGCATAGCATGAAATTCATATGTAATATGTTTAACTTGAGAGTTAATGTCCATGCTTGCATTTGTTACGATTATACTTACGAGTCGTTGGACTCACTCTTCTTTGTTGTTTTGTTGTTGTTGTTTGTTTATTTTAGGTACCTTCATGAGGTCAGCATGCATGGGAATAAAGAGGATTAGTATTGTTGAACTTGCGAAATATTCACCATGGAGAAGATAGAGAACTCTAATTATTATTTGTTGATTAGTTCAAGTGGTATTTGATTATGACCTTCGGATTAAGATGTAATAATAGATTAGAACTTCTTAATATTGCTTCATGCTTTACTTAAGTTTTATAGATGTTTCTGCTTAGTAGCCAAAATTAATTTGCTTGCGGTTATTCATACCTTTTGATAATATTGTTAGAACTTCATTTTTATCAATAAACAAAGGAGGCTCTGCCGAAATTTTATAGAATGCCTTAGCATAGTTTTATTATGTTGTTAGTTTGGTAGCATTCTAGGCCATTGTTTGGCTGGGGTGTTCTGATTGGTATCGAGCGGGCTTTAGGTCCGTGGTAATTAAACTATTAAATTGACACCTTTGGTGCAGTGGGATGGGATGGGTCAAGCATTGCATTTATGCTTTTGACATATTGTATTGATGATTTACATTATGGGATAATCTTGTATGCTTATCGATAATCTTGTATGATTATGATTTGCTCCTATATCATATTACAGTGAGAATGGTCAATGATATGATGTAGATGTTGTGATGGACTGCCTTGGCATTGCCAGATTATACCATTGGTTGTAGTATAAGGATTAGCAATGCAGTTACCTCAGGTAACTTAATTGTAGGTGTTGCGGGTGAGGTTCTTAGAAAAGTTATTAATATCCTTAAGTTGATATCGGCTAATCTTTGGTTTATTGCAGTTAATGAATTTTCTTTTGAGTTTGTGGTTCTTGCAGTTGAGGGTATGCAATTGGTCTCTATCTTCCTTGAAGCAGTTATTGTTTATTTCCGGACTAATGAGATACTTTTGCTGTCTGTGCTTATTGTGACTTAAGGTTAGTTCCTTCATGGGACTTTTGTCTTGTTGTGAATCATGACTTATTGGTTCGCTTGGTATTTTCTCTTGTTAATGCAAGTTTTGAGTTGCAAAACTCATTGATATGTGAAAGTCTTGGATCTATGTATTTCTTTTAGATTATTTCAAGCATTGAAGTTTGTCTTTCCTCTTCTTTTTGAAAGAGAGTGTTAAAATCCTATATGGTGTTTTGCTATGCTTAAGTGGAAGGAGGTAATCATATAAACTAATTCATAAGGTTTGAATTATCAAGTTGATATGTTAGCGTGGTGCATAATTAATTCCAACTAGCATCTTTGGAAGTGTAGTTGTTTAATTTGATTTTGCCTTGTAATAGTTTTTGGAAGAACTATGATTATGAATTTGTTTACTCATGATAGTAACTCATGGAGTTATTGAGGAGTGTGTAATAAGAACCGAATGATTATTAAGATTGTTTAAATTTCTATCATGATTGGATAAATTGAATTATCTAAGGGGGTGTTGGAATATTGCCTTGCTAATATTAACATTTAATATGTCTTTTAATTAGAAACTTTATGAGAATGCACAATTGCTAGTTCATCTATCTTTTACCATGTTAGATTGTTGAAATATGTATAAAGAAATAGATGAAGGTTGATGTATAGACTTGCAGAATCTAGTCTTACAAAGCTGGTATTATTGAAGAATAAAGTTATTTCTGTTCTAATTTCTGAATGTAAGGTAGGATACAGAATCTATGCTCATGATTGTTTTATGATTGTAAAACGAAGTTAGGATCATGAATGCCGTTGCGATAAAATAATAATCAAATATTGCCAGTAATGACTAGAGTACAATTAATTTGTGCTAAATTAAAGTTGAGCATCCATAAGAATCGAATATATGAAATCTAGTAAGAGATTTATGCTAGTATGTTTTGTGAGATTGTCTTGTTCCAGTATCATCTTGTTTAAGAGCTTTGTTCTATTTATGTGGATTATGCACTAGGTTCTCCTAGATCAAGTAGTTGCAACCTTATTTAGATATTAGAAACATGATGAAGTGATTTCTTATGTTTCTTTTGGAAAAGTTTATGAAGGGAGTTGAGGATATGATGGTAATGTTGAAGGTTCATTAAATAGAAGAATTTGAATAAATTCCTTGGTACTATTTAAATCAAAAGTTTTGATAGTGTGTATGCGATCTTTGATCTCATGATTTATGTGGTAGCTGAAATTGTTTTAAGCAAAGTGTCGTGTTGAGGGTTTTATTAGTTCTTAAAGAATTAATGTGTTGTGGTCTTCAACTCTTCTTTGTTGGAATTGTTGAGGTGATACCGTAATCAAAGAAGGTTGTTCTCTTTGTTAAAAGGAAAAGTTGGATAAAAGTTTTGGAGGTTGAAGTCAAGTTGTGTAATCTTTGTAAAGTGTGTTTGACTTCTTATTTTCGCCGCTTAAGAGTTTCTTGGGCTCAGATGACAATACTGTATTCGTATTGGTTGAGATTTGATATTTTCTTCTTAAGGAGGCATGTGCTTTCAACTGTGGTCTTATCCTTTGTTGTCCAAGATCTTTGTTTTCTTGGTCTTGTGTTTATTGCGATGTACTTTGTCTTTGAAATTTCCTTCTTTTGCTTCTCCAAGAAAGGGGTAGCAGTTTGGGTTGCAAAACCTTTAAGAGGTGTATGGCAACTGGTTAGTGTGGTTATGTGATCGATTTTGGTGGAATTGTGGGTGTCAAGTCGTTTGAGATTCTTGGAGTGATAAATTGATTCTGTCGAATAATTCTCGATGAGGATTTGATTTAAAAGAAGATGTTGTCCTTGGGGCTAACTAGTTATATTGTCGCAACTAGAAGAACCTAGTTATGGTTCATGAGTGTTACGTTCATTTTGCTGGAACGTTAATAATTATTGTAAGTATGGGAATCTTGATCAATTTTAATAGAGCATCATGATTGCGTACTTTGCAAGGATTAGTAGGATGATTATGATGGTGTAGTTAATGAGTATATAACTGTGAAGAAGCCCAACCGTTACAGGAATTATTGGGATAGTAAGGATTGTTGAAAATTATGGCCATGTATGACTTGGCTTCAGAAAGTAACCCTACAGGAGTTACAATCTTCTTACAGATAATCAGGTTGAGATTTTGTTTTCATGTGGTTGTGAAGGATTGAGTATGGTTGATTGTGGAAATTTTAGTCACTGAAATTAAGAGTCTTTGTATTAAACATATCGAAGTATATGTATAGAAGCCTTGGAGATGGGAAATTTTGGTTGGTGATTTATGCTAGAACCTTGGAGGCTAATAACATTGTGTGGGAATAGTGGAACAAATGGATTCTAAATATTGTGATGTTCCTTGATAGTATCCTTTGGGTGTATAAAATGAGTGTGTGGTGAGAATTTCAAGTTGATTATCCTTAAGGGATTGTGGTGAAGTGATGGTGGGTGAAAATAACGATGAGGTGCAATGGAAATTATTCGTTAAAGTAACATGTGGGTAGAGGAGTTGACTAGAGTATGTTATTATGAGAATAGTAGAGTCCCTCTACAAAAGTGTGTTGGATGCACTCGGTTTGAACATAGAGTTGATGTTGCCAATTTAAGAGAATTGAGCTAGTATGGTATGGGATGATTTGGAACCTCGTGATTCAAGAGGAAGTTTATTCCTAAAAAATGGACGGGTGTGATATTTGAGTGATTCCCTTTACGTATGTGTTGCTTATGTGCAAACTACCTACATGAAAGTGGGAGGTTTTAATCTTGAATCCTCATTTTCTCTTCTTTTGATTCGACCCTTTTATGGGGACTTGGTTTTGTGTGGTTGCGATGAGAATTCTTTATGTTCGGTTGAATTCTATCGTGAAAGAGTGGGTTTACCTTGAGCCACGTGGTGCTTGCGTGTTTAAGGGGTGCTCATTGCTAAGGTAAAGAGATCAATTGAGAATGGAAATATGAGATATATGTGCTGTGCAGATTGTGTAGGTTGGTACTAAAGGGAATGATAACCCGATGTGTATTTAATCGCTTTTGTTAATTGCGAAGTTTTAGGGTTTGTGTATCACTAGGACTACCTTGGGTTCTAGTGTGGGATACACGCTTTGTACGACCCGTATCGAGGAGAACTTGAAAGATCCGGCGTGGGTTTCATTAAAACCGTTGACCAACGAGTAAGACCAGCCACCATTCAAGAATTAAAGTTGCACCATTTGAAGTTTTTTTTGGGGCGTAAGTCGAACGAGTGGCCTTGGTGAGTCGAGAATCATTGGTACGCCCAAAGCGGGTCAAGAGTTATCTGAGATGTGAGGAGCAAGGATCGGGAGGTTGGCAAACCACTTGGATCTTCTAGAACCTATGCGTGAGGTGCAAGCATTAAAAAAAATAGTATGTCAAGGTGTTCTGATTGCAACAGACCGAGAGGAGGCAACTTGGGAGTTGGAGTCTCGCATGTGTGAGAATTACTCACAACTTGTGCGCGTTAATATGACCAAGTTTACTTGTGATAAACCTTTAGTGTAAGCACGGAAATAATTCGGGGTCGAATTCTAATTAAGGGGGGTAGAATGTAATACCCCGAAAATTATTTAATTAATTGTTTAATTAATAGAGAGAGGGACTTTTGTGAAATAATTAAATTTATAAGAGTTTTGAGGGTTTTCGAAAAATTTAAGATAACACGGGCCTAGGCCTTGGCCGGTGGGTTTTTTGGCCCAAGAGGGAGGAGGCCACCTCTTAAAACCCTAGGCAGCCCCCACCCCGCCTCCACCCCGCGCCTCCACCCAGCAGCGCCGCCCGTGCTGCCCGACGTCTTCTTCCGGTGCGCCGTCGTCGTCTCTCCGTGCGGCACCGCTTGGATCCGGAGGAAGGAGCGGAGGAGTTCGCGGAACGGATCACGGGCGTGTTCTTCATCGTCGTGTTCGTCGACGTGTTCGTCATCGTATCGTCAAGGGTAACCCCTGTTAATCTCTAGATGAGTTTTTAATCGAGTTAGATTCATCGGTTTTCTGGGCTGCCGGTCAGAAGTTGTTAGTCGGCAGTTGTGGGGTAGATTCGTCGGGATTCAGGTCTAGATCCCTTCTAGAAAATTGTAGAGGACGTGATTATCTTTCCAGGGAGTACAAGAACACATGATTCTGATTTGTGTAACGAAAGTTATGAATTTTCTAGTGCTACTGTTCTGCAGATCGGGATAGTTCTGGACAGAGTTTAGTAGATCGGTTTGTGCGACGGAAATAATGGCGATTCAGGAGTCCTTCAAATTGGAAAAGTTGTATATAAGTTTCTTAGCTTTCCATAGAGGTAAAGAAGTCCAGATTCCGAGTTTCTGGGTGAAAGTTATGACTGTTTTAGTGCGCTGTCCAGAGAGTCCGACGTGAATATTGATGCTTTAGAAAAGGGTTTGGATCTGCTAGTTAGTGGCCGAATCAGAAAGTCTGCCCAACTAAGTTTTTGTATATAATTTAATTATCTTTCCATAGAGTCTGAGAACGCTTAATTTGGAGTTACGTACTGGAAGTTATGATTTTTGGAAGTCGGCTATCTGTGGATAGGCAGATTTGGCCGAGGGGAGTTGGGGATTTATTTGAGATAAATTGTTGGGTTAATTGGGGTTGCTGTTATTTTGTATCTAGAAACCCGTTACTGTCATGTTAGTAATTATTAATTAATTATTCAGGAGGAGAGCGGATTCCGGGGGTTTCGCCTTCTGCTCGTTCTTCGTTGTCTCGCGGTTGAGGCAAGTATAATAATGGTTAATTCTTATAGTATGGATTGTGGATGAATAATGAATGTGGATGTGTGATTTATGATATGATTACGTGTGTTCATACTTATGAAAATGATATGTGGTACAGGTTATGGTTTATTGCTATTGCAAGTATAACCTTGTTATTATAATCTGTGTGATTGGATGATTTGGATGTTATGAGGGATGTTTGAGTTATAAATGCTTTACTTATGAATTTCAGTAAAGTTATGAGTTGTTAATGCTATGAATGTTCTGTTTACATTATAGCATTTATTTGAGATTGAATTGATGCATAGTATGTTGAATGCTGTTTATCTTGTTGATACATTCACATATATGCATCATCTTGAGTGTTGAAGTCTTGGTCACATGGTGATCAGCGTCGCGATCCCACACTTGTAGGAGTGTGGGCAATTGATCCCATGCAGGTACAGGGCATGAGTGGGCATTGACGGATGCTCACTCCGCATTACCGGTAAAATGCAAAGAGAGAATGGACTTTTGATCATAATGCATAGCATGAAATTCATATGTAATATGTTTAACTTGAGAGTTAATGTTCATGCTTGCATTTGTTACGATTATACTTGCCGAGTCGTTGGACTCACTCTTCTTTATTGTTTTGTTGTTGTTGTTTGTTTATTTTAGGTACCTTCATGAGGTCAGCATGCATGGGAATAAAGAGGATTAGTATTGTTGAACTTGCGAAATATTCACCATGGAGAAGATAGAGAACTCTAATTATTATTTGTTGATTAGTTCAAGTGTATTTGATTATGACCTTCGGATTAAGATGTAATAATGGATTAGAACTTCTTAATATTGCTTCCGTGCTTTACTTAAGTTTTATAGATGTTTCTGCTTAGTAGCCAAAATTACTTTGCTTGCGGTTATTCATACCTTTTGATAATATTGTTAGAACTTGATTTTTTATCAATAAACAAAGGAGGCTCTGCCGAAATTTTATAGAATGCCTTAGCATAGTTTTATTATGTTGTTAGTTTGGTAGCATTCTAGGCCATTGTTTGGCTGGGGTGTTACACCACCTTCCACCCCAATGCAGTACAATCCGCACGCAACTATCATCAAGACGGCTATACGGTGTATGCCGAATTGATTGATATGATGCAGGTTGCGGAGGCCTAGGACGAAGTTCTCCGTAAGAACTACGTCACTCAGCCACCTGAGAGCTCTGCTGGCCTTGAAGCCAACACTAGGAGCCATAAGGTGTGAAATCCCTTAATGAAAAGAAGGGGAATGAAGGGTAAAACTGCAGCCCAGAAAGGCAAATCAGACGCTCCATGTGAGAATAAAGCTAGCAAGCCAAAACGGGATGGCAAAGGGCAGCATGAAGCCGACTTTGCATCGGCTGAGGGGGAGAGTTTTGAGCAGTTGTCTGCACTGATGGAAGTTGAAACCATCACGACAGCGGTAATCCCTTTTTTACCTAGACTCAGCCAATGCTATGACTTCTCTTGAAGAGAATGTCAATCCCGAGAAAATAGCAGAAGAAGTCTGATGCACAGAATGCATTTAGACTTTAAATGTCATTCATTTTGTGTTAAAAGGACAAGTTAGAATTTGCATGGATGGTACTTTAGAATTTATTTTCTCGTGATGGTTGGATGATATTTGAAGAATTCATTCATTTATTCTGATTATAATGGCATGATATGTTCTGATATTGAAGTATTTTATTGATATGATGATTGCCTTCTAATACATATTAATATCATACCTTATATTAGAACACGTGTAGCGCCCTATGAAGGAAGTGTGCTTGCGACAATGACTGTGAATACCATCTTAAGATAGACTAAGTATTTCGATCGATCCGTAAGAGCACTAGCGACCTTCGACAATCGCGAAGCGATACTTGTATAATTGGTTCGGAAGAGCCACAATTACACTCCCAATGGGCATAACTTTGGTCATTGAAGAAGCCTTATTGTTCCCAGAATCGACTAGAACTCTCTTAAGTTTTAAAGATATTCGGCCAATGGTTTCCACATAGAGGCGAAGAAGAGTACAGTAAGGAATACCTACTCATTACAAAGCGCAAGTGAATGGCAAAGGGTATTAGAAAAACTTCCTTCACTAGAAACGGGCTATATTATACCAACATTAAGGCACCTGCGACTGCCGTCCGAAGACAATATTTAGAAGCTCTAAACTCTTCTATCTCTGGCATGACAGATTAGGCCACCCAGGTCATAGAATGATGAGAAATATAATCAACAATTCCCAAGGGCATAATATTAATGTGAAGAATTTCTCGAATCCTAAAGATGTTGTGTGCCCTGCATGTGCCACCGGGAAATTAATTACTAGACCCTCCACTCAAAAGTGAAGGATGAAGTACACGCATTCTGGAACGCATCCGGTGAACATTGCGGTCCCATTCAGCCTATCTCGGGGCCATTTAAGTATTTTATAGTGCTCATTGACGCTTCCTCGAAGTGGTCATATGTGGGTTTGTTGTCCACAAGAAACCACACCTTTGCAAAATTGATCTCGCAGACCATTCGCATCAGAAATGTATTCCCTAATCATCACATCAAGTCCATATGAATGGACAATGCCGAAGAATTTACTTCAAAGGCATTTGATGATTATTGCATGGCGATTGCAGTTGAGCACTCGGTACCGCATGTCCATACCCAGAATGGTTTGGCAGAAACTTTAATTAAGAGAATTAAATTTATTGCCCTACCCCTTTGTAGAATTGGAATTTGCCAGCTACATGTTGGGGACACGCAGTCCTACATGCGTGAATCTCATCAATTCTAGACCATTGGCCTACAACATCCATCCATCTATGCAACTAGCGCAAGGGTCAGCACCGAAAATTTCCCAACATTAGGGGGAGGAAATCAACCCCTTGATGAAAAATATCGGGAAATACATGCATATGACCCGTGCACTAGTGAAGCAAAGAGAAGTCCAGAAGACAATAGAAGTCCAGAAGACAAAAGAAGTCCAGAAGACAATTGATTTGCAAGCATTAGCAAATCAGCTGCCTGATCACTTTAGTGATTTGAAGCATGACTAAGTCGCATGTGCCTGCACGCACTGCACCAGAGAGGGTTGAAATACCAAAGAAAGCAGAAGGTATCCCTAATCTCATCCAGAGGCCTCGAATCCTAAGTAACCGGGGACGCCTGGTGACAAAGGATAAGAAGGGCTTACCATAGCCGATCATTAAAGTCCCCCAGAATGAGAAGGGGAGCCAGTTGAGACCTGGCACAAGTATGGCACCTTCAGAAAAGGAAATACCAGATCTGAATATCCCCATTGGCATGGATGTGTGCGCACACATCAGAGTCGAAAAACTAAAGGGACTTGTCACCGCAATTGGAAGAAGCGATGTGCAAGGAGAAGCTCCAGAAGAAGCAACCGCTCCAGAAGAAGCGACTCATGAAGAAATAACTATAAACTATGTGCACAGGAGAGTCCATGAACAGGACAACGACCAATATCGATATATACTTCAAAAGAAAATTGTCGCAATCATCGATCTTGATCCCGAGCACTGCATCGCTCATTGAATGTGAAAAGATTAGATTGAGAAGATTGGAAGAAGGCAATAGCAACTGAATTGCTATCTCTAGACAAAAGAGAGGTTTTTGGGCCCGTATGCCGCACACCTCGCCATGTGCACCTCGAAAGAGAAATGAAAGAAATGAAGTAGTGAGATACAAAGCAAGGCTAGTAGCATAAGGTTTCACTCAACGTCCTGGAGTTGATTATGAAGAAACCTACTCCCCAGTCATGAGAGGAATTACCTTTAGATATTTGATCTCAATGGCAGTAAACTTGAACTTAGAAATGAAATTAATGGATGTTGTGATTGCGTGCCTTTACGGTAACTTGGATTCGAGATTTATATGAAAGCCCGGAAGGAATACCTCTTAGAACCAAGGCAGAGCAAATAGAAATCATGCGATGTGAAACTCGAGAAAGTCCTTGTATGGATTGAAGCATTCGGAAGAATGTGGTATAATCGTTTGAGCTACTTTCTCTGCAAGAAAGGCTACACAAACAATGAAGACGTCCTTGTGTATTTATCTGGCGATCCCGAATGGATTCTGTATAATCTCTGTGTATGTAGATGATCTGAATATCATCGGGACAGCAGAAGATATAAAAGAAACAAGCTTCTACTTGGAGTCAGAATTTAAAATGAAAGATTTGGGCAAGACCAAGTTTTGTTTAGGCCTACAACTTGAACATGTCCTGAAGGAATCTTGGTACATCGATCGACCTACACCGTAAGGTGCTTGAAAGGTTTGGCTTTGAGAAGGCATTCCCATCGAAAGTACCGATGATCGGAAGGTCTTTACAGCAAGAAAAAACCCTTTCCGACCTAGGGAAAAAGGGGAGGAAGTGCAGGGGACCCCGTTTCCAAATCCGGACCCTCGTATATTCTGACACTAGTCCCAGATCAAAACTAGTGCACACAGTTAAACAGTGATGATTACATTGCCAAAGACGAATATTACAATATTAAAGAGAGTACTGACCAAAAGGTCTTACATCACAAACGAAGTTTCTAGACCTCACAAATAAACACAAACACAGCGGAAGCAAATTAAACATTGATAAAATCCCATCAATACGCCACAGGCAATTGACTGGGGAGCGCGACCTAAACGTCTGAAAATCCTTCATCAAATCCACTCGCAGAGTAGTCGTAGTCTCCTTCTTGAGCTTCATACTCCTCTGAGATTATATTTGAAGTGTAGCATGTGAGTACATAAAGTACTCCGCAAGTCTTGGGAAAATGCAATAGATGCAAGGCTTAACAAAGAAGGTTATATGGCTCTTTTGCACAAAGCAATATTTTATTTTGAATACCATTAATTATTTTTGAAAGCAATAATTTAATAGAAATATTTACTCTAACTAAAACCGTTGAGCATTTTTAATAATGAAGAATCAAACCACCAAGGTTCAATACTACGGGTTCCAACCACCCACTCTAGTTCTATACAAGTGACAACCCCGAGAGTTCCATCCACTCTGGATTCCCAAACTTTACTTTTAAACCAAAAATAAAAGATCTACCATGTGAATGCATTCTTTGCCCGCCCTTGACCGTGGGCACGGCTATTCGAATAGTTTTACACTCTGCAGAGGTTGTACACTTACCCACAAGAGACAAGTTATCTTAATAGCCAACATGCTTCCTTAGGCATGAGACCCAGATAATTCATCACAAAGCCTTTACCTTACTCTAGTCTAGCTAGACACCACCCGCTAAGGTTTCACCGCTAGAGGGTTAAATCCACCACAGCCAGAAGCCCCCTCTTGCGCCATATGAGTACCGTCACCCTGTCCCTCACTGTGAATAACGGTAACCACGGCACCCACTTTCCACTGGTGGTACCTAAACTAGTCTATCATAAGTTAATCAGCTAGGTCGTACCCATATAGACATGTGGTTGTACGGTAGTGCTCAGACTGGACAAACACAAGCGTCGGTCCTTAATTGACTAGGCGGAACATACACTTTTCAAGATCTCGTGCTAACGCACCAATCCAAACCAACCATCCGCCCCGGTCTAAACAAATTTCACAATTACATTTTATTTCACAAGAACCGTGGCAACACCAATTGCCACTCACATCTGAACAAAAGAATAGATCACTGAAATGTAATTACCATTCCAAGGTTACTAAAGTTATAAAGCATGTCTAAGCATCTTACTACCGATACAACAATTATCAAAGAATTTGTAATAATCTCAATAATGAGACAAAGGAAATCCTAGGGTGTCAAAGGTACATGGTTGTCAATGTCAAATGAGGGCATAACAATCATCGGTTTAACTATTACTTCTACAACAGAAATTATCATTTTATCTAACATAGCAATGCATTAACTTTTAAAATAATTTAAAACATTTCTCAAACATAGGTTCAAGATGATCAAAGGAGACTTGCCTTAGTGTGCGATTTCTTGATTCTCTTCTTGCAGGTCAACAAAGTTTTCGACGACGTCGGATTCTGTGTGGAAAAGACAAAGCAACAAAGCAAATAAATACACATAAATTTAAATAAAATTCAAAAATTGAAAAAGAGTGTATATTTGAGTATTTCATGATTTTAGAAAAATTTAGAAATTTGAACGGGTCAAATCGGAGGTAGGATGAGAAAGTTATGGCCTCGGGAAGATTTAAATCAAAGGGAAAAGAAAACTACGAGTTTGCCCTCGGGGAATCGACCACGGCAAAACTACGACCACATAGTCTTTTCGACCACAGCAAAGTTACGACCACGTGGTCTTTTACGACCGCGGCAAAAGCTACGACCACGTTGGAAAGCGGTGGTGGCCGACCACGTTGAAAATGGTGGTGGCTTAGACCACGTTGAAAATGGTGGTGGCCGACCACGTTGAAAATGGTTGTGGCTTCGACCACGGAGAATTTTACAACCACTGTGGAGCTTTCGACCACAGTAGACGGCTTACGACTACGAGGAGGCTACGACCACGCTTAGAGTTTTCGATTGCGACGGTGATTTACGATCACGACCTTGGGCATCTCGACTACCGATCACGTTGACATGTGGTGCTTCGACTACGGGTAGTCTTTCGACTACGGGACGGTCGATTAGAGAGAGGCTACGACTACGGGAGCTTCGACTACGGAAGGGCGAATCGACTATGGGATAGTCTCCACCACGGCTCTTGTGGAGGTCTCGATCACGGCGAAGGCTACGGCCGGTCGGCGATCGGGCGGAAAACTTGCGGCGTTCGGTGGTCGACGGCGGAGCTTCGGTGGCGGCGGCGGCGGCCGATGGAAACGAAGAAGGAGAGACGGGGAAGGCGCTGAACACGCGGAGTTACCGTGGACGGCGGAGAGCTGCGGTCGGCAATGAGCGGCGGCGAGTCGTTCGGGTTTCGGTCGGCGGTACTCGGGCGAGGGGTCGGCGAGTGGCGCCGAGTGCGCCGCAGTGCGAGGAAGTTGAGGAGTTGATGGCGGGCGGGTGGCCGGCGGGCGATCTCGCGGAGTTGGTGACGGTGGCGGAGCAGTCGCCACGGTGCGGGGCGATGGGCGACCTAGAAGAAAAGAGGAGTGGAGGAAGAGGTGGAGAATGCGGGGTGCTCGGGAGGGTCTTTATAGGGACGAGGGGAGGGAGCCGGTGGCGGTTGTGTCGGTTAGCGGCGGTGGGGAGAGGAGATGTGGGGCGTGCGAGTGCGGAGAGTGGGCGGCAGTTGCGAGAAGAAAGGGAGGTGGCCGAGAGAGGCGGGCGGTTGCGAGGAAGGGATGACCAGCGGGAAGGCGGAGATGATAGGTGGGGCCAGCGAGAGAGAGAGATGCATGCGGGCGGATCCGTTCGGGTGGCGGGGCGCGCGAGGAAGGAGGAGGGGAGGTGGGAGTTGACAAGTGGGGCGGCGGCGGGGTGAGGGAGGCGGGATGGATCGGCGGCGTGGGCGCGATCGGCCATCCACGTGGCGGCGGAGGGAGGAGGAGAATTTATTTTAGTTTTGATTTTGAAAATCTTAGAAAATTCAATAAAGCTAAAAATATGAAATTACATGCAAAATTTCAGAATAATTCAAAGAACTTCACGAAACATTTTGAACTTAATAAAAATATTTTCAACTCTGTTGGTATTGTAATTTTCATACTATAAATACTTTTATTTTAAAATAGATTTTAAGACTCTAGAAAACTCGAACACCAAATAAAGGCCAAACAAATTCAAATAATTAATTTGAATTAGGATTTTATAGAGAATCAAAATATCAATAATATTTTTTTGAGTTTTACTTTAAATTATTTTTCAAATCTAGTTTTCTAAAAGTAAAATCGGGGCAAAACAAAATTCAATTTCACACAAAAAACTTTTATTTTATTTTTATTTTAAACCAAATGAATTTAATTTTAATATTTAATAAATTTTTTTTTACTCCAAAAATTTGAAATAAGCAATTGGTCATTACAAACTACCCCCCTTAGAAAGAATCTCGTCCCCGAGATTCGGACGGACTAGGAAAAAGAAAGGATAGGGAAATGCTGGTCTTGTTTCCTCATTGTGCTCTCAAGCTGCTTTGAACCGAATTGAAACTTACCAAGCATGGTTACTGGCTTCGGGGCACCTTTTGTAGTGATGTGGTTAACTCGTCCTCTTCCTTGTGATTGCGGAGTTCTTGGAGTTTTTCCTGCAGTCAGAGATACTCCTCGTCCTTGTCCTACAGCTGGAGCTTGCGCTTGGTGTATTTTCAAGTTGAAAGGAATTGGAGTGTTAGCTTTGAGGCTTCGTGGGCAATACTAGCATAATGTCCCATCTCATGACATCGAAAACATTGCGCTCCTGCTGGCGATGTGTTGCTTTTCGAGGTTGGACTCTATTATAGATGTGGGGTTCTTGCATCTCGAGCGAGGCACTGAGATCTTGGAGTTCTTGGTGCATCTGTTCTTCTTGGAGCTTTGTTGAACTGAGGTGGATTCACTCGGGAGCATCTTCTTGCACAAGGGCCTTATTTACCATATGCTGAAAAGTTGGATAATCATTGGACACCAGTTGCACTTTGAGGTTGGGATCAAGTCCCTGCGTGAATCGCCAAATTTTTGTTGCATCTGTTGCAACATCTTACAGTGCATACACAGCTAGCTGGGTAAACTTATTCGGATATTGATCCTGTTGAGGTTTCCTTCTGCAGACTTGTAAAATTCCATCTTCTTCATTTCCATTATTCCGTAGGAATATGTGCGATCGAATGCTTTTCAAATTACGCCCAAGTAATAGCTTGCACATTTTGATGGGCGACAATAATTTTCCCACCAATTAGCTGCAATCCCTTTTAGCGGTGGGTGGCGTACAATACCTTTTCATTCCCATTGCACTGAGCCAAAGTTAATTTTCTTTCCACATCCTTAATCCAGTCATCAGCCTCCATTGGATCTACTGATCCGCTAAAGGTTGGTGGACGAGTTCTCATAAATTCTCCTAGCTTGGACTGCAGTGCAGGCATTGGGGCCTGTGGGGCTGGCTGGACTTGATTCTGAGCAAGAGCTTGCAGAAGTTGCAGTTGCATAGCCATCATTTGCTCCAAGTTAGCGGCTTGAGCAGGAAGTGGTGGAATTGGTTCATTGGTTTACGGTTGAACATTGGCACCACAGTACATGCTTGCGTTGTTTCTTGTGTTCACCATCGAAGAGGTAGCAGGGTTTAGGAAAAGATAAGAGGAAGTAGCATAGGTAAGAGATTAGGGAAAACCTAACAACAACTTGGTGAAACTTAGATTGAAATTAAAATAGTTTTTAAGGATGACTGTACTACAAGTATACAAAGACTTGATACGATGCATCTAGCACACAAACAAGTAATATATAATCGTTCTAAATTGTAGGACTTTACTAGGGTACTACAACTAAAGGACTACTCATCGTTCATTCATGATGATGCGCTTCTCCAGGTGCTTCTCAGACGCATCCTTATTGAGCCATCTATAGAAATTATAGAGGGAAAAGGATACAGTTACCATTCGAAAAGGTGAATAAACAGATAGAGAAGGAAGAATGCCATGACGAAGGTAAGGATAGAAAGAATAGAAAAGATGAGGATAGCTCATTATTAAATTTTTATTTTATAAAATAAAATTTTAAGATCTTCGACTAACGACCATTCTAAACTAGGTCACGTTCTACAGTCAACATTGGCTCGATACCATCTCTGTGGGGACCGGTTTCCAAATCCGGACCCTCGTAATATTCTGACACTAGTCCCGGATCAAAGCTAGTGCACACAGTTAAGCGATGATGATTACATTGCCAAAGGCGAATATTACAATATTAAAGAGATGCTTGACCAAAAGGTCTTACATCACAAACGAGGTTTCTAGACCTCACAAATAAACACAAACACAGTGAAGCAAATTAAACATTGATAAAACCCCATCAATACGCCACGGCAATTGGTAGGGAGCGCGCGACCTAAGCGTCGAAAATCCTTCGTCAAATCCACTCGCAGAGTAGTCGTAGTCTCCTTCTTGAGCTTCATACTCCTCACGAGATTATATTTTAAGTATAGCATGTGAGTACATAAAGTACTCATAAGTCTTGGGAAAATGCAATAGATGCAAGGCTTAACAAAGAAGGTTATATGGCTCTTTTGCACAAAGCAATATTTTATTTTGAATACCATTAATTATTTTTGAAAGCAATAATTTAATAGAAATATTTACTCTAACTAAAACCGTTGAGCATTTTTAATAATGAAGAATCAAACCACCAAGGTTCAATACTACGGGTTCCAACCACCCACTCTAGTTCTATACACGTGACAACCCAGAGTTCCATCCACTCTCGGATTCCCAAACTTTACTTTTAAACCAAAATAAAAGATCTACCATGTGAATGCATTCTTTGCCGCCCTTGACCGTGGGCACGGCTATTCGAATAGTTTACACTCTGCGAGGTTGTACACTTACCCACAAGAGACAAGTTATCTTAATAGCCAACATGCTTCCTTAGGCATGAGACCCAGATAATTCATCACAAAGCCTTTACCTTACTCTAGTCTAGCTAGACACCACCCGCTGAGGTTTCACCGCTAGAGGTTAAATCCTACATGACCGAAGCCCCTCTTGCGCCATATGAGTCAGATAACCACTGTCCCTCACTTGTGAATAACCGGTAACCACAGCACCCACTTTCCATTTGGTGGTACCTAAACTAGTCTATCATAAGTTAATCGCCTAGGTCGTACCCATATAGACATGTGGTTGTGCGGTAGTGCTCGGGCGGACAAACACAAGCGTCGGTCCTTAATTGACTAGGGCGGAACATACACTTTTCAAGATCTCGTGCTAACCGCACCAATCCAAACCAACCATCCGCCCCAGTCTAAACAATTTTCACAATTCTATTTTA
Source organism: Bonia amplexicaulis (assembly GCA_036346245.1). Lineage (NCBI taxonomy): Eukaryota > Viridiplantae > Streptophyta > Magnoliopsida > Poales > Poaceae > Bonia > Bonia amplexicaulis. The sequence continues at coordinate 181,673 of JAYGGG010000085.1, read as the reverse complement.
TTTCACAAGAACCGTGGCAACACCAATTGCCACTCACATCTGAACAAAAGAATAGATCAACTTGAAATGTAATTACCATTCCAAGGTTACTAAAGTTATAAAGCATGTCTAAGCATCTTACTACCGATACAACAATTATCAAAGAATTTGTAATAATCTCAATAATGAGACAAAGGAAATCCTAGGGTGTCAAAGGTACATGGTTGTCAATGTCAAATGAGGGCATAACAATCATCGGTTTAACTATTACTTCTACAACAGAAATTATCATTTTATGTAACATAGCAATGCATTAACTTTTAAAATAATTTAAAACATTTCTCAAACATAGGTTCAAGATGATCAAAGGAGACTTGCCTTAGGTGTGCGATTTCTTGATTCTCTTCTGCAGTCGACAAAGTTTTCGACGACGTCGGATTCTCTGTGGAAAAAGACAAAGCAACAAAGCAAATAAATACGCATAAATTTAAATAAAATTCAAAAATTGAAAAAAGTGTATATTTGAGTATTTCATGATTTTAGAAAATTTAGAAATTTGAGCAGGTCAAATCGGAGTTAGGATGAGAAAGTTATGGCCTCGGGAAGATTTAAATCAAAGGGAAAAAGAAAAACTACGAGTTTGCCCTCGGGGAATACGACCACGGTAAAAACTACGACCACATAGTCTTTTACGACCACGGCAAAGTTACGACCACGTGGTCTTTTCGACCACGGCAAAAGCTTCGACCACGTTGGAAGCGGTGGTGGCCGACCACGTTGAAAATGGTGGTGGCCGACCACGTTGAAAATGGTGGTGGCCGACCACGGAGAATTTCGACCAGCGTGGAGCTTTCGACCACGATGAGCGGATTACGACTACGAGGAGGCTACGACCACGCTTAGAGTTTTCGACTACGACGGTGATTTACGATCACGACCTTGGGCATCTCGACTACCGATCACGTTGACATGTGGTCGCTTTCGACTACGGGTAGTCTTTCGACTACGGGGGCGAATCGATTACGAGAGGCTACGACTACGGGAGCTTCGACTACGGAAGGGCGATATCGACTATGGGATAGTCTCCCAGGCCACGGCTCTTGTGGAGGTCTCGATCACGGCGAAGGCTACGGCCGGTCGGCGATCGGGCTGGAAAACTTCAGCGGCGTTCGGTGGTCGACGGCGAGCTTGATGGCGGCGGCGGCGGCGATGGAAACGAAAGAAGGAGAGCGGGGAAGGCGCGGAACACGCGGGAGTTACCGTGGACGGCCGGAGAAACGATCGGCAGCGGCGGCGGCGGTCGTTCGGGTTTCGGTCGGCGGCACTCCGTGGCGAGGAAAGTCGGCGGTGTGGCCGAGTGCGCCGAGTGCGAAGTTGAGGAGTTGATGGCGGGCGCACGGGTGGCCGAGGCGGCGGCGATCTCGCGGAGTTGGAGGCGGTGGCGGAGCGAGTCGCCGCAGTGCGGGGCGATGGGTGACCTAGAAGAAAAGAGGTGGAGGAAGAGGTGGAGGAGTGCAGGGGTGCTCGGGAGGGTCTTTATAGGGACGAGGGAGAGGCGGTGGCGGTTGTGTCAGTTAGCGGCGGTGGGGAGAGGGAGATGTGGGGCGTGCGAGTGCGGAGAGTGGGCGGCAGTTGCGAGAAGAAAAGGGAGGTGGCCGAGAGGCGAGGCGGTTCGCGAGGAAGGGATGACCGCGGGAAGGCGGAGATGATAGGTGGGGCCGTCTTGAGAGAGAGAGAGAGAGAGATGCGGCGGGCGGATCCGTTCGGGTGGCGGGGCGGGCGAGGAGAGGAGGCGAGGAGGGGAGTTGACAAGTGGGGCGGGCGGCACGGGGTGAGGGAGGCGGGATGGAGCGGCGGCGTGGGCGCGATCGGCCATCCACGTGGCGGCGGAGGAGGGAGGAGAAATTTATTTTTAGTTTTTGATTTTCAGAAAATCCTAGAAAATTCAATAAAGCTAAAAAAATATGAAATTACATGCAAAAATTCCAGAATAATTCAAAGAACTTCCTGGAAACATTTTGAACTTAATAAAAATATTTCCAACTATTGTTTGTATTGTAATTTTCATACTTTAAATACTTTTATTTTAAAATAGATTTTAAGACTCTAGAAAACTCGAACACCAAATAAAGGCCAAACAAATTCAAATAATTAATTTGAATTAGGATTTTATAGAGAATCAAAATATCAATAATATTTTTTGAGTTTTACTTTAAATTATTTTTCAAATCTAGTTTTCTAAAAGCAAAAATCAGGGCAAAACAAAATTCAATTTCACACAAAAAAACTTTTATTTTATTTTTATTTTAAACCAAATGAATTTAATTTTAATATTTAATAAATTTTTTTTACTCCAAAAATTTGAAATAAACAGCTGGGCTGTTACAAAGTCCTAGGACCAGAATTCCCATACTTGAGTGCAGTTGAAGCACTCATGTCCTTAGCAAACTGCACTACACCGGACATTGTATTTGCCATGAACCTATTAGCAAGGTATAGTGCAGAACCTACCAAGAGGCATTGGCAGGGTATAAAGGACATCTTCTGATACTTCCAAGGAAGCAAGGACCTTGGATTATTCTACAAAAAGAATCAAGATCTGAACTTGGTTGGCTATCACGAGATCTTTGGGTACTGTCGACCCGCATACTGTAAAGTCACAAGCAGGCTATGTATTCTTGTGTGGTGGGCTGCAATTTCACGAAATCGTCTAAGCAAAGTCTCGTAACGACTTGACGAACCACTCGAAATTATAGCACTGTATGAAGCAAGCGAGAATGTGTTTGGCTCCATGATGGTTCACCACATCCGGCGGTCATGTGGGATGAACATTGTGCAAACCCCCACAATTATCTATGAAGATAATGTAGCTTGCGTAGCACAAGTACAAACGGACTATGTGAAGAGTCATCTCACTAAGCATATCAACCCCAAGTTCTTCTATGCACATGAATTGCAAAAGATGGACGATATTAAAGTACTGCATACTAAGTCTTGTAAAAATCTGACAGATATATTCACTAAGCCACTCCCCGCATCTAGCTTTGAAAGGTGCGTGCGAGGGATTGGAATGATGAGACTTAGAGAAGTGCAGAATTCAGGGGAGTATTCTCTCAAGCCCGTTAGTAAATCTTGATCACGAAGATCAAGTACCCAATGAAATAAAGTCACGAAGACTAAATATATTTGGGTGAATCTGTACTCTTTTTCCCTTGACGAGTTTTCACGAAGTTTCTCGACCAAGGTTTTAATGAGCAATTCGTGCATCATGACACATGTATCATGTACTCTTTCTCCAAATTTTTCCCACTGGGTTTTTATGGAGTTTTGACGAGGCATGAGCATGTTGGGTGAGTGCCCAAGGGGGAGTGTTAGGAAACTGGGCCCACGGCCAAGAGTCCTACATGGTTGGGCACCTCCACCGTATTCTATAAATAGAGAGCCATACCCCTCATTATGTACACACAATGGAAAGCAATAAAGAAAGATCGGGAATTCTCTCTATCTCTCTGTGTATTCATTCTATTCTTCTGTGATTCTGTGATTGATTCGTTCTTGTTCTAAGCAGAGAATCCGATCGGACTGGTCGCCAGCGTCGGTTTCTCAACAGTTAGGACACGATACCCAACAGGTCAAATTGAGCTTGTTAGGCCAACTGACTGGCTGGAAATAAATGAAGTAATAATAAAGTGGTTGAACCATATTTTTCTCATTGCTTTCTGAGTGCTACCATAATTCATATATAGGAAACTACAGTGGATGCCATGTAAGAGACTAGAGAACAAGTTCCTTGCTCTTTGGACTTTGGTTGGATGAGGCCCTTCATTAATTTGTCGAGATTTTTCTAAAGCTGATCGTTGATCTGTAAATATCACGGTTGCTCTTTGGAATTTGGCTGGATGAGGACCTTTATTAATGGGAGTGACTATTGCACAGGCGACCGAAATTTTTTTATCTCTCAGTCACCTGAAGTTGCACTCAGAATCACCTAAAATTACAAATGATTTTTTTGAAGGGCCTGCAACTTCAGTTGATTGAGAATGTAACTTTAGTTGCACTCTTAATCATTTGAAGTTGCAGGTGTTTTTTTTTTAAGGGGCTGCAATTTCAGTTGATTGAGAGTGCAATTTTAGGTGATTGAGAGATAAAAAAATTCCAGTTGCCTGTACAATTTTAGTTTTTTTAAGATTTTTTACAGGTTCTTTTTTTTCGTATTCATTTGCGTTGTCTGTAATGAGCTAACATATTTTTTCTATTTTTAATTTTTTTAATTTAATTATGTCAAATAAGCTATTTTCAGCTACAGTGTAGTTTCAGCCATAAACTAATTTTCAGCCCAACCGAACGGGCCTTTCACGTGGCTTGCTTTAATCCTTGCTAGCGTTCTAGTCTCTGGATTTTTTTCTAAAATAGCTTGCAAGCTACAAAAGAGTTCCCGGACAGCTAGCCTGTTGCACAAAAGCTACATATGTACGTGCGAAGTAGCGTTGTGCGTGGATGCTAGCTGCCATTAGTGTCGTGCCTGCATGCATGCTAGCTGACATTGGTATAGGATAGCCATGGATTCCTCTGCTGCTCGTGAGAACAGCAATTCCCGGCGGCCAACCTCACTGCCAGAAGAGAGGCTCAACACCGCTATTCTCTGCATGACCTTCGCTTACAAGGCGATGAACGGCTTGGGGACGCTGGCGACCATCTGGGCGACCGTCGTCCTGCTCGGTGGGTTCGCCACCCTGATAAAGCAGCAGGACTTTTGGTACGTCACCATCGTCGCCCTCGTCCAATCAATCGGGTATGGATATATATGGACACACACACTTGTACATGTTTTTCTGATGACCTTGTTGTTGTATTTCGATTCGGGAGGTGCTAATTCCATGCTCCGTTCATCTGGCTTGCATAAATTTTAAAGTATATGTCTAGTATGGATATGGACACACACACTTGTACATGTTTTTTCTGACCTCGTTATTTCTTTTCGATTCGGGAGGTGCTTCCATGCTCCGTTCATCTGACTTGCATAAATTTTAAAGTATATGTCTAGTATGGATTTCAACGACTTACCCTTGAAGTGATTAAGATTTGTGCGTAAGAGAGCTGGATCATTTTTTTCTCATTTGAGTGACTACGTATGTACAGCTCTAACGCCCGACGCGAAGTAAACTATATATAGGGCGTCATAGCTGGTGACAACATTTAAGAGTGACATATAAAACACACACATAAACGTTAGACATTGCGGAGCAACAATGGCAACGTCGAGAAACATTTCGAAAAAAAACCTCATTGTCTCAACCAAATTTCAAAGAAAACTTTTGAGTGCAATTATAGATCTTGTTGACTATAGATAGTCACACCCTCCATTTCACTATATTTGTCCACAACACACCATATGCACATACCAAGAAAACACTAAATATAATAAAAAAATTAATAATAAATGACCATATATATCTTTATTAAACGACATACCACAACCATTTGATTTTTTAAAAAACATTTAAGTAGAGATAGGGAATGAAAATATTATAATAACTATATTTTGATTATCTCAATGGACAAATATTTTAAATGAGATATTTCTGAGACTATAGATAAATAAAATGAAATAGAGCAAGTAGTGTAAAAATTCCAAACGAACACATGTACAATGTCATAACACTACCATGGGCAGATGCAGAGGGGGTGTTCTGGGTGCATAGACACCATAGAAAATCTAAAAATTTGACATACACCATTAGTTGCATAGTTAAAAGTTTGGTATATATAAAGTTGTATAGCTTTTAATCTTGTTACAATATACTCGCTGCACACTGTATAGTATCCTCTCCCTTTCTCCAATAACTAGTTAAATATCTATGCGTTGCTACAGACAAAAATGTCTTATTATCCTAGTACGTTAAGTTGTTGTCGTTAGTTTCAGCCTACGCCAAACTCTCGGCTCCGTCGTGACACCCGACTGAGCTCCACCACAATATGCATCACGACTGTGTCGTCATGCTTGGCTAGCACTGTGCCCTCTGCTATGACCTAAATCGCGCATCCGCGGCTGTACCATGTTGAAGTAAACTACAAATGCACACGACATGGTGCTATTTTCTAATGGATTGGAACCTGGAGTATAGTCTAGTAACAATATGCAATTGTTCAATACAGTGTAGTACCGAGATACTGGAAGAAGCCGTAGTCTGGAACCAAACTAACTAGATCACAAATTGCTCTGTACCTGATGTTCACAATTGTAACTCATAAGTTGTCTTTTGCATCTTTTAATCCAAGATGAGCAACATATTTTTATCTTTATGTCAGTGCATTGCTACGAATAAATAAAAAAATACTACAAGCTCTAACACACTCTAAAATAAAATTTGTTTAAACCCAAAAGTTTGCACCAAAAAATTCTTTTTATTCAATGTGTGAAGTACTCCGCTGCGCATAGTTGATAGCCCGCGTATTGTTGTGAATTATCTTCTAGATTATTTCGGTTATTTTGTTCATACATCAGCAAAACCACTTGTAACCAGCGCTTTTCCACGGGAGGCATGCATACCACAGATAGGAGAGTGAGAATAAGAAAATTCAATTCTAATATATACGATGTGTAGCTGAAGGCACATGTTGTTGTCATACAAAACCACTCCAAATATATTTGCTACATAAAAGAACCTTGTGGTGGTGATGGTGGTACGTCCTCTCTTCCCAACTTTTCCTTCGACCTCTTTAAAAATCTGTAACAAAAATAAAAAAGCAATTAACAATAAGCAAATCCATCTTTTAAAAATTCTCTAATAAGAGAAAAAAATACATAGCTCATGAGCGTGCCGCACAACCAAGTGCGGAGGTGTAGCTAAGGGTATGGACAGGGTACACCGATCATGAAGATGTCGACTCGACGTGATACAGGTAATATGCTATTTATTTATCCGTAGCAAATTATATCAAGCTGACAGTGCCTTCGAAGATATAGTAAACTACTTCACCAATCTTGGTAGGCCTAGGACCAAAATTTAGAGGAGGCTAAGATACCATGAGATAAATGTACGAAACATGGATTGAATCATCTTTTGTAATCCAAAGTTATACATAAATAGAAGAGGAATATAATGAAAATACGATGAAACTAAATCACGAATCAAAATTGGATAAATCGAAATGGCACAGATAAAAAACTAGAGCTTGCCCTTAATTATCGCTTGCCTCAGTCACCGGCCCGGCCTTATTGCCACTTGCCGCCTAGGCACCGCCGCACACCTGCTGACCACGGCGCACGCCAGCCAGCTGCTGCCGCACGCCCGCCGACCACTAGAACAATTTGCCGGGCGCCGCTGCGTGTGCTAGGGTAGGGTTTGATGTGTGCCGAGTGGATTGGAGAGTTTGGTGGGGAGAGAGAGTTGAGTCAGATAGGGCCATAGGGGTAATGGGAACCTTAGGTGGACTTTCTTGGTTGGCCAGCAAGAGAAAAAAACGTATGGTGCGGGCGTGCGGCCCACCTTAGAGAATTTCGGCCCAAACTCCGAGCACAACCATCTTCTTTAGTTCACACCCAAACTCTTAGCCATGGCGTGGAAGGAGGGGCTAAGATGGGCACCTTTGTCCGACCATAGGTAGCGGGCGCCACCACGTTGACCCCGTTGGGTCATACCGCCATGTTCACATCAACGTTTCTCAAACTCTAATTCACCTCACCTTTCGTCTGCAAAAATTCAATGCAATTCACCGTATGCAGATTTACCCCCGATGTGGAGCTAGTACTTTGGAGTTCAGATCTCTAATTCACTTCAACGTAAAAGCTGATCACCACAAAAAGGTTTCAATAAATTCAGCTTCAACCATCGAGGGAAGATTTGATTACGTGACCTACTTGAGCTTGTGGACAAATAAATACTCCATCTCACGGGATCATCATCAAGATCGGGAAATGGGTGAGCAGGGCTCCGCCGAATGAAGGAGTTTGCCGACGGTGGCGTCCGGGAGGAGGACGGCAAGCGGGGTCAACTGTGGGGAGTCGGCCAAGGCATGGGCTCCGTGGGGTCCTGGGCGAGGCGGGAACTCACGAGAGGGGTTGAGGAAGGACGGCGAGGGGAGGATGGATGAGCGAGCGTAGGAGGATTGGGCGAGGAGTATCGCCGATCGGACCGTGAAGGGCGCGCCTATCTCGGCACAAGGAGGCAAATGGACCACTTTATTACTCCTCCCACCTGGCAGCAATCATGTAGAGGGTGGTCGGATGATAGGCTCTGACCTAGTAAAATGGGTCACTCGGCATGATATCTATACCAGCCTGAGGGCTCAGCCTCAGACCCAAGCATGGCCTAATGAGGTGATGGGACATACTGTGCCGGCCTAGGCATGTGTAGCATGTTGGGCCATGGATGGCCCATTTAGCATGCAGGCTTGCTGTTGCTAATGGATCGCACGAAGGCACTACGCGGAAAACAAAACTTTTCTACCGCGCACACAAGGACATCATGCTTAAGGAGGGATCATGGATCGTTACCACTAGACGTGCAGTGCAGCGGAAGAAGAGTTGGAGAAGCCGATCCAACCACGCGCGTCGAGGTAGTAGTGGAAGTAGCCGATCGTCCCGAACCGATCGTCTCCTCCACGCGATCAACCACACCACGAGCGGATCCAATCAGGGTTGTTGATGCCGATCAACGCCGCAACGGCGGCGCCTCCGGTATCCACACGTCCGGGTTGGAATGCCGATCGCGAGTGTACCGGCACTCATGACGACTAGGGTTTGGCTCGGAGGTGGCGGCTAGGGTTTAGCTCGGGATAATCGATGCACCCCTCGGCCCTCGCCTATATATAGACCTCCTCACTTGGGCCTCGTGGACCGAGGCCCAATAGAGTCTATCCGAGATCTCTATCCGAATTGAGCCCACATCCAAATCACATTCGAATTAGTGTTCCAACCCGTTAAGTGTGCGACCACAGCAGGTTCACGTATACTTGGTCGCGATCCGAAACACCTTCAGGTCACCACAGTTAATAGCGGCCTCTAGTAAGACATATTAACCCCAAAGTATATGTAAAGATCATATCATTTGAACTGTAATGTTCTCATGTACTAATCCCTTTGCCTCACGATATATATTAAGCTCAAGGCGAGACTGTGTCATCCTCTTAATAGCTCAATCACTCTCTCGATTCCGTGATGGATTATAAACTCGTGATTGACTCCTCAATCACCTCGGCATGGCCATGCACTTTCATAATCCATTACATCGAGGGGCCGAGATATCTCTCCCATAAGGAGGGCAAATTCTATCTTGATCATTCACATCCCACTACATGTTTCATAGCAAACCCAAAGACTACTTTTATGACTACCCGATTCACGGAGTAGTGTTTAGTAGTCCCAAAATAAGCTACTACGCATGTTGGGAACCATGATGATCTCAAGTCTAAGGATTCCACATAAACACTACTTGAGACCAGCGATGACACATGGAATCTCTGCGATGTCTCATGGCGGGTCTATCCAACATATGTTCACTAACACATGTCCATATTATTGATTTGGTATCTCCATACCATGATCCATGAGACATGATCGTCAATCAATACATATGCTGATCTTTGAATCATATTTGTTCCTCATATGAAACATAATCAGGGATCATTTAGAAATAGCAACATTTTGGCATTAAGAGTCTCATGAATAAGTCACATACTCATTGATCAATAATGATAATGTCTATTTCAAGGAACAAAGCAATGTATCATAAACATAGTATGTGATATATTCAACATCTCCATGTTGCCTCTAGGGCATATCACCAGATTGCCTCTACCAAGCATTCCTAGTGCTCGTCTTTGTCGACATCACGCCTCTCTCCATGTAGGTATCTAATACCCATTGCCCTAGTGTGAGCCTCATGCTTTGGTGAGAGCGGCTTTGTCAACGGATCTGCAATGTTCAAATGCGTTTGTACTTTGCATATGTTCACATTGCCTCTCTCCACAATCTCGCGGATGAGATGAAATCGCCGTAAAATGTGTTTGGACTTCTGGTGCGATCTAGGCTCCTTGGCTTGCGCAATGGCTCCCTTGTTGTCCAGATGAGGTCCATTGAGTGGAGGCACTAGCCATCACACCAAGCTCGAAACAAATTTCTTGATCCAAACGACCTCTTTAGCGACTTGAAGCCGCTATGTACTCGGCTTCATTGTAGAATCAACAACCGTCTCTGCTTGGAACTCTTCCGACTCACGGCACCGCCATTCGAGCGAACACAAATCCAGTTGCGATCTAAAATCATCTTTGTCGGTTTGGAAGCTAGCATCGGTGTAACCATTTACAACGAGCTCTTCCTCACCCCATAGACTAGGAACACATCTTTAGTTCTTCTCAAGTACTTCAAGATGTTCTTCTGACAATCCATGACTTTCACGGATCGTGGTATCTACTTGTAGCACTTAAAGCATCGAGACATCGGGCGTGTACAAAGCATGGCATACATAATGGACCCAATAGTGAAGCATATGGAATCACATTCATTTTATCCCGCTCATCGGTGTACTAGGACACCGATTCTTGCTAAGATTTATACCATGTGACATAGGTAGAAAACCTTTCTTGGAATCTGCATGTTGAACCTTTTCAACACCTTGTCAATGTCGTATCTTGGCTTAATCCAATCACCTTTTGATCTATCTCTATAGATCTTGATGCCCGAATATATATCGCCTCTCCTAAGTCTTTCATAGAGAAACTATTTTTCAATGAATACTTATGATTCGAGCATAGGAATGTCATTTTCGATCGGTAATATGTCATCCACATATAAGACCGAAACACGAGTGCGCTCCCACTAGCCTTTTGTAAACACAAGGCTCTTCTTCGTTCTTGATGAAACCAAACCCTTTGATTACTTCATCAAAGCGAATGTTCCAACTCGAGATGCTCTTTAATCCATAAATGGATCTTTGCGACTTGCATATCTTTCGATTGATTGCGGATCAACAAAACCCGTGGGCTGTGTCATGTACACATCCTCACTCAGATTTCCATTAAGGAAAGCTGTTTTGACATCCATTTGCCATATTTCATAGTCGAAATAGCGGCAATCACTAGAATGATCCGAATAGACTTTAGCATTGCGGCGGGCGCAAAAGTTTCATCATAATCAACACCTTGAATTTGTTTGAAACCTTTGGCCTGTCGCGCTTTATAGATGTAAACATTTCCATCTATGTCTATCTTTTCTTGAAAACCCATTTGCACTCAATGGTTTTAACACCATCAATGGATCAATCAAGTTCCAAACTTGATTACGTGCATGGATTCAATTTCGGATCTCATGGCTTCAAGCCATTTCTCAGTCTGGTCCCACCATCGCTTCTTCATAGGTCTTAGGCTCATCGTTGTCTAACAACAATATGTCCCGTTGTTGAGTAGTCAAGAACATGTACCTCTCGGTGCACGACGTGACCTCTCGACCTCACGTGGTGCGGTGTGTCCCAACGGGTTCTTCAACAGTTTGTTTATCTGTTGTGGTTACGTAGGAGCTGAAACGTTTTGGTGTTTCTCGAATTTCTTCAAGTTGCATCATGCTCCCACTTTCCCTTCTTGAGAGAAATTCTTTCTCTAAGAAGACACCATCTTGGGCGACAAACACTTTGCCTTCTTCTTGATTATAGAAGTAATATCCTTTTGTTTCCTTAGGATACCCGATAAAGAAGCATTTATCGATTTAGGACTGAGCTTATCGGGTTGTAAGCGTTTTACATAAGCCTCACATCCCCAAATCTTAAGAAAAGACAAGCTAGGGCGTTGTCTGTCCACATCTCATATGGTGTCTTTTCTCACGATTTTGATGGAACCACATTTAGTGTGGCGGCGGCTGTTTCAAGGCGTACCCCAAAAGACAACGGAAGATCACTATGGCTCATCATGGGCGCACCATATCTAATAAGGTGTGATTTCTCCGTTCAGATACCCCATTCCATTGAGGTGTTCTGGCGGAGTCAATTGTGGAACAATTCCACAATCCTTGAGATGATTGACAAACTCATGGCTCAAATACTCGCCTCCACGATCGGATCGTAGAAACTTGATTGTCTTGCCTAAATGATTTTGCACTTCATTTGGAATTCTTTGAACTTTTCAAATGATTCGGACTTATGCTTCATCGGTAGATATACCCATATCTACTAAAGTCATCGATAAAGTTATGAAATCTTGAAAACCACCTCTGGTCATTGAGCTCATTGGTCCACATACATCGAATGTACGAGTGCCAATAAGTCACTTGCCCGTTCACCTTGACCGGTGAAAGGTGCTTTTGTCATCTTGCCAAGTAAACAAGACTCGCATGTCTCAAATGATTCAAAATCAAATGAGTGCAGAATACCATCTCTATAGAGCTTCTCCATGCGTTTCTCATTTATGTGACCTAAGCGACAGTGCCAAATAAACGTGGGATTCAAATCATTCAAACGTTGCCTCTTTGCATTAATGTTATAGACCAGTGACTCTTCAAGAGTAAGAACATATAACCCATTCACTAATGGAGTATGACAATAGAACATATCTTTGAAATAAAGAGAACAACCATTGTTCACAGATCTAAAGTCATAACCTTCGCTTGCAAACATGAAGCGAAATAATGTTCTTGGAAGAGATGGAACACAATAACAATTATTTAATTCCAAAACTAATCACGAAGGTAAAGACAATGGCATGGTGCCAATGATACCGTAGCAACTTTTGCTCCATTGCCAACGCGAAGATCCACTTCGCTCTTCCTCAAACTTCTACTTCTTCTTAGCCCCTGCAACGATTTGCAAATATGAGCAACCGATCCGGTATCAAATACCCAAGAATTAGTAGATGAAGTAGCAAGATTGATTTCTATAACATTTATACCTGGAGCGGAAGTCGTACTTCCCTTCTTCTTAAGATCCTCCAAGTACTTTGGGCAGTTCCCTTTCCAATGTCACGATTGCTTACAATAGTAACATTACGCATCGGGAGCGGCGCCTTCTTGTCTTGCTTGGCCTTAGAACTGCTCGCGATCTCATCGAAGCTAACTTTCTTTTGACCGCGCATTTCTTGACATAGGGCTTGCCCTTGCCTTTCTGCATCATCATCACATGATTGCTGCTTTTCTTAATGCTTTCCTCGGCAACTTTTAGCATCCCATGCAACTCGGCCAAGGACTTGTCCATGTTGTTCATGTGATAGTTCAGAATGAATGGCTCAAAGCTCGGGGGGAGCGACTGAAGAATCACATCAGTAGCCAACTCTTGGCTAAGGGGAAAATCAAGCTTTTCCAGACTCTCAATGTAGCCAATCATCTTAATCACATGAGGGTCGAGGATTCCTACGCAAGCACGCATAAACAAGGACTTTGAAGTGTTGAACCTCTCACCCTTGCTTGGTTCTCAAACATACCACGCAACCCCACAATGATATTGTAGGCATCTGTGTTCTCATATTGCTTACAAGCTCGAGGACATTGTGGCAAGCATGAGGCGACTCACATCAAGGTAATCATTCGTTTGCTTCTCATAAGCTCTCCGTGCAACCACAGTAGTATTATCAGGCAAGTCATCAGGATAAGGAGACTCAAGGACATACTCCTTGCGCTCTTGCTTGAGAACAATTCTCAAGTTGCGATACCAATCCAAAAAGTTCGTTCCATTGAGTTTTTCTTTCTCAAGAATAGATCGCAAATTGAAAGAACTGGATGCGGTATTAGCTGACATGATCTACAACAAAGAATATGCAAAGTTTAGCACTATGTTTATGTTCATCTTTTATTAAACTATTTAACAAAAGACTCCCACTATGTGTTTTGCAACAAAAATCCCTCTAAGTTACATAGTGGGTCAAGATCCTCATTTCACTAATTCCTAGTGAACTTTGGCATCACCACTAGAAGACTAGTGACATGGGTAAGCAACACCTTGCTAATCACATCCCTATGTGACTCTTGCTTGTTGGGCGACATCAATATGTCCCGGCCCCAACCTATGCCCCAAGGTCCAAAACTGTTTTGATAACCTTGTTAAGTAAACCAAATGCTTCCGCATGTAGATGTCCGACATCTACCCCAAATAATGATGATAACCGATGGCACTCTACTTTGGTAGACCTACCCTACGATGTTTATAGATCCAATCTATGAAATCGCAATGGAAAAACTATTCGGCATAACCACCTTATGCCGATCCGAGACATTCTCTAGGACGCTAGTTTTTCCACTGGACCGAGGCCATCAGATCCATAACCTACTAGTATTCGGCATAACAACCTTATACCGATCCGAGACAATCTCCAGGGCACTAGTATTCATACAATCTACGCCTCATCTAACCCCTGTTCACCGATTGATCTCATCAACCCGTGCTACCATCGATTCATCACATGAACCGACTGATCTAGTCTGTAATAGATCCAATCTACTACAACCGCATATCAACATATGCGCTAATCCAGATCGCAAACTAAGCAAGATGACTCTGATACCACTAATGGATCGCACGAAGGCACTACGCGGAAAACAAAACTTTTCTACCGCGCACACAAGGACATCATGCTTAAGGAGGGATCATGGATCGTTACCACTAGGCAGCGGCGTGAAGAAGAGTTGGAGAAGCCGATCCAACCACGCGTCGAGGTAGTAGTGGAAGTAGCCGATCGTCCCGAACCGATCGTCTCCTCCACGCGATCAACCACACCACGGCGGATCAATCATGGGTTGTTGATGCCGATCAACGCCGCACGAGCATCGCCTCCACCGGTATCCACACGTCCGGAATTTGGGCGCCGATCGCGAGTGTACCGGCCTCATGACGGCTAGGGTTTGGCTCAGGAGGTGGCGGCTAGGGTTTAGCTCGGGATAATCTGATGCACCCCCTCAGCCCCTCGCCTCCATATATATAGACCTCCTCACTTGGGCCTCGTGGACCGAGGCCCAATAGGAGTCTATCCGGATCTCTATCCGAATTGAGCCCACATCCGAATCACATTCGAATTAGTGTTCCAACCCGTTAAGTGTGCGACCATGTAGGTTCACGTATACTTGGTCGTGATCCGAAACACCTTCTGGTCACCACATTAATAGCGACCTCTAGTAAGACATATTAACCCCAAAGTATACGTAAAGATCATATCTTTGAACACGTAATGTTCTCATGTACTAATCCCTTTGCCTCACGATATATATTAAGCTCAAGGCGAGACCTGTGTCATCCTCTTAATAGCTCAATCACTCTCTCGATTCCGTGATGGATTATAAACTCGTGATTGACTCCTCAATCACCTCGGCATGGCCATGCACTTTCATAATCCATTACATCGAGGGGCCCAGAGATATCTCTCCCATAAGGAGGGGCAAATTATATCTTGATCATTCACATCCCACTACATGTTTCATAGCAAACCCAAAGACTACTTTTATGACTACCCGATTCACGGAGTAGTGTTTAGTAGTCCCAAAATAAGCTACTACGCATGTTGGGAACCATGATGATCTCAAGTCTAAGGATTCCACATAAACACTACTTGAGACCAACTGATGACACATGGAATCTCTGCGTGTCTCATGGCGGGTCTATCAACATATGTTCACTAACACATGTCCATATTATTGATTTGGTATCTCCATACCATGATCCATGAGACATGATCATCAATCAATACATATGCTGATCTTTGAATCATATTTGTTCCTCATATGAAACATAATCAGGGATCATTTAGAAATAGCAACATTTTGGCATTAAGAGTCTCATGAATAAGTCACATACTCATTGATCAATAATGATAATGTCTATTTCAAGGAACAAAGCAATGTATCATAAACATAGTATGTGATATATTCAACATCTCCATGTTGCCTCTAGGGCATATCACCAACAGTTGCCTCTACCAAGCATTCCTAGCGCTCGTGCTGTCAGCATCACGCCTCTGTCATGTGCTCCTTTGTATTCGTGCCGCCACTACCGACGATGCCGACATGGTAATAGCGAGAGAGGGGAGCCGATAGCACAAGTCGTGAGAAAAGGCTGCTGGGAGAGAGGCCCACCAAAGAGAGAGGGAGAGAGGAGCCAACTTAGTTGAGGAGGTGGTGGCTAGGCTGGGGAGGGAGGAGGCGAGGAGTAGAGAATACGGCGGCCAAGCGGCGGAGCATGAGAGGGAGCAGGCGACAGGGAGGGAGGAGGCAACATCCAGGCTGAGGAGGGAGCAATGGAGGAGGGAAGTCAGGGAGGGAGGAGTTGGTTATCCAGGGAGGGAGATAGGAACGAGGTGAGGAGTCAGGAGGGGAAAGGGGAGGAGGCGAGGAGAAAAGGGAGTTGGAGAGAAAAAGATAAATAAATTGAGATATAATAAATAAATAAGAGAAAAAATAGAATTATAAATAATTTGAAGATGTAATAAATAGCTTTATTTATTTTTACATGGATGCCTCGTTAAAAAATTTGCAAAGTAAAAATTCAATTTGAGAAAACCTTGGCTAAAATAAAATAGTACAGCTTACAATTATGCATACATCAATGTTCTAAATGTCATTATCTGGATAAATGTTGTCAAATGAGTCCACCAACTCCGTTTTTTTGAAGGAATATTCTTATGCATCGACCTATTCCTAATCTTTGTCCATAAGAAGTATTTCCGCTATCTTGCTTGTGAGACTTGTTCTTCTCTCTAGTATTCTCCTAAAAGGGTGAAGGCAAACTCAGAAGAAACTGTTAAAATGAGAACAATTAACACATCCCATGCTAGTACTGATAGCACCGGATTTGTCATGTTGTACTCCTGCCACCACTTTAAAATGTTGATATCATCTTGGCATGGCACGATATCACTCTACAGATAGAGGGACACATGTTGATATCAAGTGCCCCATTCCACCTAAATACTTCCCAATCAAGTCATTATGACAAATTTTACAAATAACATATCTTACCTTCTCTATTTTTCATCTTCCTCGTATGTCTTATCAAAATGTTCCTAGACTTCCAATGTGATGGACCTAGATCTCTTTGCTTCAATGCTTGTAGACGCAGAGGCACTCAAAGAGTCTAATGATGGTACTATAGTAGCCTTATGTTCATTCCTCGGTTGAGGTGTGCCCTCAAATACTGGAGTCATATCAGTCTCGTATGATACGAGGTCCTTCGATGTGATGCTGTAATCAGCAAGACAAAAATGATCCATCAAATAAACTGCAATTCAGAAATTACACTATTGTTTACTTCACCTTACTGCAAATAATAAGAAATTAAGAACAATAAAAATATCAAAAAATCAATATGGTTACCTCTTTTGTTGAATGCAGCTGGATTCCAAAATTTCAAATATTTGGCAAAAATATTTCGAATTTTGCCAAATGTTCATAAATTGGATCTCAATTTTCACAATACAAATAAAAGAAGAGATTCTACGAAGAGTTGTGGCTAGATGAGGGGTGCCTATTTATAGAAAAATTTGATATTTTTTTAGATTATTTGATGTTTTTTTGAATTTTTAAGCCTCCATTGGCTAACAAAGGTCAAAATTTTTGAATTTTGCACTGGTATCATGACATAACGGGCCAAACAGTTGTAACCAGACCATGCCTTAAAGTGTCAGTTGTCACCCTGTTAGGCATAGCCCTTGTCTAGTGACCAGTTAACAATCGACTCTAGTCCTCCCTCGCTTAGCCGCTCTACTCGCCCCCAGCCCCCATCTCCCTCGGCGATTCAGCCACTCCGCTCTCCTGCCCTCCAACTCCTCACTTGCTCTACCCACCTCCTCCGTTGCTCCCTCTATCAGTCCCTCTATCCATCCTTTGCCAGATGCCTACCTCCTCCGTCGCTCTACCTACCCTCCGGTGCTCTACCTACCCCTACCTCTTCTGGCCACTCTGCCCGTGCGATTGTGCTTGCTCTACGCCCTCCCTCCCTTGGACCTTCACACCCTCTTTGTCGATGTGCCACCCCCACCCCCTACGCCCTTCGCTGTCCCACCTCCTCAGCTCCTCCGCCATCACCACCCACTATATCCGCCACTGCCTTGGCTCTCGCACCGTCGGGCCTAATGAGTCGTGCCATACTCACCAGTGCCTACCACGGCATGGTACCATATGTGCTGGTCGAGGTTATGAACCAAGCATGACACACTATGTTGGGCCAGGCTGGCATGGACCATTTAGTCCTGGGCCATGCCGTGTATGGGCAGGGTGAACAACACCATGCTTTGGGCCGGCACAGTTAGCCCGGCCCATTTGGCCACCTCTAGGCAGACTCACCACCACTAGCAGCACCTGGCTCTTCTAAGTAGTAGATATTTATGAGATGGGTAGTCACAAATCTTGTACTACTTTGGTCTTTACAAAAGAATTGTGTGACTAAACTAATACAATAATCTTACTATATATCACAATATACGAAAGATGCGAATATATCACATCAATGTTGTTCGTGATGACTAAGAAGCTAAAAGAAGTAATATATTAGGCCACACACCCTCCTGGGCTCCTCAGCCTGATTACTTTTGGCCTACTTGAATCGTTAGCTTCAACTACAAAAGTGAATGCCTCTAGACATCAAATCAAATGAAAAGGGCTTTCTACAGAAAAGCAAATGAGCAGTTGCACTACAATTTGTCAAAAGTTTCTTCTTCTTTTTCGCCTTGTGTAGCTCTGACCATGGTAGACTAATAGTTACTACCCTAACAATGGCCAATATGAACAATGGCTCTCTAATTATTCCAAACCCACTTCATATATATTGCCCCGCAAATAAATTGGAACATGGAACAATTAGGATGGTGCTCCCCAAATTGACGATGTAACTACTGTCAATCTATAATGAAGAGTTATGCACCTATTATGATCATACATACTAATCAGTTGCACTGATAAATGTTAATATGGTCAACGCATGACAAAAAAAAGAAATTAAATAATGAAATTTTGAACTTCAAAGACCAGAAAACATAAATGGAATTTATGTGAAAGAACCATGATAGAAAATCACCGGTCAGATATGTCTCTAACCTCTCATGATGTGATGTGAGATGGGGGGTGTGATAATATCATACCTACTCCTAAATAGAAGAAGATACCAGCTCAATACTCCAAAAATTAGGCAGTTTTCTACAACACATGAAATAATATCTGCATTTCTAAACCAACATTTGTTACAAAAACAAGAAAAAAGATTCATCTGTATGCACTAAAAGCACTCTAAATCCAAAACATCGAGCACACAAGAACTTACATCCATCATAATGCCAACAGCGTCTTGTTCCAATAAAATATATAGGAATAGCACATACAAATTACTGAGCCTCAACATTACCAAACCTAGACTAAAATTAGACCACCATTATATCCCAACATCATAAGAGATCGGAATGCTTATACACATACTGAATTATGTTCTAGTATAAGCTAGCAAGTAGGTTATACTACTACAGAATAGGTCATCACAGACGGTTCAAAAACATCATCACAGATGGTTTCGTGAACCGTCTGAATTTATAGGTCAGTGTTAATACGAGGTCATCACAGACGGTTTTTCAACCGTCTGTGGTGCAAATATCACAGACGGTTTTCAATAAAAAACCGTTTGTGATATATAGTTATCACAAACGGTTGTTAATAAAAACCGTCGTGATATCGATACTACTGAGCGGTTTTTATTAAAACCGTGCAGTGATTATCAACTATCACGAGCGGTTCTTAGTTAAAACCGTGCGTGATAGTCTTTCTGCCCTAAATCAATTCTTATTTATTGGCTAGCCTCAGGAAATGCTAGCCATGCCCTCTGAAACAAGCAGATGAACAAGTATATAAGGCATCCATAAACATCCAATACACATCACATTTCATTCACAAACATAAAGCATCCATAAACATCCAATACACATCACATTTCATTCATAAACATAAGGCATCCATTTCAATTCGCAAATGAATTAATTGAATTGAAATAAAATATCGATAACTCTTGCATTTGCACTCGAGATGGTTACATTGCAAAAAAAAATCATGGTGCTTGCGATGGGCGTCCTTCAACTTCGACTTGAGCCACCAAAGCGTCGCCAACTCTCCTCGAATTCGTGAAAGATCGGTTTGTTTCAATGCGGTTGACGGGATGTCTGCACTGTCGATTGGAATATCAATGGACGTATATATGTAACGTGATAAGTATGAAGTAAATATGGAAAGATTGACAAACCTTGGAATTGATGATCCTCGAGGAATCGAGGAGTAGGTCCATATGGTGGTAAACATAGAATCCACATGTGTTGCCCGGCGGCTGCTGGTGGCATTGCAAAAATGGAATGAGCAATAATTGAAGAGGCATTAATACCAACTCTGCATAGGATTAATTAATGTGTAATAGCGAATACCTTAAAATCTCGAGTATGTGTCGGGCCTTTGGCCCTTGCTTGAGACACCTCCCTTTTGAATGTACATCATGAGCATACGTGATTCAAAAAGTTAACCTTAGTCATTGAATGAAAGAAAGAGTACAATATAGGTATGTATGGAGAAAATAAACTTACCTATCGATTACTTGGGTGACAACTGTGAAGTTCATTTTATTCTTACTTAAGGAATCAATGTAATATACCTTGTTCCATTTTGGTACAATTACTATTAAAATCAATGATAGTTACGATTGTATGGCATAAGTCGTATTCCTTATTGCGTTGAGCCGCGATCCTGCTGCAATGTACCTCTCGACGATGGACATATCCTCGTCGATGGTATACTGGTGACCAAGTGTGGGTCCAAGAAACCAACCGATGATGATTGGGATGTTCTAGCTTTAGTCGAGACGTGTCTATATATACACACAAAAGCAACAAATTATATATGGCATTTATCGGTATGACATGAGCGGAGGCTATGATTGTACACACTTACGGCGTCCGACATCGAATGAGTGAGGCGTCGAGGCGTTGATCGTGAAAAGATCGAATAAGTCCTCAAAGGTGACCACGAAGACACCGTCTTGAAGATTGTGATGTAAATGCTCGAAGCCTTGATCGGCGGTGATACACATTCTCCGTTCTCCCTTAGGCTTATTAGATTTCCATGTACCACTTGTGCAATTCTTGGCAACTAATTGCTAGGGGTTGGAGGCCCTTATTCTCGACAGCGGCTCGCCAAGCACGAATTTGCGGGCCAATGGTGAATCGGGATATCATCATTGGTCTTCTTTGCTTTGCCCTTCGCCTTACTACCTCGGTGTGGGTCGACTTTCTGACGATCGTTGTAAAGGTAGCAGCGATGGAAGTTGCTCGGCGAGAAGAGCAACCGTGGAGATAACACCGGTGCAGCTAGCGGTGGTGGAGACAAGTCTTGTAGTGGAGATGGCACCGGTGCACAGTAGATCTGGTCACGCCACCGGTGAAGTAGCCTCGAGGAGATGTCGCTTTTAGGCCCTTTGGATGAATGTTCCAATGGCACGCCCTAGAGTCACGATCTCGTCGTTCGGGGCTTGGTGGCGGGGCGATGTCAAAATTGACATGCACACCATCCACATGAACTTTTGCGAAGCTGGCGCTAAAGCTTGACCGTGCACCACGGCCCGATACGGGCGATATGCACAGCTAGCGGCGTTCAAGGAGCGGAGCATATCTCACTTGGAGCACGCGCCGTAGCCTCCTACATAACGATACGAATTAGCTACTCGAATAGGCCTATCAATGGAGCAAGCATTCGAGATAATAATTATTACCATGATGTCGTCCACGAAATCGGCCTCTGTTTGCGTCGGATTGGACGCGCAACTACTAGGATGGTTCTGCGGGCTAGCTAGCTTGCAGGGCGGGGCGGTCTGCTGATTTTACATGCATTTGCGCACCTCATCTCACGATTGCATCGGCCGGATCACCCATTATCTCCTCTCTAAGAAAGCCTTGAGCTCTTCTCGTAGCGTGCATCACGCTCGGCTTTGTTTCTCTTCTGGCCGATACATTTGAGTCATCTTGGAAACCATGTTTCCATGGAGCGTAAAGCCCAAGGCCTCTCGTGCGACTGGGTGCTCCTTGTTTCCCAGGGCCGCAGAGAGTATATCTTTCTCCCTTGTTCCATGGAATGATCCCTGGGAAGATTCAACACTCGGTGCTTCCTGCAAAGCACGACATGTCATTTCACTTAAATGCGAAGTTGTGGAGTAATTACAAGCTACGTGGTTTGATCGATATCTTACCAAGCTGAGACACTTGCTGTGCGGGGTTTCGAAGGAGACGTCCCGATGTCGTTGTAGATGACCTTGCTCTAATCCAATTTCGTGCGCGGTCATCAGGATATTGGCAAATGGCGGGCGGTGTCCTCTAGGGCTGCTGTTCGTCCTCCCTCCTCCACTGCGGGATTTTACCCACATACCTAGCTGTGCCAAGTCTGTAGGGGTGTGTGTTTTTGGCCTGGAGGGCCTTGTGCGCCGCACTTGTACTTTTGAACTCTTGATCGTCTTCATCGCCTTGAACTCTTCCCATTGTGGTTCCGGGAATGGGTATTTTTAAAGGCGTTTCGTCCTTCTCCACGTAGTCCTTGACAAGCGTGCTCTTGAAGTTCTTCCATGCTTTGTATGCCCCTAGCAAGGCTTGTCGTTGCAGCGTCTTGGTGTTCTTACGGGATCTCGAGCGATGCCAAAATTTACATCACCGACTCACGTTTCCGAGTCGCAGGCACGCTCTTCCATGAATTGAATGTGATTTCAATTCGTTGCCGTGCAACTATTCTGATCGTTCTTCTCCATGCGCTTACTGCTTTGGGAGGAAGGAGCGGGACCCCAGATACATCGACTTGTGTGATGGTAAATCGCCTCGAGGCTTCTTTGATAGCCCTCTTCCTTGGCGTCTTGATTTTGGGCGGGCGCCTCCGGCGATGATGTTGAAGAATCGCGGATGACATGTTGCTCAATTTGTGGGTCTATTAGATAAGCACATGAAAGTGCCATACCATAAGATAAGCACATACAACATGATGCTCAAAGAGTCAAAGAAATGATGTATATGACCATAATAGAACTGACAAACAAGGTTTCAAATAGCCGGCTAAGACATTTAGCGGATGGGTTCCGCAAAGGTTACAAAGGCTATAGCGGGCTATAGCCTCAAATAGTCTCATTTAGCGGATTAGTAAAAGTATATGTAAAAACCTCAGATTTCAATGTTTTATGCACATACAAGCATATAATCAAGGATATTTTAGCATACAAAAACATTCATAGCAGCAAATAGTGAGGCATATATAGTGCATTCCTTCAGGACATTATCAAACAAACACATAAGTTCAATAGACGGCCAGCAAGGTGCTCAACAACTTTAACATTTGCATGCTCCCCTAATGATCACTACAAGGTGCTCAACAACTTTAACATTTGCAAAATCAACATGCCCAATCATATGCAAATGCATGTACTCACGGAGGCGGCGGAGGGCACGGGAGGCGGCGGGGGCTGGGAGGCGGCGGCGAGGCAGGAGGCGGCGAGGGCTTGGGAGGCGGCGGTGAGGGCTCGGGAGGCGGCGAGGCACGGGAGGCGGCGAGGACTCGGGAGGCGGCGGGGCTCGGGAGGTGGCGGCGAGGGCTTGGGGAGGCGGCGGCGAGGCTCGAGGAGGCGGCGGCGGCGGCTCGGGGAGGCGGATCGGCGGCGGCGGCGGCGGAGTGCGGCAGATCGGGATTTGCTAAATAGAGCGGGAACACGGAAAACCCTAGCCGGCGGTGGTATATGAAGGTGCTTATCACGAGCGGTTATAAGCGAGAGAACCGTGCGTGATAATAAATATGGCGACGGTTCTAAACTTAGAACCGTCATGATAATAATATGATGACGGTTCTAAACTTAGAACCGTCTGTGGTAAGCCCCCACCAACCAACATTAAATAATATAAATCCAACCAGCATTAAATAAGACAACGACTTCGGTGTATGTCTTTACAAAGACCAAATAAACATACTGAGATACATTCACCTATATATCACACATTTTCAACAACTGGGTGTATGACTCATATACACAAATGCAAATGGTCACATATACATCACATACATGCGGTGTTATACATAAATGCAAATGGTCACATATATGTCGCACTTTCTCAATCCACTTGCTTATTTCCTTAAAAAATTAGCCCTTCATGATGATCAGTGTGTATGTAACTAGTTTCGTCATGTTGTTCATCATCGACCCTTATGCCATTTCAAAAGGAGGTAACTCGTCAAATTGATTGTATTCTTCCTCGTCCACTACATTCTCTACTCCGACAATTCTCCTTTTCCATGAAGAACTACATGGCGTTTCTTATTTGCCGGTCGGTTATATAGAAAATTTGAACAACTTGGTTGCTTAGAGTACGAATGGTTCGTCCTTGTACCCGACACATTGGAGGTCCACGGTAGTGACACCGTACTTGTCAACCTTAACTGGGAGATGCACCCAACGGCACGAAATAAGGGATCTTGAAAAGCACGTAGTCGAGCTCCCAAATCTCTTCTATGAACCCATAGTACTAGCTTCTCAACCCATCGGTATTGAATGCATCTATGCGACACCGCTGCTACGGTTAGTGCTCTTTACATCCCGAGCACTGTATAGAATGTGTAACCATTTATATCATACCCTTGCCATGTCTGGCTGTAAATGTTGGTCCTTTTGCCAACCATATCAACAACTCACTTGGCGAGCTCCTAGCAATTTGGTCCTTCAACCATTGGTTGAACCGAGTGTTGTCTTGCCTCATGATCCAAACATCCGCCGCTCCAGTTACATTGCCGAAGCACATCCTTGTCTTTGGTCAACATCTGGCGCCACTTCAGTCATGTGTTGCAAGGCGTGAAATGGGCTTGAGTATACGCATCCATATCGGAGTGATTGATTTCCTTCCGATAGTTCCGATACCCTTGACCTCCCTCATGGCGAGATTGAGGCACACCTATCGGTTCAATCGAGCCATATAATCGATACAAAACTCAATGACCTCTTCGCTTGCATAACCTTGACGATCTTGCCCTCGGTGAGAACGATTCCGTACGTGGGACTTGAGAATTCCATGAACCTCTCAAATGGGTACATGCTACGTGGGAATCTGGCCCACATATTTTATCTCCCATACAAGGTGAACAATGAGATGGACCATGATATCGAAAAATGAAGGAGGGAAATACATTTCAAGATGACATAGAGTCATCACCACCTCGTCTTCGAGCATCTAGTCCTTGGGGATCGATGACATTCGAGCAATTGTGTTAAAAATAACATAACCTCATAATTGTCTCTGGACTACGATCGGTAAAATATTTCTAATTGCAATAGGAAGCATCTGTGTCATCGACACATGACAATCGTGAGACTTCATGCCATTTAACTTCAATTCTTGCATCGAAACAAGTTTCTTGGCGTTGCGAGTAACCGAGACGAACTTTGACACCATGCAAGCAGCGCGCATTTCTGTTTTCTCGGCCTTGGACAGATGTAACACGAAGGGGGAAGGTATGTTCGTCCATTATCATTGCATGTCGGTGCTAACTCAGGCCTGATGTCCATATCAGCCAAGTCAAGCCGTGCATTGATGCCGTCCTTTGTTTTATCACGAATGTTCAGTAAGAGACCAATCAAGCTATCACATATATTTTTTTCTACGTGCATGACGTCGATGCAATGTCGAACATCTAGGTACTACCACTAAGGTAAGTCCTAAAATATTGATCTCTTCTTCCAGGTGTTCTTCTCACGAGCCCTCGATGTATGTCCCTTTCCGAGGACAACATCTAAATCCTAACCATATTATAAGCCTCTTTTCCTTTAAATAACTTGGAGCTGAACCGTCTTCCTTCTCTCCGTCAAATTATTTCTTCATCTTGCGGTATGGGTGAGCCCTCCGAAGGAACCGTGGTGGCGCATGTAGACGGTTTTGCGTGAGTGTTTCAGCCACACACTCTCGGTACCATCTAAACAGTGAGTACAAGCTTTGGCACCTTTTGTACTCTGGCCTGGTAGGTTAGCAAGCGCAGGATAATCATTTATGGTGCGAGAACAATAAAGAGCGCAAAGTGAAGTTCTCTCGTTTGTACGAATCCCATACTGCACCCCTTCATTCCATAGTACTTTTAGATCTTCCACCAACGATTACTAGGTACACATCAATATCATTCCCAGTTGCTTTGGCCCTTGGATAAGTATCGATAGCAAAATATACTTTCGCTTCATACACAACCAAGGAGGAAGGTTATAGATGCAGAGAGTCACGGGCCATGTGCTATGTCGATTGCTCGTGCTACTAAAAGGATTCATTCCATCATACTCGATCAGAACCTTATATTCCTCGGTTACGCACGAAGTTTGCAAAACTCCTATCGATGTTTCTCCATTGGGCGGAATCGGCAAGGTGTCTTAACATTCCATCTTTCTTGCGCTCATCCGAGTGCCAACGCAGCAGCTTGCCTCCTTTGGATTTGCAAAAACCTTTTCAAGCGGGAATTATAGGAAAATACCATACCACCTTACCGGAGGTCCTTTCTTTACCTCTGTTCCCTCGTCATCATCGATTGATTGTTACGTTTGTATCGGGATGCTTTGCACACGGACATACGTGCATGTTTACATACTCTTTACGGTACAGGATACAGTCGTTCGGACATGCATGTATTCTTTCTACTTCAATTCCCAATGGACAAAGAACCTTCTTGGCTTTATCGTGGTTTTAGGCAACTCATTTCCTCTCGGAAGCATGTCCGCTAAAAGACCCGGTAGCCGTGAAACTTTGTCGGTCCAACCATTGCTTGCCTTCAATTTCAACAGTTCAAGCACGGTGACAACCTCGTGTACTTTGACTGCAGTAGCGTGAACAAAGGTTTCTCCGAGTCCTCCATCAAGCCACGAATTTAACATACTCTCTCATCATAGTTCTCTTCTACATCGCTAAGCATCCGATCCAGTTGTCATCGTGCAACCTATCCGAATCGAACCACAATCGACATCATCCGCGACATGTCATTCACTTCACCGGCGATGTCATCCGTGACATATCATTCACTTCACCGGTGATGTCATCCGGCGACATATGATCATTGACTTCGCCATGACTGGTCCAACACGTATAACCCTTTTTGAAACCCCTCCGAATCAAATGCGCTTCAATTTGCCCTCGGTTCTTAAACATCTTTAAATTCTCGCAGTCAGTGCAAGGACAGTACATATATTCCACCCCCTTATTCAGCATATCCTCCTCGGCAGCTCTTGTAAAAGCAGACACGCCATTAATGTACTCTTCACTCACACGGTTCGCGGCATACATCCAGCTTCGGTCCTACATTATGTGTATATACATAATACCTTAGTATTAAAATTAAATTAATTAATTATTGCTACATATATATCACATGCATTCAGGCTTTGCTAGCTTAATTCATATTATAAACACAACAGCTATTATATAACCAACAATTTTCCAAACCATCTTCAATAAACACTCACCAATAACTAATTAGATCGATCTAAATTGTAATGCAAACAAAAATAAATTTCATACTATACTAACCATATATAGAGCACGAAAGTATAAATCTTCAAAGCTCAATCTCTGCTCCTCCACCAAATTAATTGGCCTCAAATCGCCTAGTTCACCTCTGAGCGAAAGAGTGCAGCGCCGCCCAGATCTGGATCGAAATGAATTAGGTGGGGTTCTGAGCGGCGCAATAAATATCTGGTGGCCATTATCACGGACAGTTTCTTATTAAAAACCGGCTGTGATAATTATGAGATTATCACAAATGGTTTTTAATAAAAACCGTCTGTGATAACCAGATTATCACAGACGGTTTTGAATAAAAAACCGTCTGTGATAAAGCCATATTATCACAGACGGTTCTTAATAAAAACCGTCTGTGATAGTAAAATATCACAGACGGTTCATAGTTAAGAACCGTTTGTGATACTAATTTCCTCCGACGCCACCGGCACAGACGGTGTCCAAATGAAAACCGTCTATGTTAGTGTCAGTCACAGACGGTTTCGTCAAACCGTCTGTGATTTATCGTCTACTATTAGGCTTTCTGCAGTAGTATAATTAATTACTTAATAGGCAGTATATATCATACCCCAATTTGCTACAAGTTCAAGGTCCACTCATTCCAATTCCTGGCAATTCTTCCTACGCAAAATTCCCTTTGTACAAAAACAACCCAAAAAGATCACAAGTAACATGTACCAGCGAATTCCTTAGTGCTGCTGCAGTAGCCAAGGTAGTTGTTGGCCGCCTTCGATTCCCACAGAACTTACTCAGCTTGCTCCCACTAGTCATTTTCCTTGAGCATACTAAATAAATAAATTGTTGTAAGAACCGTGGTTTTAGTCAATATTGAAATAAATTTTGAGCATTATAAGTAAGTAATAAAGCATAATTCCAACATAGATTAAATGACAAGAGCAAAAATAAAATTGTTGCAAGATCATAAATCTCTTGCAAATCATTCAAATATGAAATCATGTTTAACAGGGCTGCCACCAGAGCGGAGGGAGGCACTAATGAATGCGATTGAGTAAGGGAGCATAGCGGGTACAGTCGTGCAAAGTCCCCCAAAAAATAGAAAGAGCCCTTACCTGCGGTATGCAGATCAACATTGCATCCACCGCCTCGCCCTCGGCCTGACCAACACCTCCCCCAACAAGTGTCCCTTGGGGTGCGCGGGGGGAGGGGGGCAACTCGAGGGCAACTCGGGGCAACGACAGCGTACCAACCTCTAAGCTCAAATCCCTGTCCGGTACACCCATGGCAAAGTGAAAGCTCTCCAGCCCCACTGGAGGGGAACTCACGGGCGCTCACTTCATTGGGTGGCCCGACGAAGTTGGCGGAGTGGGCAACGCTGAAGCTAGAAAGGACACCCCTGAGTTCAGCAAGGGGCCCATGCCCTCGGTCTCTGTAGGGCTTGCCGCATTGGTCACACTGAAAACTAGGCCCTCGCCCAAGTTTGTCGGACGCCGCATGACCCTCCACCATGGCGAGACGGGCATGTGAAGATGTGCGAGTCATCCTCGTTGACACCATCATCATCGTCGCCACCATCCCCCTCCATCTCACTGCTCCCCTCCTCCGCCTCGAAGTCGTCAGACTCACTGAGCTCTCTTAGGCGGACCTATGACCCAGCAAGATCAGGGGCTGAGGAGAGGGGTGTGTCCATGGTAGCCGAGCAAGAACCCCCACCTCAGAACCCCTACCTCATCCGCACCCACATGGCAGACAGTGTCTTCACCCTCATGGCTGCCCACAGTATGCCCACGACTCCCGCTTGGGGCTAGCATAGGGCTCATGGGCATGTCGAGGCCCAGAGCATCACACACATGGTTGATGCGTAGACCCCCCCCCAAGGTCACTATAGCCCGAAGGCCATGCTCCTTGGGGATGTATGTCCCCAGGAATGTGCACACGATGCACTCCACCTCTGCTAATGGTAGCACTGCAAACACAACAGATTAGCTGGCATAGAGCTACATTATGTCAATCCCCCATCAAGCTAGCAGCCATACTAGGGGGGTTAGTTGAAGGCAGGTCGATGGGGCATGAGAGATCCGCCCCATCCATTGACATCCCTGGCAGTGTTGCACCAGCTCCCTTGCATCCAATGCTACTATTGTCTAGTAGAAGCCCTACCGGAAGGCCTTTTTGACCAGGGCTCTTGGGGCCAAGTGAGATTCACATAGCCCGACATGCATTTTCACAAGTAGCTCCCACCTCTCGCGCCGCGAGAAGTAATGAAAAAGCGGGGCGCAAACACTGTGTTTGTAGAGGATGCTACCAAATAGTACGAAGATTATATTAAAGTGATCCCATTCTTACCCTTTAATAGCTTAATTTTAAAATAACATTAGTTTCACTCATTTCTTTTATATCCAAGTTCTGAGAGAGGAAAGACTTAGTTTTATTAATTACATCCATGTTGGTCCCAAACAATAATACGTCATCCACGTAAAGACAAATGATGACACCATCATTCCCATTAAATCAATAGTATATATATTTATCAGCTTCATTAATACAAAAGCCAACTGAAGTCAACATACTATCAAATTTCTTATAACATTGCTTAGGAGCTTGTTTTAGACTATATAGAGATTTAATCAAGTGACATTCTTTCTTTTCCTACCTTGCAGCCACAAAACCATCAGGCTATTACATATAAGTCTCCTCATCCAATTTTCCATTTACAAAAGCGGTCTTCACATCCATTTGATGTACTGGGAGTTTACATGTGGCAGCTAATGCTAAAAGTACTCGAATTGTGGGTAAGAGAGCCACATAAGAGTATGTATCAAAATAGTCTTTTTTATGGAATATCAAAATAGTATTCACCCTCTTTTTTCATGAAACCCTTAGCCACTAAACGGGCCTTATACTTTTCAATAGTACAATCAGGTCTTCGCTTCTTTTGAAGATCCATTTGCAGATCACTGGCTTACATCAACTTGAAAGATTAGTACTCTTCCAAGTTCAATTAGCAAGGATGGAATCCTTCTCGCTACGAACCGCTTCCCTCTAGTAGTTCACATCTAGGGATGCATATGCCTCTGAAAGGCTACTTGCTTCATTATCCATGAGGTAGGAGATATAGTCATCACCCAAAAACTTTTTTAGTCCTCTGTCTCTTACTCTTCCTCGACTCCAATTCAGGGGTGGTGTCATCTACACTAGGAAGAATAGAGTGTTCACATGAACCATCAGGGGAAACAACTTCATTTGCTCTTATAGGGAACACATTTTCAAAGAAAGTCGCATCACAAGATTCCATAAGGACATTTGTAGCGATATTGCTAACCTCATATTTGACCACTAGAAATCTATACGCTGTTTTGTGATGTGCATACCCTAGAAAGACATAATCAATAATCTTAGAACCGAGTTTCCTTTTCTTCAATAATGGCACATGCACTTTGGCAAGGCAACCCCAAGTCCAAAGAAAGGACAAATTAGGTTTTTCTCCTTCCATCCTTCATGTGGTATCTCTCACGATTGTGAGTAGGTACCCTATTTAGTACATAATTCGCTGTGAGAACTACTTCACCCCACCATGAGTTTGACATAAATGAACTCTGTAACGTGGCATTCACTAAATCATAAAGAGTTTGGTTCTTTCATTCGATAACTCCATTTGATTGGAGTGAATATGGTAGAGTGATTTCATGATTTATTCCACCTTCTTCGTAGAATTGGGAGAATTCCTTAGAGAGATATTCACCTTCTCGGTCCATTCTTAACCATTTGATTTTCTTTTCTAGTTGGTTTTCCACCTCAGGTTTGTATATTTTAAAATATTCTAGTGCTTCATCTTTCAACTTAAGTAAATAAAT
The DNA here is from genome assembly GCA_036346245.1 of Bonia amplexicaulis. Taxonomy (NCBI): domain Eukaryota; kingdom Viridiplantae; phylum Streptophyta; class Magnoliopsida; order Poales; family Poaceae; genus Bonia; species Bonia amplexicaulis. The sequence continues at coordinate 150,393 of JAYGGG010000085.1, read as the reverse complement.
ATAACAATACTTAGTCGCATCATCAATGAGAGTAAATAAATAATGCTTGCCAACTTCAGTTAATATGCCATCCATCTCACAAAATCAGAATGGATCAACTCAAGTAAAGAAGTGTCTCGCCACTCAACACTATGAAAAGGTTTTCAAGATAGCTTTGCTTGCATTCACACTTCACACTTAGAGCCCTTCTTATAAATATAATTTAGAATTAAACTCATTTTGCTTAACCGCACTATGGCCTCAAAATTAACATGACATAAATGAGAGTACCAAATATCATGAACTTTATTCAAATGAATAACATTAAAAATATTTGAATTCTTAAAATCAAGAATAGATAAGCAAAACATGCCTCCATTATCATAGACTTTTCCCACAAAAGTACTCAAAAACAAGATTTAGTCCTTACCTACACAACATGGACCCGCTAAGGAGATTTGGGACATTACAGGCACATATAGTACGTCTCTAAAAATGAGTGGCTTGCCAGAAGTGAGCTTCAGGTAGACTTGTCCAATCCCATGTACTATAGAACTGGGGTCATTGCCTATTAGGATGGAGCCACCACCTTCACCCTAAAATAAAGAGAAGCACAAACGATCAACACAAATATATCTAGTTGCACCTGTATCAGTCTACCAACCAATTGATGAATTTGCCACAAAGGCTTGAGGTACATACCCATCTGAACTGGGACTGGCTAGAACCACATTGGCTTCAGCCTTGCTTTTGTGCTGATTTGGAGAAGGTCCCTTGGCCTTGCGGTCCCAGCAATTGCTAGGTTTGTGGCCAACCTTGTGGCACATGTAGCAACTCTTAAAGTTAGCATCGTCAGAGACTTCTGGTTTCACAAAATCAGATGATGAAGTCATCTCAACATAAATAGGTTTTTTGGATTGTTGTAAGAACCGTGGTTTCAGCAAATATTTAAATAAATTTATAGAATTGTAAAGAAGTAATAAAGCATGTTTCCAACATAGATTAAATGACAAGAGTAAAAATAAAATATTTGCAAGAACATAAATCTCCTTCAAGCCATTTAAATATGAAATCATCCTTATTAGGGCTACTGAAAATAAATGGATAATCAATATAATACTCAAATTATTATTTGTTATTTGTACTCTCAGAAGTCGTACTGCTCTTGTTTTAAGCAAGGCCTCCTCACCACGGTGGTCTAAATCTAATCAATGTTTAAAATGACAATCTCTAGATATTTCACTAGTTTTTAGCTAATTAACTTATCACAATAATCAATTATAATTCAATATAATTGAACAAGTAATGAACTGCACTTCTATATGCTTGGTTATGATACATCAACAACAAAACACGAAGCATATAAATAATAGTGGCTTAATTGAAGGTAACATGTCACTAAAAGTAAGCAAGTATTGCTAGATAGAATGATTAAGGCTACGTCACATATAAAACAACACCAACAGCTGCTGCCAAATATTCAGTTTACAAGCAAAATATACTAAAAGCCATCTTAATCTCATATAGATCATTAATTCCCATTGAGCAACCAATTATCAAATAAATTATCATGCAAACATCTCCCAAAATTAGTGAAGAATGTTGCCAAATACTACATAACTCTAGAATGGCTCACAATTGTACAATAATGATAAGTACCGAACACAACTCATGAGGAGACGACACTTTAAGCCATCCAGAAGGCTGCAAGCTAGGCACACTGAAGTCGGTGTTGTCCAAGAAAACCTATCGCCACCGTTTGCACCATGGCACGGTTCTTGGAGATACAAAACTAGCCACACAAGCCTGCTAACACCATGGACGTGAGGTCGATGGTAGGACAATGCCGCACAAGGCCTAACCTTAGCACTAGTCAAGCACCAAGGTTAGGTTGCTGAAACACACAAGAACAAACATGGTTGAATAAGACCGTGCAATAACACCACCACCAGACCACCTCCAAGCTAGCAAAATCAGTGCTACCATAGCCCAAAGTTGGCACAAAGCCACAGCTTAAGACTAAAGATGCGCCCATGCTGCCGCTTAGATCTGGCTCAAAGTCAAAGTTGAAGTCTCCTAGATTCGGTACCGGAGAGCTCCGCCCTCACCGAGGACAAGGCCTCAGGTTGCTAGAACCAAGGAACCAAACTAGGCCATCGCTATCGAAGCTCAGTACCCTAGGGGTTGCTCTTGATGGAAGAGGGGGAAACTCAATTAGATCTACTCAAGTTAAGAGAGAAGTGCCCCAAATCGGTATATGAAGAGGTGAGGAGAGAAAGTGTTGCTATCAGTCGCCCGAGATTGTCGTGGAAGTGGGGATCGGAGCAAGCACCATGATTCCACCCCGAGCACAACGAGAGACCCTACCGGAGGCCACCTTCCTCTCCTTATCTTCATTCTTATGCCAATGATAGATGGGCCCCACTCTCTCATCTAATTTCTTTAAAATAGAGAAACAAATTGGGAAATCCCCAAAATGCCCTCACAAACAGCATAAACCAAACACAGAGAATTGCATATGATCGTAATCCCCCTTCCACTACTAAAATGCATAGCAACAACTACATATCGGCATAGTTCCCCTTTCACCTGGCTTGTTCAACTACTTGATAAAATGTATCAGGGTGAGAAAAAAGGATCCATGTACTGCCAGGAATAGAATAGAATCAAAAACCAATACTATGCATGAACCAACAATCCCCGTTGTCCCAAAATTGCATTCAATGAACATAGGCTTTGGCTCCCGAATGACACGATCACCGCTGCGGTCGTAGTGATAGGAGTAGTTGGAATGTGACGATAACAAGTAGCACCCCAACCACCCGATTCGAGTAGCCGCCTCAAGATCCAGCTAGAATTTTTGCCCATATTAGTTACCGTGTTGTGGTGTGAGCAGAGAGAGGTGGACAAGGGGAAGGGATCTAAGGCAGGCAAGTGTACCATCGGCGGCAGAGTCCAGGAGGAGTAGGAGATGACTGGTGCTGGGCTGAATTGGGAGGGGATAGGGGTGGCTTGTGGCGATGCTAAGAAGAGGTCAGATTTCCTCAAGGAAAGGTGAGGACAGGGGAAGGTTAATTTCTAGGTGGCCAAATCCACTTCAATCCTGCCCAAATTAGTCATGGAAACCAAGGTGGCTTGACTCACTAGAGATGGAGATGGTAGGCTAGCTGCAACCGGAGCATGGCCAAGAGGCAGGAGATGGATGCAACTCTAGTAGAGATGGTGTGGTGAGGACAAAGGAGACATGGAGATGGCTCACGGTGGGGTGAGGGCAGAGGAGATGGATGGCGGAACGGTGAGGTGGGCACCTAAACCCCAGATAGCTAGAGCCATGGCTTGTGAGTGGCTAAGGTCGGGGACGACGGGGTGAGGAGCTGGGGTTTGGCCGGGGTGTTGGCAAAATTCAATGCGTAGCACGGGGTCATTTTTGCAAAATGCAGTTAAGTGGCTATTGGCAAACCATCTTCATGTTTGTCATTTGAGACAGATCCGACGGTTCATGTTGAGGAGAAGGGCAGATGGCAGACTCCCCACTACGACACCAAATGGTTCTTTTAAGTAGTAGAGATGAGTACAATCATTCAACACAACTATTGAGCAAATTTTAATAGATAGATATATTTCCATTTAGCAAGAAAGTAATCCACACTATGATATATCATATTAGTATATGCTAGGGAAGTGCTTGAGGGAGATGTTGGGCACATGGTCTGAATTTCAGACAAATTCAAATGTCTTACATGCATTAATTATACTCATATTGTAATTTTACATTAATTCAACCGGTGTCTCTCGTGCACGAGGTGGTAGGACGTGGTGCTAAAAAAGACGACCTCGTGATGACTACCACCACCAGATACGAATCACCAACGCTGACAACCACCGATGAACTCCCCTTGTGCGTGCTGCCGTCAACACCTCCCTTTATTCCTTCACTTCAGTTGAGCCGCTCGAGCCGCATCACGAGTGGAAGCAATGAGGTGCCGCCACCTTAGAGGTCGCACATGGGGGCGGAACCGCATGAGGCCACCGTTTGATCGTCTAGAGAGAGCTAGTGTCATTCGATATTTATGAATCATCACATGATGACAAAACAAAGCTTGTATTTTTTTAGCACGCATGTGACCACAACAACGAAGCAGGTGTTAAGTTGTTGCACTTGTTCATCTCTTACATTTAAACTATCATATCTCTTGGACTGGGTGTTCGATTTACATGTCGTTTGAACCGTTATGTTTATTTTGATGAGTTTAACAAATTAAGAACCATATTGCATATGTCTTGACAGCATAATGATAGAAGTGATCAAGTTGTTGTCTATGTAGATAAGTTAACTTTCTGAAGTAGTAATAATTGCCTCCCTAACCATCAAGGCATTAAGCCAACAGGTAATAGCTGATATTTATAAGCATATATAGCTGCCTCCCCAAATAATAATAGATGTTGCATATTACTAGTACTTACCATCCCAACTCAACTAGTAGCAGTTACCAAATAGCAATATAGAGTTTCTTGCAAGTAACATGTAAAGTTACTAATTAAAAGTATCATATAGAGTTGTTAGTAAGTAATTTGCAATTGCCACTGGTAGCACTAGTGGTTGCTATCTTAAAGGTATGAGTTGCTACCCAATTTCTAGCGAAATTTCTCACTAGGTTTTTCTTCAAGATGAGTTGGTCCTTCATTTTTCAGTGAATTATTATGTAGTTTTCTTTTGAAAATATGAGTTGCTATATATCCCTCACAGTGGATAGCTACCTAGTAGTTTCTTTGAGGACATCTTTTGAAGCATGAGTTACTACCATATCTCAGTGAGTTGCTATCTAGTATTTTCTTTGAAGGCAAGAGTTACTACACCTTTTTAGTAGGTTACTACCTAGTTTCCTTGAAGGTGTGAGTTGCAGCACTTTCTTCGTGAGTTGCTAACTAATTTTTCGGTGAGTTGCTACCCGATTTTGAGTTAGTTGCTAGCTAATTTTACTTAGAAGGTGTGTGAGTCGCTACACTTTCTCCGTGAATTGTAACCTGATTGGTGAGTTGCTAACCCTTTTTAGTGAGATACTAGTTGTCCTCAAAGGTGTGTGAGTTGTTACACATTCCTCGTGATTGGCTAATTGATATTTCAGTGAGCTGCTATCCCCCTAGGTTTTCCTTCAAGACTTATTTACCAGTTGAGGAGCAACTATACCATCAAATAATAGAGAGTTGCTAGAAGACAATATAGAGTTTGCTAGCAAATAACATTTAGAGTTGCAAGTATTAAAGAGTTAGTAGCAAGTACATGCGTAGTTGGTCCCCAACTAGGTAATAGTTGCTCCTTTGGGATAGTAGTTGCTCCTTTGGGATAGTAGTTGCTCCTATACAAGACTTATGCCGTTGCTAGTTAAGAAACATATTTATCGTTTTGCCTCAAAGCATATGCAATACATTCTCGTTCAGTTAAGCTTATAGTATAAAATACAGTTTTGCTATTGCACATGCGACTGAAATTTTTTTATCTCTCAGTCACCTGCAGTTGCACTCTCAATCAACTGAAATTGCAGCCCCCTCCAAAAAAACATTTGCAACTTCAGTTGATTGAGAGTGCAACTCACTCTCAATTAACCGAAGTTGCAGCCCCCCTCCAAAAAAATCACCTGCAATTTCAGGTGATTAAGAGTGCAACTTCAGGTGAGTGAGAGATAAAAAAATTCAGTTATCTGTGTAATAGTCACTCCTTATTAAAATAACGGTTTAAACAGAATACGATTCAAACTATCCATGAAGATAAAAAAGATGACCAAGTAAAGGAACCAAACTTCATTATTTGTGTGGACAACACATGCGTGACTGGTTGTTTTTCACATAGGTATCTCATTCATGAAGCTCACAGAAAGTTTACGTTGACAGGATTTTGGGCGGGTACGACAACCCCACGCTTCAAATTTTCTTGCGCGCACCGGAAGCACTGGTTGTTTCTAGGAAGCGCGAGGAATGGGAGCGGCGGCTTAGCTGGTGGAGACGCAGAAGAAACCCACAGCAGCAGCAGCCGCCCGGAGGTGAAAAGAAACAGAGCAGGCGGAAAAGGAAGCATCCCGAGGAGAAGTACTGGGGCATCTACGAGTGTCGAACCATGCTCGGAGTGGCCATCTACACTGCCTTGCGCTCGGGCCAGCTCGCCGCGGTCGCCACGTGCTTGGTCCTGTCCTCCAAGCGTCTGAAGAAGCAAGACTACGTCGACCCTCAGTACCGTCACAAGGACGACCACCGGAACATCAGCCGGTCCCTGAATATCTTCTACGGGCTTGTAGGGAGTCATCTTCATCGGCATGCTGCTGAACCCGCTTGTTCTTTACCTCTTGAACCGCGTCCGAAACAAGTACAGATTGTTTATGCCTTCCGTCCAAACAGTACTCCTCCGCTACAGGTATAACAACTATATGGAGTTCATAAGCGGGAACGTGCGCGCCACCCTCTACATGCAGTTGGTCATCTATGCCAAGAAGCTGGCGGTGTCCGACTCCGTCGACGACAGGTTAGCCGGCGTTCGCGCCATGGACCGCATCCTCAGATCGGTGGAGTACACAAGCCTGGCCCTCATGAGGCTTCGAGCTTCCTCGACGCCGATGCATTGGGGAAGCTGGTCGATATGCTAGGATTGACCAGGGAGGAGGAGCAAGATATCAGAGGCCACGCCGCAAGGGTCGTCCTGAAACTCGCTCCGAACCTTCTGGTTGGGAGCTTCCCTCAAATCCTCCCTCTCATATCTTCTTCGTTGCTCAACACAGCCAGCAACAAGAAGATAGACAGCATGGATGTGGACCTCGTCTGGTATGGCCTGCGAATCCTGGAAAAGCTCACGGACAACCCAGACAACTGTAGGCATGCCAAGGATGCCGGTGATCTACTGTCCAAGATCATAGACCTCACCAACCTGTGTGGCCATGGCAGCACGCGTAGCACCATCAATGATTCTTGGATTGAGCAAGAGATCATTCCTTTGCTTCAAAGCGAGGACGACATTCCTCCTCCTTCCGTACAGAAGATTGACAAAAAAATTATTGTTGGGATGTCACTCAACATCTTGAGCAAGCTGGTCGCCGCGCCTGATGATGCTGGGAAGGAGCTCAGGTGCAAAACCTCAGGAAGTGTCCACTTCCTGAGCAACACCGGGATGATCTTGGAGCATGTCGAAGCAACAAGAGTCATAGCATGCTTAGCGTTGGAGAAGACAGCACGGGAAGAGATTGGAAGGTGGCCTGAGATCATCAAGAAGCTTAAGGACTGTGTGCTTTCGAAGACCCCGCACGTAAATATCACTAAAGTGGCAGCTAAGTTATTGCTTCTGGAGTACAGCACCAGCGAGCAGCTGAGCCAAATTCAGTCGTCCATTGAAGAAACCCATATTCTGGAAGATCAAAGTTTGTTGCTACCAGTGTCGGCCTTCATAGAAGAACTTGATCTGGATCATATTTTGCCACGCTCGATGCAGAGAGTCGTACAAAGCCTTGATCTGGAAGATCTACTTTCGGCGCCACGGGTGAATCACTCTGAAGCAGCTGCTGAAGCATTAGTTCTGCTCACTACCGAATGTGAAGACAATGTTGCGGCCATCCTAGAACTAGAAGATACTAATCTACAAGAGTTGAAGATGATAGTGAGGATGCTCTCTTCTGAGGACAGAGAGAATAGCAGAAGGATGTTGGCCCGCTTAAGGACGTAATCTACACCAAGAAACATCGCGGATAGTCAAGAAAATAATCTGTGCCGAGGACGGAGAGCGCAAAAGAAGCATGGCTGCAAAACTCCTCCAGAATTTGCGTGCCTACTCAGGAATAACATGTTTTGATCAGCACATGCAAGTAATCGACGAAGCACTACCAAAGGTAAAATTGTTTAATTCGTGTTCTTCGGATGCACAGCTTATTCCAAACATTCTGTTAATTTGCATCGGCCCAATGATATGCCCCAACTTCTATTTTTCTTCGAATAGCAACGTTGCATCAAGTACAGCAATTCGACAACCCTAATATTTCTAGTAAAATGGTTTAGGTGTTGAAATCAATCATAGATGAAGTAGCAAAGTTGGAGGATCCAGCATCTACCCGCGAAGATATGGCTGATGTAAGAAAATTACCCCCATCCCTTGGTGCCTTTCTATTTCATTTATAGTTTGCCTGATTTGAAGTTTTGAACAGCCTTTAATTTTTTTCCCCTCAAGGTTGGTTTCATTGTGACAAATTTGCTCATGTTTTGCATATATTTGTAGATAAATGATGAACTGTGGATTAAAGAAGGCAAATTACTTGAGAGCTTTATCGGCCTCGCGGTGCAGATTTGCGCCTCCCAGAATGCAAGTGATTTCACCATGACACTAAACAGTGCAGATATTAATGTGGGCACATTCGTCAACAAGCTTAAGAAGATATTAGAAGTGTATAGGTCTCCAACTACTGATTTTCCAGGGATAAGAAGATGTACAGTTGAACTGATGAATTGGATGATAAGAATCAATAGTGACTACGTACAATTATTCCTGCGATGTGGACTGTACGAGCAACTGAATGAGGTGGCAAACACTGCCACAAAACTTGAGAGCTTTAAGCTGTTTCACTGTGGTGTTGGGGTTGCTCAGCACAGTACATCCATCTCCTCACTTGCGAGGGAATTACAGGCACAGCTTGCCCTCAGCCCCAATTTCCAAGAAAGGTACTCTCTATCTTTTCTTTCATTACATGGAAAGTTTAATTAAACTGTAAAGTTGGCCAAGCAGTGCAAAAGATCACACTCAAAAGACTCTTCCATACTTTCGATTTTTCATGTCTGTAAACTCTGCCAAATATCAAGGACCCTAGCTAGCATCAAAATCATGTTACTTATTAGTTACAGAATTGTTGATTGAAATTTATGATGTTTTCCGAGTGTTTTATGCTGGGTTTAACGTGATGCGTCACACTTGCCAAGGTAGCTGAGATGTCTAAAACGATTTTATTGCTTGTTCTTTGCAGATCCCGCTGCTATGGAGAACATGCAAGCACCATAACTGTTTTAGTAGCTTAAATCATCTCTTTTGATTGTTTTCGACATGCAGCACCTTCTGTGTCTGTGTACCGATCTCTGTTCGTGTCTGAATAGTTGTGAACCTGTAATAATTACCGTGGATACACTTCCCATTCATAGTGTGATCCATCGGTTCAGCGCCCCATACTACCATACCTACAAGGTTGTGTGAGTTCAGGGAGCCTGCCTTTATACCTGTATTATGCACATTTGGTGCTTATTTGCGTTTTGTGTGCTTGTATGGTGTGTTTGTACAATAAGCTTCAAAATAATGTTCGAGTAAAGCATTGTTTTGAACTGATACATATCCACCAAAGTTTGATTGAGTTGAGATTAGACATATAGTTTTTCATAAAATTTATTTCGATTTTATGCAGTGCCGGACCTAGACCATAACGGAGCAGTTATTTTGAGCTCTTTACGGTACCTCAAAACGAATATGGACCCTCCATTCTATCTAATTCAATAGATGAGATTAGTTAGAAATTTATTTGTACTACCATTGACACTACTATCAGTATAATCCCAAAAAAGATAAAATCATCAAGAAAATATGTGGCACAACGGTAAATTTCACACTTGCGAATAATTACAGTAGACAAATGCAAGGATTTGTATGCATGATACAATGGAAACGAAAGGCATGCATAGAAGCCTTTCCATCGAGAGACAGCTAAGCTAATACATATATTATGTGGGTACAACATTTAATATATGCTAAATCTATGGGTTTATATATATTTGGTGTAGTATACTTCTTAAATGAAGCTGAAAAGTTATAAATATCCATGTTAGACAAGATTAACTTTGTCCGGAGGGAGTTTGTATGAATCATTGTATCAATATTCAAAATGACACTTATTTGACATTACTAGGACGGTTGAATGCATGCACAAAAAACTGTAGATGATATACTATATATAAAGATGCATGGAAATATCTATCTGCACATGGTAGTTCGACTTATGAATGGGGCAAAAAGTTGATTACAGGATAGTGTTATTTATTTAAGTTTAATTGGTGGTTGGCACCAACATAAGCTCCTGCATGTAGTGAATACGTACAATGTTAATTGAGAGACCATGTGGTGGTCATCCTATGTGTATGATGAGTAATTGACATCGGCTTAGGGAAGTCGAGTTTGAGTTGGTTGGTTCGGACCATGTCGTTATGGGTGCAACGGGCTCGGTCGGACTTGGTCAAACCTGGTCAAATGGATTAGGACGCTTATTCTGTTGATTTGACAGGTTTGGACTTAATGTGGTTTCTTTGATGTTATTATGCTTTCATGTATCGAGCGGTGCTATTTGATGTGTTTCTTGTCCGGCTTGTTGCAGGACGTGGAGGCGAGTCGTGGCGAGACACGGGGTGACCGGACTAGACACAGGCGGTGTCGAGGTCAGAACGGTCGGATGTGTCGAAGACGGCGGAGATTCGATGTGGTTGCGAGTCGTGGACGGTGAGGCGCGAAGCTTAGGGAAGGTGCGGGAGGGGCGAATCGGTAAATCGCAAGACCGCACAAGCGGAGACAGCTCCGTTAGGGTTTAGGCGGCGTGGGTTGGTGACCCGTTAGCCAAAGGCTATAAATAGGTGTTGGGGGCTGTATACCCCTTTGAGGATCACAAAGTCTTTTAGAGAGTTCTTTGTGTGAGTTGTGTTCCTCCTAAGAAGCATGTGAGGCTCTTGGTGTTCTTGAGGATTGAGAGGGAGAGGATGGATTGAGGGTCTTGTAATTACTCCTCTTGTTCTAATGTCCATGCGTATGGAGACTCCTTTGTATTTTTGGTTGGAATGATGGGAGACTGTGTCTGAGTTGTTCTTGATGCTAGCTTTGCTTTTAGCTTCTGCTTCGGTTCTTTCTTTTGTGCTCTCGTACTTCTTTGCTTCCTTCTCGTTTTGTTAGGAGTTGGTGTTTGAGAAGTAGCAAAATGAATTTGCTCGAACTGGGTTATCCTCAAAGCATTTTGGCTAGCTTACCCGAGAGCAATAAGCTTGCTTCTAATCTTCTTGGCTCCTGTTCATCTGCAGCTTTCTCGCGAGCTCCTTCACAGCTATTTTCGGCTCGAGTTTTAGTAATTTGCATACCGTTGCTCGCTTTTTCTCTGCAGCTTTCTTGGCTCAGGTTGAGTTAGATTGGCTATCTTCTTGGATATGCTATCTCTCTAATCTGAAAATCTCGCTTTGATTCATTCTCTTCTTACATTTCTGCAACAATATAAGTATCTACTATACCTTTTCGCTTGTCGCTCACTTTTATTGTAGTCTTCACTTCCTTTCTGTTTTCAGCCGAATAGCTCATGGCCTGTAATCTTTTGTCTCCTGAGGTTGTGATTCTATTTAGGTTAAAGTCTGATCCTTTTTACTTGAGAAAAACAACAATTGATCAATCCTGGTTTCAGCTTTGCCACCTCTCAAGTATCTCTATGTTTCGTTTTGTTTTGTCACCTTCTAACTCTCTTTAGCCACCAGTCGCTTGTTTCGATGTGCTTTTTCTTTTCGGTTTTCGCTTTTCAGATTGTCAGTCTTTGCAGACAATTTCAGCAAACAGAAATCAGCAATCTTTGTTCACTCGGCTGTTCAACTTTCAGTGGTCGGCAGCATCAAAGTAATTCAGATTACTTCTTTATCTTTTAGTCTCTTTTAGTTGTGCTAGCAGCCTTCTTTTAGTGCAGATTTCTGTTGTTTGCAGCAGCCAAGACACCTTTTGCCCAGCTGCATTTTTCAGTTTTTGTCTCTCATTTGCAGCAGCTTTTGTTTCCTTTTTGATCTCTCTTGTGTGTTCGGCAAACTGCAGGTTCTTGATCTCTCAAGTACTGGTTTTGGAGCTCTCGGTTTAGCAATTCTTTGCCCATTTGTGTGTTCGACCAGCAAGAACATTTAATCACATCTCTCTGTTAAACAACAGTGTTTGATTCCATTTTGTCTCTTGCTGTTCGGTTAGGAAGAGCAGTTCTTTTGCAGTTCATGTTTTATATTTTTGATGGTATGATTTTCTTTTCTCCAGTGAAGGTTCTTTTGGTCCGTTTTTAAAGATCTTCAGTGAGCTTGGATTCTCGTTCTTCATAGCTTACATAGCTATCGGAGAGTAGAGATTGGTTGAAAATTTGGGGGCGACTTTTACTGGCACCATTCACCCCCCTCTGTTGTCATTTCCGATCCTTCAATTGGTATCAGAGCCGGTTAGCTCTAATTCATAGATCTTAACCGGTCTCAAGAGCTATGGCGACGGACAAGTACTCGACCAAGCCGCCCATTTTCGATGGCATCGATTACCCCTTCTGGAAGAGCCGAATGGAGACATACATCCGGCCTGTGGGTATGCCATCGGCGCAAGGTCAAGGTCCGTTTGTTGTTCCCGCCGATGAGAACATCAATGCCGGGAATATGGCTGATGTTGAGGCGAATGCTAAGGCAAGGAACATCATTATTCAGGGCCTGAGTCGTAGTGAGTTTGACCGCATCTCTCATCTTTCGTCTTTGATATCCGGGAGACCCTCGATGCATACCATGAGGGCACCACCATTAAGACGATGAGGACAGACCGATTCAAGTGAGATTACAACAAGTTTGAAATGCTCGCTGGCGAGTCCCTTGATGAGTGCTTTGCGCGTTTCCACAAGATCTTGAGCAATCTCCAAGCCGTCGGTCTCACATACTCCGACTCGGACAACGCTCGTCAAATACTTGCTGCACTCAACCTTCGTGTCTGGGAGATGAAGGTGACTACCATCAAGGACACCACCGACCTCTCGACTTTGATGCTTGACGCGCTATACTCGCGCCTCAAGACGCACGAGATCGACATTGTCTCTCGTAAGTCGAAGTCACAGTCGATGGCTCTAGTCACCGATCCCGTTAAACTCGGTTTTCTGCCGATTCACTTTGTGGGTTCTCCCTAGCTGCTCTCTGTGAAGTAACTGATGATCAGTTAGAGCAGCTAGAGGATGAACAGCTGGCCCTCCTAGCTCGGAAGTTCTCCCATGCTTACAAGAGGAGGAGGGACAGAAAGAGAGGCGGACCAGTCATCTGCTTCGAGTGTGGTGGCCCCAACCACATTCGGGCAAATTGCCCCAAACTGGAGAAGGGCAAAGCTGACTTCGACAGTTCGAGCAAGAACGACTACACCGACAAGAACCGCAATAAGAAGCCTCCAGTCCATGCACAAGGGAAGAAGAAGTTCCGCAACTTTGGGAAGGCCAAGAAGTTGTTCCATCGTGTCCTCACCGCCTTCGACGACCTCGATCTCAGCGAGGTGGAGGGGTGGAGCGACGATGATGGGAAGGACGAGCAAGATCCCAAGGATGGCGAGGACTTCTCCAGCATGTGCTTCATGGCCCTCGAGGGCGAACTGAGCGACAGCGAGCTGTACTCCGACTCGAACGAGGTATGCCCCACCTACGACCAGCTCAATCATGCTTTTCTTAAGCTAGGTGGATTTCATGCTAGAGCTAAGGCTAGGTGTACTGAGTTAGAGAAGGAAGTAGATAGATTGTCACTAGAGATTATTGCTCTTACATCTGCTCCTTCTAGTGATGATTGTGATACATGCTGTGCTCTGTTGGGTGATATGGAGAAATTAAGGACCTCTCATGCTAGTCTGTCTTTTGAGCTTGATTTGATTAAGGTGGAGAATATTAGTCTTTTTGCTGAGCTTGAGATGAGTAGGGTAGTTCTGTTTCATCTTCTCTCGTTGAGACTATTTCTTGCACCTCATGTGAGGATAAGGATAATGCTTTTAGAGGTCTTTATACATTGCTTCTCGATCTGCCCGAGACTTGTGAAAGTTGTAACAATTTGAAGATGAATCTAAAACGGGCAGATCATAAAATTGCAGAATTACAAGCTTTTCTTCTTGAGCCTATTGCTTCATGTGTGAACTGTCCTAAGTTAATCCGAACTTGAGTCTGTTTCAAAAGCAGTTTCAAGAAATGATTGACACTAATAAGAAAATGGCTCGCTTTGCGACAAAGGACCCTGTTAGCTCACCATGCATTAGTTGTGATAAACTAAAACTTGAACTCGTTGCTTTAAATGAAAAATGTGTGAAGCTAACTAAGGATCAACTAGTGAAGCCATCAACTGCTTGTGATGTGATTGCTGGTGTGGGGGAGAAGCCCAAGGGTAAGGTTGAGACGCTTAAGAGCGTGAAACAAACTGCTAGTAATAGGACTGTCCCATCAGAGTTGGCTGTGCGTGCACAACCATTCTTTCCTCTCTGTTTGTTCTTCTTCGCTCCCTTACCTTCTGTGCTCTTCTTCTCCTGCTCTTCTTGCACCTCTCTCTTCGGGAGTGTCGGTATCTTATGAACACCCTCGAGAGATTTGTAGGTGAAGAAGAAGTTTAATCTTATTCTAGACCAATCCAAGATCCGCAAATTCAATCAAGGTCAAGGATACGATTTTCATGAGGATGTGAGGAAGCGTCCACTGTTGTGCTTAGACCCGAGCCGCGGTGTGATCGAGGTCAAGCCGGGACTAAGAAAGTTCAATTCAAATCGGCGGGCTTTGTCCGAGATTTCGGCGACAGGTGATACCACTGCCGCCGGCCTCTCGGCGAAGCCATCTCATGCTACCGCCTCGGGGCGGTATCATTGCACCTTCCGCCGAAGGATGGACACTTGATCGATCGGTGCTTCAGACGCGCCAAGATTGCGCGTAGAGACCGTGCTGAGGCACTTAGGCGTATTCAGGGTCGGCCCCAGACCCTGAGTGCACCTAAGACCAGCACGAGGTCTAGGATTGCTTCTTCTGACAGTTTTGGACAGCATCGAGGACTTGGTTTTTGAGTTTTCTGGTTTTCGTCCTCATGCTACTCCTGGTCGTGACTTCAGCCGTCCCGAGGGTAGATCTAGCTTCCCCCATCGAGATAGCTACCCGCGGCGTGATCGACATCTTGCCGGAGCTCACTCGCTCTCCTATAGCGATCGGACCCGGCAAGCTTCGTGTCTCGCACACGACCTTTTGCTTCTTTGGGTGACAGAGAGCGTATGGTAGATAGAGGTCAGTCGTGCTTGACTACTTCATCTGCTCGACGTGTTACTCAGTATTGGGTGCCAAAATCACTCTTGATTTACCCCAAGATCGATACTTTACTCTGTTTGACTCGGTTCGCGGGCGAGGGAAGGGAAAGGTTTGGCTCGTGACTCGGTGTTCACGACACATGACCGGAGATTCGCGTTGGTTTTCTTCCCTTGCCTGTGTTTCTAGGTGATGAGACGCTCATGCGGGCGTGTCATCGCTAAAGGTACTCAGACATTAATGATTCATTTATTTTAAAAGATGTTGCTTTGGTGAGTAAGTCGCATTACAATTTGCTTTCGGTTTCCCAGCTTACCGATGACGGTTTTGAGGTATGCTTTAAGAAAAACGCTTGCAAAATTCTTGATTCTTCGGGTAGTCTAGTTTGCGGGATTTCTCGATATGGGAGGATCTTTCGTGCTGATTTTGTTGAGTCTTCTGGTGATCCTCTCCGGTGTTTGGTTGCTTCTGAGTCCCGTGATCTTTCTTTCTGGCATAGGAGACTTGGTCATATTGGCTTTGATCATTTGACCCGAGTTAGCGGTCACGATCTCATTCGTGGTCTGCCGAAACTCAAGATGGTCAAAGATCTAGTTTGTGCTCCTTGCCGGCACGATAAGATGGTTGCCGCTTCCCATCCTCCGGTCACAGTTACCATGACCGATGCACCAGACAGTGCTCCATATGGACACAGTTGGACCACTGAGTGCGATCATGTGAGGAGAAGTGGTATGTCCTTGTCGTGGTCGATGACTACTCGAGGTACTCTTGGGTGTTTTTCATAGCCTCGAAGGATGAGACGTTTACACATTTCCGAGGTCTTTTCAGTAGGCTTTCTGTTGAGCTTCCGAGTGCCTTACGAGCGATCCGCAGTGACAATGGCACGACGTTCAAGAATTCCTACTTTGAGAGTTTCTACGATGAGACAGGTGTAGAGCACCAGTTCTCTTCTCCATACGTCCCTCAGCAGAATGGCGTTGTGGAGAGGAAGAACCGTACCTTGGTCGAGATGGCCAGGACAATGCTTGATGAGTACTCTACACCACGGAAGTTTTGGGCTGAAGCTATAGCTACCGCGTGCCATGTCTCAAATCGAGTTTTTCTGAGGGCACACTTGCACCGCACTTCTTATGAGCTGAGATATGGGCGAAAGCCCAGCGTCTCTCATTTTCGTGTGTTTGGTTGCAAGTGCTTTATTTTGAAGTCTGGGAACCTAGATAAGTTCGAGTCACGCTCTTGTGATGGGATCTTTCTGGGCTACTCGACTTCTTCGCGGGCTTATAGGGTCTGGAACTGCGAGTCTAGTAAAATGGTAGAGACTTGTGAGGTGACCTTCGATGAGGCCAGTCCGGGGATTAGGCCCGATATCTCAGGTTTTTTAGAGCAGTCCGAGACCATCTTTGTGGATGATGAGGACGATGGAGACGAGGGTTGTCTACCCGATCCAGTCCCTCATCCACCCCTTGAGGTGCCATCATCCACCGCACCTCAAGGCGATCAGCCCATGCCTTCTGCCTCCTCTGGAGCTAGTGGCTCTGTTCCTACCTCGTCAGCTCACGAGGTAGAGGCCACTTCTTCATCTC
The DNA here is from genome assembly GCA_036346245.1 of Bonia amplexicaulis. Classification (NCBI taxonomy): domain Eukaryota; kingdom Viridiplantae; phylum Streptophyta; class Magnoliopsida; order Poales; family Poaceae; genus Bonia; species Bonia amplexicaulis. Next base: position 133,775 of record JAYGGG010000085.1, on the reverse strand, counting down.
ATCCTGGACCTCCTAGATATATCCAAAAAGCTCATCCTTCTGAGCAGATGATTAGAGACCTTTTTGAGCGAGTCACACGCTTAAAGTCCGGCATGTCACTCTTCTGTCTCCACTCTGCTTTCGTTGCCTCATTTGAGCCCAAGGACGTTTGTCATGCTCTATCTGACGAGTCTTGGGTAAATGTCATGCATGAGGAGTTAGAAAATTTCGAGAGAAACAAGGGCTGGTCGCTTGTTGAGCCCCCTCGAGGTCACAATGTCATTGGGACCAAGTGGGTGTTCAAGAACAAGCAGAATGAGGAGGGGTTAGTCATTCGAAACAAGGCTAGACTGGTTGCTCAGGGCTTCTCTCAGGTTGAGGGTCTCGACTTTGAGGAGACCTTTGCCCCTATAGCTAGACTTGAGGCCACTAGAATCCTACTTGCTTTTGCAGCTTCTAAGGGTTTCAAGCTTTACCAGATAGATGTCAAAAGTGCCTTTCTCAATGGGTTTATTGAGGAAGAAGTTTATGTGAGACAGCCTCCAGGTTTTGAGAACCCTAAATACCCAAACCATGTCTACAAGCTTTTCAAAGCATTGTATGGACTTAAGCAAGCCCCTAGAGCTTGATATGAGAGGCTTAAGTCCTATCTGTTGAGTCATGGTTTTGAGATGGGTAAGGTGGATAAGACCTTGTTCATTCGTAGGCATGGCCCTGATTTTCTGCTCGTACAAATTTATGTCGATGACATCATCTTTGGCGGCTCTTCTCATGCTCTAGTTTCACAGTTCTCAGATGTCATGAGCACCGAGTTTGAGATGAGCATGATGGGTGAGTTAACTTTCTTCCTTGGCTTCCAAATCAAGCAGACTCGGGAGGGTACCTTCTTGCATCAAGGCAAGTACACTCGTGACCTCTTGAGACGCTTTGACATGAGTGATGGTAAGCCAGTGTCAACTCCGATGCCTACCTCAGCTTCACTGGATCCAGATGAGGATGGTGAGCCAGTTGATCAAAAGGAGCAAAGCATGATTGGCTCCTCTTGTACCTCAACGCCTCGAGACCGGACATACACTTCTCCGTGTGTCGTGTGCTCGATTCGAGCTTCTCCTCGCGTATCTCACCGCCAGGCGGTGAAACGCATCTTTCGGTACCTTCGAGCTACCATTGACTATGGTATATGATACTTTTCCTCTTCTTGTCTTTCCTTGAGAGCCTATTCGAATGCAGACTTTGCTAGCTGTAAGATAGATAGGAAGAGCACTTCGGACACTTGCCAATTTATCGGCACTTCTCTCGTTACCTAGTCCTCGAGGAAGCAGTCCGGTGTTGCATAGTCTACCGCAGAGGCCGAGTACGTTGCTGTAGCCAGTTGCTGTAGCCAGGTGCTTTGGATGGTCTTGACCCTGCGGGACTTTGGGTTAGCTATCGATAGTGTTTCACTCTTTTGTGATAACACTTCTGTGATTAACATTGCTAAGAACCCAGTGCAGCATTCTCGGACTAAGCATATTGATATTAGATATCACTTCCTTCGAGACCATGTGGAGAAGGGTGACATCGTGCTCCAGTTTGTGGAGAGTGACCACCAGTTGGCTGACATTTTCAGCAAGCCTTTGGATAGCTCTCGGTTTTCGACCTGTGGGAGAGCTTGGGGTGGTTTGTCCTTATGGACTGTTGTGAGGAGAGCTTGTGCTTTCTTGCTTCTTGTATTGATTATGCTCTTACTCCCTTCTGTCTGCATTGCATATGGTGCATTGGGGTTAGTCTTTCCAGCATATGTTAGAGTGGTTTTCTTACCGAGATGCTTAGACTTCTTACTCTTATCTTGTGCTTTAAGGATGCTGTATATTAGCTGTTTCTTATCTCACTAGGTTTTCTCACTAGCGAGGGTTGGGCCACCCTCAGGTAGACAGGGTACGTGTTTGCTCTCTAGTGTGTGTTTTCCCGTCAGCTGATAGTCCTGGAGTCATATGGGGTAGATGAGAGTCAGTCTGAGCCATAGTATCCTCTATATCTTATCTATGCTTTAAGGACTGTCTTTCTTCATTTCTTTGCCAGATTCTCGTTTTTATTGCTTTGGTTCAGGGGGAGTTCATTTGGGAACTTCTAGATCTTAATATTGACATAACTCAACTTGAACTAAAAGTTGCATCACATGTTGAAAGGAAGCTGGATTTACTTGCATGTCATTCTGTATTGTAATATAACTACATGGAGCCTTGATTATTATCCATTGATCACATGTTTAAACTGCTTTACACCTTGCCATGACTCGTACTTATTTGCTACATTTATCATGACATCATATGTGTAAACTAGCTTTTGCCATGATAAGTTAATTAAACTTGCTCAATTTAAACTAAAATTTGTCATGTTAGCACTCGAGATTAGTTTTTCTTGAGCGATCCTTTTATGATCCATGCCATGTCAAATAGGCTGAGTTGAGCGTTGAATCTCTATTGAGCCTTAGATTGAGCTGGTTTAGTCTCTTGATGATGCATAGGTTAATACAATCATTTCAAAAGCAAAAAGATCTCTTTTGTGCAAAAAAACTGATCTCACCAATCATTTCTCATGAGACGACTTGCCATTGCACTAGGCATGAACTCAGGGGGAGTTTTGGATGACCAAGATCATTTCCTTAAGCTTCTCGCTTGGTATGATCGCATAAGGCTTGAGATCTAGCACATGATAAAAATATTGGTCGGAAACAACCACAAGTTTCATAAGAAAATATGTCATTTGTGCTCGATTTGCTTACGTTACAAAAGAACCAAGTACTTGAACCAATGTTTCCTTATTGAGCATATAGCACTCTATTTGGACTCAATTTTAGCTTCTTAGTTCCGCTTAGCTTATTGACATGGCCTGCATCATCTTGGATGTCTCTTGCTAAGACTTTGTTTATTGATGACTTGACATGATAACAAAATGCACCACACTTCAGATTGTCATCTCTTTGTGCTAGCTAGCTTATATATATTCTGTCATGATCTAGATAACACTCTATTGAGTTATGGCTTGATGTAATTCGTTATGGTCATTATGGATAATTCTCATGGCTCTAAATGCTAAGAATAATCAAACTTCAGCCATTTCATCCATTTTCGTGACTTGTTCTCCTACTTGCATTTTTGATGTGTTTATTGCCAAAAGGGGGAGAATAGTTTTGCGAGCTTTGAGGAAAACTTGTTCTTTCTTTTGCTCCTTCTGTCGACATGGTCATTAACTTCATTTTTCTTCTATGGACCATGTTGGACTCTTCAAACTCTACTTCATGCTTTTTTTGGGTTTGTCAATATACTCATCAAGGGGGAGATTGAGAGACCATGTGGTGGTCATCCCGTGTGTATGATGAGTAATTGACATCGGCTTAGGGAAGTCGAGTTTGAGTTGGTTGGTTCGGACCATGTCGTTGCAGGGTGCAACGGGCTCGGTCCGACTTGGTCAAACCTGGTCAAATGGATTAGGACGCTTATTCTGTTGATTTAACAGGTTTGGACTTAATGTGGTTTCTTTGATGTTATTATGCTTTCATGTATCGAGCGGTGCTATTTGATGTGTTTCTTGTCTGTGCTGACTGCAGGACGTCGAGGCGAGTCGTGGCGAGACACGGGGTGACCGGACTAGACACAGGCGGTGTCGAGGTTAGAACGGTCGGATGTGTCGAAGACGGCGGAGATTCGATGTGGTTGCGAGTCGTGGGCGGCAAGGAGCGGAAGCTTCCTGGAAGGTGCGGGAGGCGGCGAATCGGTAAATCGCAAGACGCACAAGCGGCGACGGCTCCGTTAGGGTTTAGCCGTGAACGGGTTGGTGACCCGTTAGCCAAGGGCTATAAATAAGTGTTGGGGGCTGCATACCCCTTTGAGGATCATAAAGTCTTTTAGAGAGTTCTTTGTATGAGTTGTGTTCCTCCTAAGAAGCATGTGAGGCTCTTGGTGTTCTTGAGGATTGAGAGGGAGAGGATGGATTGAGGGTCTTGTAGTTACTCCTCTTGTTCTAATGTCCATGCGTATGGAGACTCCTTTGTATTTTTGGTTGGAATGATGGGAGGCGTATGCGAGTTGTTCTTGATGCTAGCTTTGCTTTTAGCTTCGCTTTGTTCTTTCTTTTGTGCTCTGTACTTCTTTGCTTCCTTCATTTTGTTAGGAGTTGGTGTTTGAGAAGTAGCAAAATGAATTTGCTCGAATGGGTTATCCTCAAAGCATTTTGGCTAGCTTACAAGAACAATAAGCTTGCTTCTAATCTTCTTGGCTCCTGCTCATCTGCAGTTTCTCGTGACTCCCTTCCTGCTATTTTCGGCTCAGAGTTTTAGTAATTTGCATACCTGTTGCTCTGCTTTTTTCTCTGCAGTTTTGCTGGCTCAGGTTGAGTTAGATTGGCTATCTTCTTGGATATGCTATCTCTCTAATCTGAAAATCTCGTTTTGATTCATTCTCTTCTTACATTTTCTGCAAAGAATATAAGTATCTACTATACCTTTTCGCTTCTTTTCGGCTTTTATTATAGTCTTCACTTCCTTTACATTTCGGTAGAATAGCTCATGGCCTGTAATCTTTGTCTCTGAGGTTGTGATTCTATCTAGGTTAAAGTCGATCCTTTTACTTGAGAAAACAACAATTGATCAATCTGGTTTCAGCTTTGCCACCTCTCAAGTATCTCTATGTTTCGTTTTGTTTTGTCACCTTCTAACTCTCTTTAGCCACCAGGCTGCTTGTTTCTGATGTGCTTTTTCTTTTCAGTTTTCTGCTTTTTCAGATTGCTGTGCTGCAGCAATTTCAGAAAAGCAATCAGCAATCTTTGTTCACTCATTTGTTCAACTTTCGGTGGTCGGCAAGATCAAAGTAATTCAGATTACTTCTTTATCTTTTAGTCTCTTTTAGTTGTGCTAGCAGCCTTCTTTTAGTGCAGATTTCATTGTTTGCAGCAGCCAAGACACCTTTTGCCCAATGCATTTTTCAGTTTTTGTCTCTCATTTGCAGACTTTTGTTTCCTTTTGATCTCTCTTGTGTGTTCGGCAAACTGCAGGTTCTTATCTCTCAAGTACTGGTTTTGGAGCTCTCGGTTTAGCAATTCTTTGCCCATTTGTGTGTTCGACCAGCAAGAACATTTAATCACATCTCTCTGTTAAACAACAGTGTTTGATTCCATTTGTCTCTTCTTTGTTCGGTTAGGAAGAGCGTTCTTTTGCGTTCATGTTTTATATTTTTGATGGTATGATTTTCTTTTCTCCAGTGAAGGTTCTTTTGGTCTGTTTTTAAAGATCTTCAATGAGCTTGGATTCTCGTTCTTCATAGCTTACATAGCTATCGGAGAGTAGAGATTGGTTGAAAATTTGGGGCGATTTTTACTGGCACCATTCACCCCCCTCTATTGCCATTTCCGATCCTTCATTAACACAAACCGAATGAACTCATAGGCTCTCTATTACTGACATATATGACAATGAATCCATAGGTTCGACAATCATGCTTAACATTGGCTCCATAGGCTTGACAACAGGGTTGAATAGAGTCGATTACACGTGATCCATATATATGTTGGTAGTGTAGAATATGTAGACTACAATAAGAAAAATAAATTGTTTTCATATATCACCGTCTTGTTGGTATTAGCATTCATCCTAAACTTTTTTAATTATTGTTCCAACAGTTTGATTTCCCTCTGTATAATTTTTCTATAATTATTGAATAGCTCATATGTGTTTTAAAGATTAATCTATCATAACTATGTGACAAACTATTTAATCGTAATAGTAATAATCAAGATATATTACTAGCCCATGCAATTTCACTGCTTGATGACTAGAACAAATCTGATCTTAATTATTGAGGTTAGAAGTTTTTACCTTTAAATTCCTATTTTAAAACTTTTAATTCGTAATTTACTATTTATAAATTAAAATTTCATAATATCCATTTTTTGGCACTCACTCCAATAAAAATAAAAAACATCAGAAAACTGCATTAGAGATCAAATAGGTTGTGATAGCACCTCTTATTTTTTGCAACCATTCTATTTTGGTCAGTAATTAATCCATCCCATGCATCGGTGAAGATTGAGAAGCATGCATCAACATGGAGTCATGGTTCTTGAATTGCATTATCACAATCTTTCTCACATAGAAGTTTATGTAAATTGAAACTTGAATTTATAGATAGTTTGCAACGTACATCATGATTCTGATTTGTGTGGTCTAAAATTTTCAGTTTCTATAATATGAATATGGTGTATACTACATATGAGGTGGTCCGTAGGGGGCCCGGAGCGCACGAAGTGCAGAGAGGGGGTCCAGAGCCGAAGTGAGCGGAGGGGGCAATTCCGTGCGAGCTCTCAGCCCCGGCCTGGTCTACCACATTGGCGAGGGTGACTACCTGGAGTTCCTGTACGCGCAGAACCTGACGCCGACGCAGCTCAAGGGCCCTCACCAGGTCGCCGAAGTGACTATGGAATTCTCAGCTTCACATATACATACATAAAAACTCATCAACGTAGTGCTCACTACACCCTCCTTCCCTTCAGTCCATCGAATGCCTGTGGTGCACATACCCTCAAAGCCTCCATGTTGGAAGTTGGCTGCTCGAAGGACATGCAGGTGATACTGTCGTTTCAGGACATCAGGATATGCAGGGATTCATTGAACAGCCAATTCAATGCACTCCCAACACTGGTATCCCAAGTCCCCAAGGACCCAAGGACTCCAGAGGCCGGACCGGCGGACGCGCGCACGGGTTCCGGAGGGCACCCGGAGGCTGCACATTGGGTGGCCGAGGTACGCTGAACAGAACAGCGGCGCGAGGAGACGGAAGGGGGAGGTGTGGTCTAACTTCATGATTCTGATTTGTGTGGTCTAACATTTTCAACTTCTATAATATGATGATGTATACTACATATGATTTTAATTTTGAGTTATGCTTTAATTGATCAAGGTTCTATTAATTACTAACGTGGATGAGTTTTTTAGGGGTTAATGTTGTTCTTTCTAATTCAACTAGCATTCATACATATCATATTGTTCGAATTGGATCTTCAACTTAAGTTCTACTCCCCTATCATCTTACCTTATTGTACTGAAAATTATGCAAATGTTCAACATATCTATAACCCGTGCATGGATTGCTAATTTTAAACTCTGAGGGAATTCTCACATTAATTGGCATCACTCAGGACAATGTACTCATTAAGATTTTATTTCATATGATTTGCGATATTTCACACAAAGAAAACTATTACTATGTTATTGTGTTTTTGAATCTACATGTTTAGAAATTTACCCCTATTATTCTTTGTTTTCAGTTCCTATCTTCAAACCGATCAGGCCTAACTAAATGTTAGAGCCGATCTAGGAACTCGGCTTGGATCACGTGTAGTTTTCTCCAGAACACGGCGAGCGAGATGGACACAAACACACACACAAGAGTTAGTTTTGGTGCTGCTGGAAAGTTGCAGCTTTTCTGTTCTTCAGTTGATGTATTTGAAGGAAACCAACAAGCAGTACATGGGCTTCAAGCGCCCGCTATTTGCGCCACGCCACCCACGAGCTGCAACGTGCTCATCATGACGTTGTGGCGATGCAAAAAACCCGGCCACGCAACGAACTCCACAAGTCGCTGGCCGCTATACTAGTGCACATGAAATAACTCTACGCTGTGCTTTCATGGGCTGCATGCATGCAAATGATGGCCTACTGCCAGTGCTAGTAAAATGCATTTAATGCTACATGCAGTTGCTACTCCATGCACTCAGAGATTGCATGCAAGCACTCGGCATACATGGTAGCTAGTACATGCACTTATTGCAGCTAGTACAAATAATCATTAGATGCAATTAATGAATGCATGCAAGGACTCAGGAATGCATACATGCAGGCACTCGGGAATGCATGCAACGGGATTATTGCTCAACATATCACCCCTGATCCCGTGCACATCAACAATATTCAATCGCTGGCGCATTTCCACGAACTTAACTCTGCCGAGTGCCTTCGTCAGAATGTCTGCCAGCTGCCCTTCTGTGCCGACGTGCTCAATGTCAAGTCTCCCTTCTTCATTACACTCACGAATAAAATGATATCGAGTGTCAATGTGTTTGCTCCGATCATGATGAACTGGGTTCTTGCTGAGTTCAATCGTCGACTTGTTGTCCACAAGCAGCTTGAACTTCTGAACACTAGCGCCGGTAAGCTCCCCGATCAGCCTGCTCAGCCATACTCCTTGACACGCGGCTGTAGCAGCTGCGATGTATTCCGCTTCACAAGACGAGAGAGCCACCACCTTCTGCTTCTGGGACGCCCAGGTGATAAGGTTCGGACCGAGGAAGAAAACCACGCCCGTTGTACTCTTGCGCCCATCAATGTCTCCGGCATGATCACTATCGCTATAGCCCACCAAGTCTTGATGCAGGCCTCGCCCCTTCGTGTACCGGCAGCCGTAGCCGATCGTACCGGCCAGGTAACGGAGAATGCGTTTCACCGCCACCCAGTGCTGCTCCGACGGTGCTTCCATGAACCGGCTCACCATCCCTACTGCATGGGCGATGTCCGGTCTGGTGTTGACGAGGTAGCGGAGACTCCCGATGATGCTCCTGAACTTGGATGCGCTCTGGCGGTGGCACCGTCCCCGCTTGGCCGAGCCGTACTCGGTTCTCCATGGGCGTGTCGCAGGTGTTGCATCCTGCTAGTCCTGCCTGCTCGAGGATTTTTGCCGTGTATGCACCTTGGCACAGCGTGATCTCCCCGTCCTTCTGCTTCACCTCGATCCCCAAGTAATAACTCAAGAGACCAAGATCACTCATCTCGAAGCGCTCCATCATCTGTTGCTTGAAGACGGAGATGATGTTGTTGTTCGGCCCGCATATAATCAAGTCATCGACGTACACACCCACCAGAAGGAGAGAGTCACCGTCTCCTCTCTTGTATACGGCGTGCTCGAACGTGCTCCGCTTGAAGCCAAGATTGGCCGCCTCTGGTCCACCGCTGCCCAAGCACGCGGGGCCTGACGCAGTTCATAGAGTGCTTTCTTCAACTTCAACACCTTGCCGGCTTGTTTGTCATCGATGAAACCCGGCGGCTGATGGACGTAGACCTGTTCGAGGAGATCACCATTCAAGAAAGCAGTTTTAACATCCATATGGTGTACCTCCCAGCCACCGTGCGTGGCGAGCGCCAGCAGCAACCGTACGGTCTCCATTCGCGCTACTGGCGCGAACACCTCATCGAAGTCCACCCCCTGGCGCTGAGCATACCCTTTAGCGACCAGTCGAGCTTTGTGTTTCACGATGTTGCCGGCTGGATCTCTTTTCACTTTGAACACCCATTTTAGCCCAATGGCACGATGACCACTCGGAAGCTCAGACGGTGTCCAAGTCTTGTTCTTGCAGATCGACTCCAGCGCGGCCTCCATTGCCTCCCGCCAGCACGGTTCCTCTAGCGCCTGCTCGACGCTGCTTGGTTCATCCGCGGCCAGCAAGCACAAGCCGCTGTACTCAAAATCATGGATTTTGTCAGTGGTGCTGTAGATGTTTGACAGCGTGCGGTACCTAAGAACCGCGTTCTCCGAATCTGCTGCTCCATCTATCGGTGGGGTTGCCCACTCTATGCATGGTGACGTCGTTGGTGTTGTCGTTGGTGTAGCTGGCGATCCTGGATCCGGCAACCCAGTCGAAGGTGATGTGCCTGGGGTCTGAACTTCTCCTGCCTCCATCTCCTGAAGATCTTCAGTGTCGCCTGTTGTCGGATCACCAACAGTGGCCGGGATCTCGACATGGAATGTCTCCAGCACATCTTGCTCATCTCCGGTGCTGCTCCAATCCCACGAGCGATCCTCCTCGAACATCACGTCACGGCTAACGTGCAGTTTCTTTGCTACAGGATCAAAGAATCGGTATCCTTTTGTCCCCGGCTCATAACCGAGAAATACCATCTTCTTGGATCTGTCCGTCAGCTTGCTCACGCTCGGACCAGTATTCTTCACATGAACTACACACCCAAAGTGTAACATCCTGAAAACTTATAAGGATTGTGTAATAAAAATGTTGTTGACTGTTCTGTAACACACCATGTTGGGTTGGATTCTAAAAATACTTTCCTGAAAATTTTTGAGGAAGAACCCACCTGTCTACTTAATAGGAAATTCTAAAGTTGAATTCGAATCTGAAAAGATGATCCCTAATAAAAAGTTTACAAAAGTAACATAAATTAGTTGTCAAAGTGCCAAAGGGGAAATTGTACGCAAAATGGTAATATCTCCAATTATAAAAGAAAAGAGGAGAAAAATAAAAAGGAAAAAGGAAAAGTAGTCAGTTATAGGCATAAGAATATTAAATAAAATAACCACTTTGTGGGGAAATAATTTCCTTAAAGCCCAAAAATGTCTCTGGGGATTTCTGTGAAATTTCTAGAATTTTTGGTGGTAATTTAGTATTTTTCCGAATTATATTATGCCCTCTATCATTTCTGAAAATTCAAAATCAAAATAAAGGCCCAACCCCATCCCGGCCGACGCGTGGATGGATGGATCCGCCCATCGCGCCCCGAGCCGCCCACCCTCTCCTCGGGTTGACGCGTCTGCGGGGTCCCGACGCGCCACGTCGCCACCGCCCATCTCGGCCGCCGCGGACGCCCACCCGCGCTCTCTCTCTCAGCGGCGCCCCCCCCGCGGCCGCAGGCGCCCATGTCTGGAGACCCCGCGGAGGGGCGCGCTATGGGGAAAAGACCCCACGACGCCCGAACCCCGCCGCCTCCCCGCCTGTGTTCACCACCGCCCACCGCTGCAGCCGCCCGCCCACGCCAGCTCCTCCGGGGGCAGGCCTTTTGGCCGGCTATAAAAGCTCGGGATCCCCCTCAAAAGCATCGCCTCACTTCCCTCATCATTGTAGCGAGCGGATCGGTCGGGAGAACCACCAAGTCGCCGGGTATCCTCCTTCTTCCCCAACTCCGACCGACGGCCTCGCCGCCATTCCACCGATCCTCGCCGTGGGAGCCCACCTCGCTTCCACACCATCCCCGGCCATCGCTAAGCTTCTCCGGCATCTCCCGAGCTCGCTGACGACCGTAGCTCACGGCCAGAAGCCTCCCCGAGCCACCGCCGATGCTCATCGCCACCCACCTCCGGTGACCCCTACCCTCGTCGTCGCCGCCATTAGCTTCGCCACGAGCCCAACACCGCATTTTGCCGCTTCCCGAACCTCGGTGAGCCTCCTCGCCGGCGACGGCCACCGCCTCCCGGCCTCGGGCCCTGCTCCACCCCGCACACCCCCCCAGGTAAGTCACCCTTAAGGGGTGAGATGCGTCAGCAAGTCCTACCGGCTAGCGGCGCCAACCCTCTTCCCCGGCTCTCTTGGCGCGCTCGAGCCCCGCCACGCAGCACCGAGGTTGAGCCATTTTTTAAAATCTGTCCGACAGTGTGGGCCCCACCGCGCCGCCGATCACAGCCGTGCGCCTCCCGGCCCCGCTGTGTCGGGGCAGCGGGCGTGAGCCCTCGCCCGGGTCCCACGTGTCGGCCATGAGAGGCGGTCACCGCAGTGGGCCCATTGTCGAAATTATTGATTTTAGATTTATTTAAACCGAAAGCATTCAAATGTGTATAACTTATTCATTTTAACTCCAAATTTAGTGAAACCAATTTCTAAATTCATCTAAAATCAAGGGCTACCTAATAGAACCAGAACCAATATTTTTGAAGCTTGTTCAAATTTTTATTGTGTTATTCGATTGTTGTGATGATTTTATCTAAATTTTCACGCGATAAAATGTAGCTTCGAGACTCAAGAAGAGGAAGTCACGCTATAAACTCCAACACCCGAACCCCGACCTTTGCATCCAAGGCGAGTCAATGCTTTGATCATTTTGAGCCTATGTTTTCAATAAAGTATTTTGGTTTAAGTATTATAATTTGCATGCATATATTTATGTTGGAATACATGTTAATTTCATATTCTAGATATATGCCCATGTTCTCTTGGTATAGTATATATCTCTTGTAATACTTTTGGCTATGTGATCCTTGTCACCCTAGTAGAAGTAATAATGCTACCACTCCCTTTGAAACTAAGTCTATAATTATAATTGCATGTTTAGAGTTGTTTAGATAAACAAGGGGGTGAGAGCACCCTAGCATATCTTACAAACTCAAGAAAGTAGTGTTGGGCAGTCATTGTGATGATGACTAGTATATGTTGGGAGTAAGTATTTTTGTTCCAAAAAGAACCCCGCATGCTGAATTATTTGGGCGGATGTTTGAGGGTGTGAGTGTTGAATGGTGCCGTGATAGCACAGATTTGTGATAAAGTGGTGACGTGATAGCACAAGGGGATCGTGGTAGAACTGCCCAGATAACCATTAAGGACCGAATCTTGTGATGACCTCCCACGGTACAACATGTACAACCACATGCTGGCAAAGTGTAGGCAGGGCCAACTAATTTGCATTGACTTAGTAAGAGTTGCGTCGGTGTGAACACGGGCGGGTAGAGGATGGCCACATCCTCCACGTGATGGCGCAAGAGGGGCTTCGAAGGGTGGTCGCACTGAGGAAGTGGAAACCTTAGCGGTCGTAACTCTGCTAGGAAAATGCAATGTAAAAGCCCTGTGATAGTCTACTTAACCGCATGGCTAAGGAATCGTGTGGGGCAATGAGCAGATCTATCTCATGTGGGTAAAGTGTACACACTCTGCAGAGTCAAAACTATTCGAATAGCCGTGCCCACGGTCATGGGCGGACATGAGAACTTAACTAGATATAGTTCTGCTTCAAAAACTTTGAAGGGGTGGCAATGGAAAAGTGGAGGGCAGAGAAAGGCCCTTATTTGAATTGTCCTGGGTGTCGTCCCAGTGGTAAAGTAAGCGGTTATAACGCTGAAGGCATGGTAAGAGGAGCAGAGGCCATGAAATGGTGGATGGTCTCTGATTCGATAAGAATAATTGTATATGTCATTGAGTATCATGTTTAAAATTTAACTGGCTAGGTCCTAGGGAATTTTAAGTATTATAGTCAAAAAGCATATTTCCGCAAATAAAACAACTTGAGCCTTCCCTTGTTAAAAACCTTGCATACTACCTACTGCATTCTGTGTGTTGACTCACTGAGCACGGTGGTTAGTGTGCTCACTCTCGCAAAACCAACAATCCAGATTCAGGAGCTCAAGATCTGTATGCCTACGAGGAAGTACCTGCTACAGATGGAGAAGACCCCGCCGGGAATTAGGGCGAATAATCCGCGCTTAGAACCTTAGGCATCTAGACTAAGGTGTGGCTTCATCCAAATGTTACTAGAGCCCTAGTAATATTTGTATGACCACTTTTGCCCTCAGTCTTTGCTTGTGGTTTAAAGGCCTACTTTGTATCCCTTCCGCTGCTAGACTTTTGTAATGTAAATATTTGGCCTGCTTGGCCCTCTCAGAATAATCATGCGCTTTGTGAAGGCCTAACTTCACTTTACAATGTAATAATATTATGGATTGATGTGACTTGGCGATGTATGAAATGATTCAAGAATGTATCTCGTACATTATCTATCGATCCGTGGAATAATGCGGTAAGCATGCAGAGATTCGGATTGCAAAATCCGGTCCGACAGAGTGGTATCGAGCATACGATTGTAGGGTAAAAGCCTTAGTTGGTCGTTAGAATTTAGGCTGGGGTATATTGAAAAACGTATAAAAAGAATTTCTTAAAAATATAGCGCAATAATTTCTTACCGCACCCCTCCTAGCTCTACTCTGTTCTACTTTTCAGTTGTTGTTTTAAAATTACTAACGATACTATTTAATTACGGATGGCGGGAGCCGCAGACGCTGGGCACGGGACTTTTTCGCTCACGAGTGCGTGAGGGAGAGTTTCATGGATATACTCCGCAAACTACTCCACTACTTGGGCTACGAGGACGCCCCATCTACCGCTGGGCGGAGGACCGTGATAGGAGGAGACGAGTCCGGTTGGTAGAGATCTTCATCTACCCCCGCGAGGGAGACCGGGCCTCACGTGTTTCGCACCACCCACCGAGGAGCCTGGTGGCAAGAAGACTACAGATGCCGCTCGTCCGCCGCGCCCGACTTTGCGACATCCACGCGACCCGGTGTTAGAGTCGCCACCTACCACCCATTGCGACAGAGCGCCCGGTGCAGACGGGACCCGGTGACAGAGTTGGAGGACGACCCGAGGCTTACCTACTGGTGGACCTCACTGGTCATGGGTACAACCCATGTGGTGGCTCAGAGGAGATCACCGCACTGGAGCGCCTCCTGCCGCCACATCGAGGTGGACTCCTTGCGAGAGCAGCTCCCCCAGGTGCGGGCCTTGGCGGAGGCCAAGGCGGGCGGCTGCCCGCTCCCTGCACTCAAGCAGACACCTACACCGACCCCAGCCCCAAGACCTCCGCCTGTTTCCGGGACTCGCACTGTGCTCACAAGACGCAAGAGCATGCGGCCCTGTGGCCTCGATCCGCTCGTCGCCGAGGAGAGACCCGACGCAGTGCTCACGCCCCACTCCGACACCGACCCGTCGAGTTTAGTGGTAGCGTGTCCCGCTTCGGCAGTACGGACTACACCCCTCCAGTCCCAAAGTGTTGGTGACATGGAGGAGTAAAGACGTGAGCCGCTTAGTACAAAGGCTTGCTAGAGTTTGGCTAGTATTAGCAAGCATAGGCCCCATCTCACTAGTAGCGCTATGCCAAGACCTTAGTATCGCTAAGTATGTGTATGTTTGTAAAGCCCAAGATGGCTTGTGAAGCCATAAAAAGCTGGCTATGTGATGTACTGTCTATGCTTAATGGAAGCGGCCTTGTGTTTATTTACCGTTGCTTGATGTTTGTATTGGTTCTTTAATGTGTTGGTCGTGGGTTATTAACTTTTATAGGGGGTTAGAACAAGGGTCTAAAAGAATGTTAAATTGTCTGCAGATGGCCAGCCATAGAGTTACCCGTGCACAGGCTGGTGCGAACCCGGACGCGCAGCAGGTAGTAGATGCCGACCAAGAAGCGTGTAGCGTGGGAAGAGGTAGAGGCCCAAGTCAGGAGGTGAACGTCCCACCCCCACCGGCTAACCCATCCATGGCGCAAGTAATGGCCCAAAGAACGCAAATACTTCAAAGCTATCTTCGAGGCCGCCAGCCCCACGCCAATGTTCATGCCTCCGACTGGTGACTTATCAGACCCAGCCTCACACCGCCGGGGCGATGAGCCCCTAGAGGCGGAAGATTGGTCAAGGGACACGTAAAGGAAGCTTCGTTTGGCCAAATCATGAGGATGACCAAGTGCTCTTTGCGACCCATCAACTCCAAGGGGCCGCGGCTGCCTGGTGGGAGAATTACTTGGCCACCAAAGGATATGAGGATACCCCTACCGGAGCTAGCGCCGCAACTATAACCTGGACAGAATTCAAGACGGCCTTTAAAGCCAATTTCATCCCGACTGGAGTGATGCGAATAAAGAAGAACGAGTTCAGACCTCAAACAGTATGCCTGTCACCAATGAGTATCTCACCAAGTTTAATCACCGCCCATTACGCCCCAAGGATGTGGTCGATGAAGAGGAGAAAATCGATCGGTTCTTCAAGGGATGAATGAAGAACTCCGTGCAGCTCATCACGCAGACTTCCCCGCCACCACCGGTGAATAAGGCGTTGGTCCTAGAAAATGAGAAGAAAAACATGGAGTCTAGTCGCAAACGGGAGCAGATTGTTCAGCAACCGCAGGGAAGGTTCATCCGGAGGTTCTTCAACAATTCCCTCTTCTCTGGGACAACCCCATCCCAGAGCCCAAACCCAACACCTCGTTCAGGTGGTAGCACATTCCAGACTCCCCGCCCCTCGGGCCAGTCTGCAGGAACAAATCCTACGACTTCCTTCAATTGCTTCAACTGTGGAGAGAAGGGCACTACGCCTATCGCTGCCCCCAGCGGCAGACCACTCCGGTGAAGTTCAATTTGGGCACTACCCTCCCAAGGCCAAGCTTCAAAGACCCAGGAGGGAATCAGGCTCCTCAATCCAACCGGCCGCATCAACTCCAAATCGTGGAAGGATTAATCATGTCACCGTCAAGAAGCCGAGGAGGTCACGGAGTCTTACTGGTACGCTCTCTGTCAAGACACTACCGCACGCAGCCCTTTTTGATTCTGGGCATCGATTCATTTATAGCAAAGGGTATGTGGACAAGCTTAGGCCGCTCGTCCACACTTGAAGAAAGCATTGATGCTTAGTTCACCCGCAGGGATGATTAAGGCCACCTTAGTGTGTCCGGGGGTAGAAATTGTCATGGAAAAATTTATATTCCTAGCGGATTTGGTTGTGCTAACCTCCCAGACCTTAGATATTATACTAGGGATGGACTGGTTAGCTAGACACCAAGGAATACTAGATTGTGCCTTGAGGCAAGTTAAGTTGATCAAATGCCCAGGGCTGACCATTGTGGTAAAGGTGGACCGACCGTATAGATGGGGCCGAGAAATATATTACTGTGAAGATGTACCGCTGGAAGGAATGATGGTGGTACAAGACTACGCTGAAGTCTCCCCTGAGGAACTGCCGGGTATGCCACCACACGTAGATCTCGAGTTTGTTATCAACTTGAAGCTCGGTGCTACCCCTATCTCCAAGAGACCATACCGGATGACCGTAGATGAACTAGAAGAATTGAAGAAGCAACTTCATGAGCTACAGGACAAAGGTTTTATCAGTCGAGTTCTCACCTTGGGGATCCCCTATGATCTTTGTAAAGAAGAAGGATGGCACCGCTAGGATGTGTGTAGATTATCGGGCTTTAAATGAAGTAACCATCAAGAATAAGTACCCACCGCCTAGGATCGATGACTGCTTGATCAACTTGGGGAGCCACGATTCTCCAAGATTGATTTGAGGTCGTTACCACCAACTCAAGATTAGGCCGAGGACATCCCTAAGACCGCCTTCACCACTAGATATGGGTCATGCGAGTTTACGCTATGTCCTTTGGGTTGACCAATGCCCCCGCTTATTTCATGAATCTCATGAACAAGGTCTTCATGGATTACCCGGATAAGTTTGTGGTGGTATTCATCGATGATATTCTCATCTACTCCAAACCGCCGACGAGCATGCTCAAGATCTCGCTTGGTACTAGAAAGATCAAGGAACATCAACTCTATGCCAAATTCAACAAGTGTGAGTTCGGTTGCAGGACATCGCCTTCCGGGGCATATTGTGTCCGAAAAAGGAGTGTCTCATGACCCGCCAAAATTGCTGCAAGAACGAATGGCAGAACCTACCTCGACCACCGAGGTGAGGAGTTTTCTGATTAGCGAGGATACTACCGGCGGTTTATTGAAGGGTTCTCCGATTGCCCGACCGATGACTCGGCTTGCTCAAGAAAGAGCAGCATTTAGCTGACCAAGGCATGTGAAGGGAGTTTTCGTGAATTGAAGAAGAGGCCGACTACCACCCCAAAGGTCGGTTCTCGCCTGATGTACGGTGGGACTTTGAAGTTTCTCGCGATGCTACATCAAGGGCTTGGGGTGTCTTGATGCAAGGAGGCAAGGTTGTGGCGATGCATCTAGACAACCGCCCTCACGAAGCCAACTACCCAACCCATGACTTGGAGTTAGCTTCCGTAGTACATGCCACAAGATTTGGAGGCACTACCTCATTGGCAATCATTGTGATATCTATACAGACCACAAGAGCCTCAAGTACTTCTTCACCCAGTCGCACCTTAACTTGAGGCAGAGGAGGTGGCTAGAGTTGATCAAAGATTATAACATGAGTGTCCACTACCACCTGGAAAAGCTAACGTGAGTGGCGCACGCCCGAGCCTAAGGCCCACTGCAATAACCTTATGGTTCAGGAGCACCAGCCTGAACTATATAAGGAGCCGATAGCCACGAACCTAGGGATCGTGAAGAAGGAGCCCTTACCACTGGAAGATCAAACCAAGATTGAAGAAATGATAGAGGCTGCATGAAAGGGGACCCAACTGCTTTGAGATTGAAGAAATTGATGGCGTAAGGAAGGCCCTAAAATGACTCGACCATCAAGGAGTTCAAGTACGGAACCGTGTTTTCGTACCCCACCAGAAGTACCTTAAGAATCTGATGCTCCGGGAAGCCCATAGCTCTGCATATTCCTTCATCCCGAAGTACCAAAATGTACCAAGATATGAAGAAATATTACTGGTGGCCAGGTATGAAAAGGGATATTGCGAGCTTGTCGCTTCTTGTGATGTCTCCAAAGAGTGAAGGCCGAGCACCAAAGACCGGCAGATCACTCTGACCGCAAATACCCCAATGGAAATGGGAGGAAGTTGGCATGGACTTCATCACCGGATTCCCGCCAACGAAGTCAGGATGTGACTCAGTCTGGGTCATCGTTGATAGATTAACCAAGGTTGCCCACTTCATCCCCGTCAAAACAACGTACAAGGGGGATAAGTTAGCTGAGTTGTACATGTCCCGCATTGTGTGCCTGCATGGCATACCAAAGCGAATTGTTTCAGATCGGGGTTCCCAATTTACCTCACATTTTTGGGCAAGTCTGCATGAAGCTCTAGGCACCCATTTGGATTTCAGCACTGCCTACCATCCTCAAACAGACGGACAAACAGAAAGAGTAAATCAAATACTAGAAGATATGCTCCGGGCATGTGCACTAGACTTCTCGAAGGAATGGGATAAATGTCCGCCTATGCCGAGTTTGCCTACAATAACTATTACCAAATCAAGATGTCCCCTTGAAGCTCTATACGGCAGAAATGCCTGGACCCCACTCCATTGGTCCGAGGTGGGAGAAAACTATGTGTTTGGTCCCAAACTCCGAGGCAGCGAGAAGAAAAGTTTGGTTGGTTAGAGATCGGTTCTTGGCACCCAGTCGAGTGTAAGAGCTACTGACGATAAAAGGAGAAGGCCCCTAAGTTTTGAAATTGGAGATCACGTGTACTTGAAGGTGTCGCCCTTGCGTGGAGTCAAGAGATTTAAAGTCAAAGGCAAGCTCACCCCGCGCTATGTTGGACCATTCCCTATTGTACCAAGAAAGGAGAGGTTGCCTATCAGCTAGCCTTACCACCAAACATGTCTGAAGTTCACGATGTCTTCCATGTGTCCCAGCTGAAGAAGTGCTTGCGAGTGCCAGCAGACCAAGCCCCATTAGAAGCAATCGAGCTTGAGGAGGACTTAACTTACAAAGAACGCCCCATCAAGATTTTGGACACCGTGGAAAAGAAAACCAGACCCAATCCATTCGCTTGTGCGAGTGCGGTGGAGTCACCATTCAAAGAAAGAAGCCACTTGGGAGCGTGAAGATCACCGCAAAGATTACCCCCTTTATTTTCTAGTTAAGCCAAAATCTCGGTCTAGATTCTTTTAGGGGGTAGGTTTGTAACATCCTAAAACTTATAAGGATTGTGTAATGAAAATATTGTTGACTGTTCTGTAACACACCATGTTGGGTTGGATTCTAAAAATACTTTCCTGAAAATTTTTGAGGAAGAACCCACCTGTCTACTTAATAGGAAATTCTAAAGTTGAATTCGAATCTGAAAAGATGATCCCTAATAAAAAGTTTACAAAAGTAACATAAATTAGTTGTCAAAGTGCCAAAGGGGAAATTGTACACAAAATGGTAATATCTCCAATTATAAAAGAAAAGAGGAGAAAATTAAAAAGGAAAAAGGAAAAGTAGTCAGTTATAGGCCTAAGAATATTAAATAAAATAAACACTTTGTGGGAAATAATTTTCTTAAAGCCCAAAATGTCTCGAGGATTTCGTGAAATTTCTAGAATTTTTGTGGTAATTTAGTATTTTCCAATTATATTATGCCCTCTATCATTTCTCGAAATTCAAAATCAAAATAAAGCCCCAACCACTACCCCCGCCGACGCGTGGGCGGACCGGATTCGCCACGCCGCCCGGAGCCGCCCACCCTCTCCCTCGGGTTGACGCTGCTGCGGTCCCGACGCGCCACGCCGCCACTGCTGCCCATCTCGGCGCCCGCTGACGCCTCACCCGCGCTCTCTCGCCGACAGCGGGCCCTTGTCGTCGTGACCGTTTCCCCTTCTTCCTCCTCCTCCGCCACAGACGCCCGGACACCCCCGCGGCCGCAGCGCCCATGTCATGGAGACCCCATGAGGGGCAGATTATGGGGAAAAGACCCCACGACGCCCAACCCCGCCGCCCCTCCGCCGCCTGTGTTCACACAGAACCGACGCTGGCCGCCCGCCGCCCGGCTCCTCCGGGCAGGCCTTTGGCCGGCTATAAAGCTCGGGATCCCCTCAAAAGCATCGCCTCACTTCCCTCATCATTGTAGCGAAGGGATCGGTTGAGAACCACCAAGTCGCCGCGATCCTCCTTCTTCCCCAACTCCTACCGACGGCCCTCGCTGCCATTCCACCGATCCTCACCGTGGGAGCCCACCTCGCTTCCACACCATCCCGGCCATCGCTAAGCTTCTCCCAGATCTCCCGAGCTCGCCGACGACCGTAGCTCGCCGGCCAGAAGCCTCCCCGAGCCGCCGCTGCTCGCCGCCGACCACCTCCGGTGACCCCGGCCCTCGTCGTCGCCGCCATTAGCTTCGCCATGAGCCCAAAGACCGTATTTTGCCTTATCCCGAACCTAGGTGAGCTCGCCTCACGGCGACGGCCACCGCCACCCGCCTCGGGCAGCCCATGTTCCACCCCCGCACCCCCCAGGTAAATCACCCTTAAGGGGTGAGATGCGTTGCTAGCCCTACTGGCTAGCGGCGCCAACCCTCTTCCCCGGCTCCCTCGGCGCATTCGAGCCCCTCGCTCACGCAGCACCGAGGTTGAGCCATTTTTTAAATCATCGCCGACAGTGGGCCCCACCGCCGATCACAAGACAAATGGCCACGCCTCTGGGCCCCGCCTCGCCGTACGCTGGGCAGAGGTGAGCCCTCGCCGGGTCCCACGTGTCGGCGCATGCAGTGCGGTCACCGACAAGGGGCCCAATGTCGAAATTATAGATTTTAGATTTATTTAAACCGAAAGCATTCAAATGTGTATAACTTATTTATTTTAACTCCAAATTTAGTGAAACCAATTTCTAAATTCATCTAAAATCAAGGGCTACCTAATAGAACCGAACCAACATTTTTGAAGCTTGTTCAAATTTTTATTGTGTTATTCGATTGTTGTGATGATTTTTATCTAAATTTTCACGCCAGATAAAACGTAGCTTCGAGACTCAAGAAGAGGAAGTCACGCTATAGACTCCAACACCCCGAACCTCGACCTTTGCATCCAAGGCGAGTCAATGCTTTGATCATTTTGAGCCTATGTTTTCAATAAAGTATTTTGGTTTAAGTATTATAATTTGCATGCATATATTTATGTTGCAATACATGTTAATTTCATATTCTAGATATATGCCCATGTTCTCTTGGTTTAGTATATATCCCTTGCAATACTTTTGGCTATGTGATCCTTGTCACCCTAGTAGAAGTAATAATGCTACCACCCTTTTGAAACTAAGTCTATAATTATAATGCATGCTTAGAGTTGTTTAGATAAACAAGGGGTGAGAGCACCTAGCATATCTTACAAACTCAAGAAAGTAGTGTTGGGCGATCATTGTGATGATGATGGTGTATGTTGGGAATAAGTATTTTGTTCCAAAAGAACCCGCATGCTGAATTATCCGGGCGGATGTTTGAGGGTGTGAGTGTTGAATGGTGCCGTGATAGCACGTATTTGTGATAAAAGTGGTGCCGTGATAGCACAAGGGATCGTAGAACCGCCTGATAACCATTAAGGACCGAATCTTGTGATGACCTCCACGGTACAACATGTACAACCACATCTTTGGCAAAGTGTAGGCAGGGCCAACTAATTTGCATTGACTTAGTAAGAGTTGCGTCGGTGTGAACACGGGCGGGTGAGGATGGCCACATCCTCCGACGTGATGGCGCAAGAGGGGCTTCGAAGGGTGGTCGCATCAGGAAGTGGAAACCTTAGCGGTCGAATCGCTAGGAAAATGCAATGTAAAAGCCTGTCATAGTCTACTTAACCGCATGGCTAAGGAATCGTGTGGGGTAATGAGCAGATCTATCTCATGTGGGTAAAGTGTACACACTCTGCAGAGTCAAAACTATTCAAATAGCCGTGCCCACAGTCATGGACGGACATGGGAACTTAACTAGATATAGTTCTGTTTCAAAAACTTTGAAGGGGTGACAATGGAAAAGTGGAGGGCAGAGAAAGGCCCTTATTTGAATTGTCCTGGGTGTCGTCCCAGTGGTAAAGTAAGCGATTATAACGCTGAAGGCATGGTAAGAGGAGCAGAGGCCATGAAATGGTGGATGGTCTCGATTCGATAAAAATAATTGTATATGTCATTGAGTATCATGTTTAAAATTTAACTGGCTAGGTCCTAGGGAATTTTAAGTATTATAGTCAAAAAGCATATTTCCGCAAACAAAGCAACTTGAGCCTTCCTGATGAGGACATCACTTCTTCGGATATACACAACACTCCTCCACTTGATATTCAAGGACCAATCACTAGAGCTCGCGCCCGACAATTGAATTTACATGTGAGCTCGTTCCTAAGTACTTCTTTTTGTTCATTTGAGAAGCGATTACTACCTAATGATTTAATTATGATTAGGAACCATGGAGAGGATTAAGAAGTACTTGGAGAAGGGTTACGAGGCGCACGAGTCCAGCAAGGGTGGTCGAATCATGTTGGATGTCCAACTCAATCCCACTTCGAATCCAATTCGGAGTCCAGGACCAGGCCGCACTAAAACGGACGCCCAGATCGTATCCGGACTCCGTTTTGGACGTTCCACATATGTATGGAAAGCTGAGAAGATAAGCTTTCCAATGGCTCTGGTCTCATATCAAAATTCCATCTGAGTCAACGGGAATCGTCGAAACAAGTGGACGTCCAGAATCTGTCAGGGTGCTGCGACACCGCCTTTTGGGCCGCTCGCTTTGTATCGTGTTGGAGTCCATTAAGGACGCGCCCAGGGTTTTGCACGCCTTACTCCTTTATATACAGCCGCCACCCCACCATTAGGGTTGGGTTTTGCTTAGATTAATTCTGTCTTTGAACAGTTTCGCCGTCATCGGTTTGTGAAACCCCAATTTTCGAGTGCTTCATCAATATATCTGCAATTTGGTTGTGTTCTTCCTTGTTCTTTCTTGTGTTCTTCGATTCGCAGGCGAGGATTAGCCTTCTTGGCAAGGTCAACCGGCAGCGCACGGTTGATAACCCGAGGAGACGTGCTGCGATTGCGGGTTTGGAACGTGTCGTTCGAAGCCGGATCGATTTGTGTCGCGCCTCCACCAAATCGAACATACCCGAACCTGTTGGAAGATCGGGACCCGCTCCCATCAAGTGGTAATCAGAGCTGGTGTTCCTCCGTGTTCGAGTTACCCTCCTTTGTTATTTTCGGTTTCGTCCTAGAGTCCATGAAAAGCCCTACAAAAAATTGTAGTCATAGGTTGTTTCTATCCTAGATCTCATTTAGCCTTTGCACAAGTTGATTCCAGAGTCCGTAGTGTTGAGTTTGTGTCCTTAGTCGAGTTGTGTTGCTGGTTTAGATCGTGTTTTGTTCGAGTTGTTTTCCCACCCGCTACCACCCTTCAAACCCTAGCCACGCTCGCGTTTCCTCCACCCTCTGCTTTTTGTTTTCCCACCCATATCCCACCCTCTGTTAACCCTCTTTTGCCATCCATCACGCCTCGTGATCACACCGCATCATCCCCCACCTTTCCCGAGCTTCGCCACCGTATTCCACAAATTCCTTCCACCCGATCTTCGCTTTGACCTCCACAAAGAACCATAACTTGAGGTCCATCTTCAAACGGCCATAACTTTCGTGATACGAACTCGAAATCGCTTGCTTTTTTGAAATTGGGTGAAATTAAATTTTACATCCGAATCAAACCGACAACGTCGTGAATTTATCTTGCCCAAATTCGGCCCGAAAGTGTAGTACTCGAGTTCAAATTTCATCACCGACTTTTTAGCACATTCATTATTTTCTGTAGGCCACACCTTATATCAGATTGACGTGAAACTTTGTGTGGTTTCTATTCCTGTGCTCTGCTTTGCGAAAAAATACAAAAAATAAAAGAAAAAATTTTCGGCACCTACGATAGTGTCATGAAAGTGCCATCCGTGGCCAAAAAAAAAGAAGAAAAAAACGTGACAGAGCACAGTTTTAGGTGACAGAGCCTCATTTGTGTTGTGTTTGTGCTGAATTGAGCTTCTCAGTGCCTGGCCATCTTTGTTGCTGTCTTTGCTTACATATTCTGTTCTTGACTCCTTGTTCATCATCTCATACTTGTCATAGGACACATTTAGGCCAGCAACTAGGACCATACTTTGGACATTTATTCAGCATTACTATCTGTTATTGATCTGTGTTCCACTCACATAATTGGCCTGCCAAGCTCCATATACCTACTTCCGGATAGCACAGTTCTGACCCTTGCAATCGCCGGATCACACTCTCCAGGTATCCTTTGCCTTGCTTTGGTAAGAACACTTGTAAGAGCTTGGTAAGTCACTTCCTTTGCGGGTTCCACTGCCCTTCCTTTGTAGTTGATAGGGATAATCCTTTGTTTTCCCCGTATTTCCACCAACCATGGCAGAAACGAAGAGGACGGACACCGGTCGATTTCAACGAGTGTGTTAGTCGCGCCACCACAAGCTGCGCCGACAAACAAAACGCTTCACTCACCGATCTCGGCGAGATTGACACCATCGCCGCCGCCATTACCCGCTTGAACACCACCAAGGCATTGAGCGGGTGGAGCGGCGGATGGTGACCTCACCGGTCGGATGGACACATTGGAGGCACGCTACCACCGTCAATGATGGCCATCATCATGATGACGCCACGTAGTATGATGCGATGGCAACATTGATCGGCGGGCGACACAAGATGCACGACTACGTCCGTCGCCTTCAAAGAAACCGACATGGTATGGGAGGTAATAACCGTAACCGCCATGGTAACGACGACCCTTTTGCTAAAGTGAAGTTTACCATTCCATCTTTTTCTCGGTCTTTATGATGCTGAAATATATCTTGATTGGGAGATGACTAGAGAGCGTAGTTTAACTCTCACTTAGTTCCCGAGCAACATAGAGTTAGACAAGCTACTAGTGAGTTTAAGGACTTTGCTATTATCTCGTGGAATGAACTAAGTACCATGCGCTACAACCCGATACATGGGAGCGCTTAAAAGAAGCTATGCGTAATCGCTTTGTTCCTCCCTCATATAAACTTGAATTGAGAAAAATTGCAGCGCTTAGAACAAGGTGATAGTTCTGCTCAAGACTATTATGCCGAGCTTCAAAAGGGTATGGTGCGTTGTGGGGTTGTTGAGGACACGGAGGATAAGATTTGTCGTTTCTACGGGGGTTACGGCGTGAAATTCGTGACATTGTTGATTATAAAGAATTTACTATCACAACCGCTTGTTCCACCTTGCTATGCTTGCAGAGAAAGAATTGCAGGACGCACAGAATCAACTAAGGCACGCACCGGACGACCCTTCTACACCCCGCGAACGACTACATCGACGGGACTGCCTAAGTCTTCTTCGAGTTTTCGTTCTCCTCCACCACCTGTGAACAAGATGGCAGCAGCGCCACCGAAGCCACTTTCCACGACACGCCTTGTAGATTCTTCAAAAATTCTTTGTGGTCCAGACTAGAGTTCTTCTTCCGTGGCTTCAACGGGCCGCCTCCTCAGCATTCATGCCACCGCTGTCATGGACTTGGTCATGTGCGTAAGAATTGCCCTAGCCAACGGGCATACATCGCCACGTAAGATGGAGGCTACATCAAGACTTCGGATATCGAGGAGGATGATGATGTTGCCACCGCCACGACGACAATGGCGGTGGTGATGACGACCTGCCCTTGGTGGGGCATCCACAGCGACGCTTACGGAGCATCATTGTGCAATGAGTCCTCAAAGACGCAGTACAACAACCCGATAAACTTCAACGCCATAATTTGTTTCAAACCTTCTTTGCAATCAAGAACCGCGGCACGTGTCATCATTGATGGAGGAAGTTGCAACAACTTGGTGAGTTCGATTTGGTCAAGAAGCTTGGCTTGACCACGCGACCGCATCCACATCCATACCATATTCAATGGTTAAATGACTCGAAAAGCTAAGGTAACACAAACATGCCGAGTCCATTTTTCCATTGGTGCTTATGTTGATCATGTTGATTGTGATATGGTTCCCATGCAAGCATGCTCTCTTTATTGGGTCGACCTTGGGAATTTGATAATGATGCTTTACACCATGGTAGTAGTAACACATACACTTTTATGCATAAGGAAAGAAAGTTACTTTACCGCCTTTGACCCCATCTCGAGATTATAGAGGCCGATAGGGCGAGAGCTGCTGGTGCTAATGATCCAAAGGAGCATGATAAAACTGAAAACAGCAAGTACTCCATTTGAAAACTCATTATGCTTGCCACAAAATCAGACCTTGCCGCAATTGATGATGTTAATGATACATGCTATGCTTTTGTGTGCAAAGATGCTTTATTTTCTCTTGATAGTATGCCTTGCACTTTGCTCCGCTCCCGTCACTAACCTTTGCGGGAGTTTAGCGATGTTTTTCCCGATGAGATACCTGTGACTTCCACCCATTCGAGGTATTGAGCACCGATTGACTTAATCCTCGGAGCAAGTTTGCCAAACCGTGCGGCATACAGACCAATCCTCAAGAGACTAAGGAGATTCAGCGACAAGTCCAAGACCTTTTGGACCGTGGGTACGTACGTGAGAGCCTTAGTCCTTGTGTTGTTCTCGTTCTTTTGGTTCCCAAAAGATGGTTCTTGGCGATGTGTGTAGATTGTAGAGCCATTAACAACATTATTATACGGTATCGCCATCCTATTCCTAGGCTAGACGACATGCTTGATGAGTTGTGTGGTGCTATAATTTTCACAAAGATTGACTTATGTAGTGGATACCACCAAATAA
This sequence comes from Bonia amplexicaulis, assembly GCA_036346245.1. Lineage (NCBI taxonomy): Eukaryota > Viridiplantae > Streptophyta > Magnoliopsida > Poales > Poaceae > Bonia > Bonia amplexicaulis. The sequence goes on along the minus strand of JAYGGG010000085.1, from coordinate 106,856 downwards.
GAATGAAACTTGGCGATGAATGGAAAACTCGCTTTTAAAACTAAGTTCGCTTGTATGAGTGGTTAGTCATGCCTTTTGGTTTAACTAATGCACCTAGCACTTTCATGAGATTAATGAACGAGGTTTTACGCCCTTTCATTGGCAAATTTGTGGTCGCTACTTTGATGATATCTTGATTTATAGCAAGTACATGGATGAACATTTGACTCACTTACGTGCTGTTTTTAATGCTTTGAGAGATGCACGCTTGTTTGGTAACCTTGAGAAGTGCACCTTTGCACGGATCGAGTCTCTTTTCTTGGCTATGTTGTGACTCCACAGGAATTGAGGTTGATAGAGCCAAGGTGGAGGCGATATGGAGTTGGCCCACGCCCACCAGCCTCCCAAGTCGGAGTTTTCTTGGCCTTGCAGATTTTATCGCCGCTTTGTCAAAGAATTCAGCACCATTGCGACACCGCTGATTGAGTTGACAAAGAAGGAGTTGTGTTCCATTGGGGCTATCACAAGAGGAGTCCTTTATTCTTTTGAAGGACAAGCTTACGCACGCACCATTGCTCCAACTTCCGAATTTTGGTAAGACTTTGAACTCGAATGTGATGCTAGCGGAATTGGTATTGGTGGTGTTTTGATGCAAGAAGGCAAACTTGTTGCCTACTTTAGCGAAAAATTGAATGGTCCTGTTCTTAATTATTCCACGTATGATAAAGAATTGTATGCTCTTGTTCGTTCTTTAGAGACGTGGCAACACTATTTATGGCCTAAAGAATTTGTCATTCATTCCGATCATGAATCACTTAAGCATATTCGTAGTCAAACCAATTTGAATCGTAGACATGCTAAGTGGGTTGAATTTATTGAATCTTTTCCTTATGTCATTAAACACAAGAAAGGGAAGGATAATGTGATTATCGATGCTTTGTCTCGACGCTATACCATGTTGTCTCAACTTGATTGTCGCATTTTGGCCTTGAAACTATTAAAGAACAATATGCTTTTGATGATGATTTTAAGGATGTGTTGTTGCATTGTAAAGAGGGTCAAACATGGAATAAATTCGTGATCAATGATGGTTTTTGTTTAGAGCTAACCGCCTATGCATTCCAGCTTGGATCCGTTCGTCTTTTGTTGTTGCAGGAGGCGATGGAGGAGGTTTGATGGGACATTTTGGTGCTAAGAAGACGGAGGACGTTCGACCACACACTTCTTTTGGCCAAAGATGAGGCGAGATGTTGAGCGGTTTGTGGCTCACTGCACTACATGTCAAAAAGCTAAGTCTCGCTTGAATCCACATGGTTTATATATGCCACTTCCTGCTCCTTCTATTCCGTAAGATATTTCTATGGACTTTGTTTTAGGTTGCCCAGACTAAGAGGGGAGAGATAGCATTTTGTTGTTGTGGATCGTTTTTCTAAGATGGCTCACTTTATCCCATGTCATAAAACCGATGATGCCGCTCATATTGTCGACCTATTTTTCAAAGAGATAGTTCGCTTGCATGGTATGCCTTCTACTATTGTTTCGATCGTGATGCCAAGTTCTTGAGTCACTTTTGGCGCACTCTATGGAACAAGTTGGGTACAAAGTTGTTGTTCTCACCACATGTCACCCACAAACCGATGGCCAAACCGAGGTGGTGAACCGCACATTGTCTACCATGTTGAGAGCTATTTTGAAGAACAATTTGAAGCTATGGGAAGAGTGTTTGCCGATGTTGAGTTCGTGATATAATCGAGCGGAACACTCCACCACCAAGGTAAGTCCTTTTCGTAGTGTATGGATTCAATCCCGCACCCTATTGATATTCTACCTTGCCTACTAGTGAGAGAGTTCATAATGATGCTAAGGAGCGTGCTGATTTTATTCTCAAAATGCATGAGACTACTAAGGCAAACATTGAAAAGATGAATGAAAAATATAGAATTACCGGTAGTAAAGGTAGAAAGGAAGTTAAACTTGAACCGGTGATTTTGTTTGGTTGCACTTGCGAAAGGATAGATTTCCTGAGTTAAGAAAGTCAAAATTGATGCCTAGAGCTGCTGGTCCTTTTAAGATAGTTGAGAAGATAAATGATAATACATATAAACTTGAGTTGCCTCCCGAGTTTGGGGTTAGTCCCACCTTTAACATTTCAGATTTGAAGCCATGCTTGGGAGAAGAAGATGAGACCGAGTTGAGGACAACTCCGCTTCAAGAGGGGAGGATGATGAGGACATCACTTCTTCGGATATACACAACACCCTCCACTTGATATTCAATGACCAATCACTAGAGCTCGCCGACAATTGAATTTACATGTGAGCTCGCTCCTAAGTACTTCTTTTGTTCATTTGAGAATCGATTACTACCTAATGATTTAATTATGATTAGGAACCATGGAGAGGATTAAGAAGTACTTGGAGAAGGGTTACGAGGCGCACGAGTCCAGCAAGGGTGGTCGAATCATGTTGGATGTCCAACTCAAGCCCACTTCGAATCCAATTCGAGTCCAGGACCAGGCCGCACTAAAACGGACGCCCAGATCGCATCCGACTCCGTTTTGGACGTTCCACATATGTATGGAAAGCTGAGAAGATAAGCTTTCCAATGGCTCTGGTCTCATATCAAAATTCCATCTGAGTCAACGGGAATCGTCGAAACAAGTGGACGTCCAGAATCTGTCAGGGTGCTGCGACACCGCCTTTTGGGCCGCTCGCTTTGTATCGTGTTGGAGTCCATTATGACGCATCCAGGGTTTTGCACGCCTTACTCCTTTATATACAGCCGCCACCCCACCATTAGGGTTGAGTTTTGCTTAGATTAATTCTGTCTTTGAACAGTTTCGCCATCGGTTTGTGAAACCCCAATTTTCGAAAGTGCTTCATCAATATATCTGCAATTTGGTTGTGTTCTTCCTTGTTCTTTCTTGTGTTCTTTGATTCGCAGCGAGGATTAGCCTTCTTGGCAAGGTCAACCGGCAGCGCACGTTGATAACCCGAGGAGACGTGGTGCTGCGATTGCGGGGTTTGGAACGTGTCGTTCGAAGTCGGATCGATTTGTGTCGCGCCCACCAAATCGAACATACCAGAACTGTTGGAAGATCGGGACCCGTGCCCCATCACTTCCCTTGTTAAAAGCCTTGCATACTACCTACTGCATTCTGTGTGTTGACTCACTGAGCACGGTGGTTAGTGTGCTCACTCGCAAAACCAACAATCCGTATTCAGAGCTCAAGATCCGTACGCCACGAGGAAGTACCGCTACAGATGGAGAAGACCCTCACGAGAATTAGGGGCGAATAATCCGCTTAGAACCTTAGGCATTTAGACTACAGGTGGCTTCATCCAAATGTTACTAGAGCCCTAGTAATATTTGTATGACCACTTTGCCCTCGCCTTTGCTTGTGGTTTAAAGGCCTACTTTGTATCCCTTCCGCCGCTAGACTTTTGTAATGTAAATATTTGGCCCGCTTGGCCCTCATCAGAATAATCACGCTTTGTGAAGGCCTAACTTCACTTTTACAATGTAATAATATTATGGATTGATGTGAATTCGGCGATGTATGAAATGATTCAGCAATGTATCTGTGTGCATTATCTACTGATCCAGGGAATAATGCGGTAAGGCACAGCAGATTTTGGATTGCAAAATCCGGGTCTGGCACAAAGGTACGCAGGTGATGAACACGGGTCTTCTTGCCGAACCACGCTTCATATGGAGTGATGCCGTCGAGGCTCTTCGTTGGCGCGCGGTTCAGTACATAGACGGCAGTCACCACCGCCTCACCCCAGAAACGTGCCGGAACGCCCTTGCTCTTGAGCATGCACCGAGCCATCTCCACCACCGTTTGATTTCGACGCTCCACCACACCATTTTGTTGCGGAGTATACGGTGTGGTGGTGTAGTGCTTGACGCCGGACTCGGTGCAGAACATGACGAAGGCGTTGGAGTTGAACTCGCCTCCGCGATCCGTCCTCAGTCCCTTCAGTTGCCCACCATGTTCAATCTCTGCGCCAGCCTTGATCTTCTTGATGTAATGGAGTTCCTGATCTTTGGTACTCAGCAGCTCCACCCACATGAAACGACTGAAGTCGTCGACGACGAGCAGGAAGAAGAGCTTGCCACCAGGTGTTGATGGCGTGATCTGGCCACAGAGGTCCGCGTGGAACAGCTCCAGTCCCTGCTCCACACGGTATGACGTCGCCCGCGGGAACGGAGCGCGATGTTGCTTGCCGAGGGTGCAGCCGTCGCAGACTTGTTCAACCCGGTTTATCACCGGAATGCCGTCCACCATGCTCTTTGTGCCGAGGTCGCGAAGCGCCCTGAAGTTGAGATGCCCGTAGCGGGAGTGCCACAACCATGCCTCGTCATCGGCCTTTGATAACAGGCACACCGGTGGTGTCACCACCAGCTTAACTGTGTATAGCATGTTGCCCGTGCGGGGAGCACTGACAAGCAAAGCTTGTTCACGGTCGAACACACAGAGCCTTCCATTCTCTATCACGACCTTGCATCCCGCCTCCTCCAGTTGCCCTAAACTCACAATATTGCTTCTCAACTTAGGTATAAAATACACCTCGGTTAATACCTTGTGCTCATGGTGGCGCCCTTCCATGATCATCGATCCAAGCCCGCAGATTTCTACAAGTGATCCATCACCAAAATGGACGGTGCTGCGCACAGTCTCGTCAAGATGTGCCAACGCCGACCTCCTGCCCGTCATGTGGTTGCTAACGCCGGAGTCCAGGTACCATGTGTTGTCGTCGCAGTCGATCGGGCTCACTTGCTGCTCGTTGAGATGGACAACTTGCGACGCAGCCCGAGCCGTGACACTCGCAGTCGTCATCAGTAGCGCCGGGTGCTCGACGTCGGCTTTGGCCAAGTGCGCCTCCTCACGGCGCTCCTTCTTGGGCCTCTTGCACTCCTTGGCCCAAAGGTCCGTAGATGCCACGATTCGGCATTTACCCTTCCGGCGAGGAGTGCCCTCCGAGGTCAGCTTGATGGTGGTGTCGTGGCCATCTGGCCGTGCTCCACCCTTGCTCCTCCAGCGGGAATTCACATTGCTTCTTTCCTTGCTCGACGAGGATTCCGGCACCAGCCTGTGCTTGTGTTTCGCCAACCAGTCCTCCTCGGCGAGCATGAGCCGTCCAGCTTTGTCCACGATCCGCTCGACGCCGGTCTCGAAACGGTCTTCCGCCGCGCGCAGCCTCCCAGCGAGTTCTTCGATTGAGAGTTTGTTGATGTCACAGAACATCTCAATCGAGACCGCAACCTGGTTGTACTGCGAAGGGACCACGCGAAGAATTTTCTTGACAACACGTGTGTCGTCGATGGACTCACCGAGCGTCAAGATTGTCAAGGGGGCTGGAAATTCAGACACGAAATCGTCGACAGCCTCACCTTCCTTGAACGCAATGTTCTCGAAATCCTTGAGCAGCTTATGTGCATTGACCTCCTTGACACGCTCGACTCCGAGACGCATCATTTTCACCGCCTCCCATGCCTCCTTGGCACTCTGCTTGGTGCCCAAGATGGAGTACATGTCGGGCGGTACGCCCCGGATCAGTGCGGCCAGCGCGAGACGATCCTCGCGCCGCTTCACATTGCCGGGCTCTATCGCTTCCCAGAGCCTCAACGCCTCCATGTTGATTTGCATCAACAAGGCCCATTCGTTGTAGTTTGTCCGCGTCAACATCGGGTACACCACCGACGCACTCGCCTCCTTCGCCATTCGCTGCAGCCCGACGTCGCACGATCCGCTGTCGCTGCTCCCGTCGGTTGGCTGCTTGCCGGTGTCGAAGCGCGGCTTCTTAGGAAGATGAGATCGTGTTAGAACTGCTACCGCCGCTTATCCGCAGTTGGAGACCGCCTCAACCTGGGCACTCTGATACCACGTGTTAGAGCCGATCTAGGAACTCGGCTTGGATCACGCGTAGTTTTCTCCAGAACACGGCGAGCGAGATGGACACAAACACACAAACAAGAGTTAGTTTTGGTGCTGCTGGAAAGTCGCAGCTTTTCTGTTCTTCAGTTGATGTATTTGAAGGAAACCAACATGCAGTACATGGGCTTCAAGCGCCCGCTATTTGCGCCACGCCACCCACGAGCTGCAACGTGCTCATCATGGCGTTGTGGCGATGCAAAAAACCCGGCCACGCAACGAACTCCACAAGTCGCTGGCCGCTATACTAGTGCACATGAAATAACTCTACGCTGTGCTTTCATGGGCTGCATGCATGCAAATGATGGCCTACTGCCAGTGCTAGTAAAATGCATTTAATGCTACATGCAGTTGCTACTCCATGCACTCAGAGATTGCATGCAAGCACTCGGCATACATGGTAGCTAGTACATGCACTTATTGCAGCTAGTACAAATAATCATTAGATGCAATTAATGAATGCATGCAAGGACTCAGGAATGCATACATGCAGGCACTCGGGAATGCATGCAACGGGATTATTGCTCAACACTAAATTATATCAGGTTGTTTATCACTATTACGTAAAGGCTAATACTAGACGGCAAATCACGCATTTATTTATAAAACCGTCTGCGCAGATAGTAATATAGACGGTTTTAATTTGAACACCGCTTTGTGTTGGTGGCGTCGGCGAAAAAAGTATCACGACGGTTCATACCTATGAACCGCTCAGGATATTTTAGTATCACGACGGTCCGTATAAGAACCGCTCGGATAATCCCAATTATCACAGCACGGTTTGTTACTAAAACCGCTCGTGATATTCGTTATCACAGACGGTTTTAGTAACAAACCGTCAGGATAATTCACGACGGTTTTAGTAAAACCCGTCTGTGATAATCCCATGTCACCGATAATTGGTGTGTAATACATGTCACCAATAATTGGCGATATACGTGATTTCGATCTCACCCGCTCATTCTCTCCACATCGAATGGCCGGCACCAGTTCCTCCCACGGCCAGCCCTTATTAATAACTCCCCATCAACCTTTCCACCAAGACTAGTCACGCGTGAGTTCATCCACTAGCTAGCTTCCTCGTATGCATCTCCTCCTCGTGAACTAGCACCTCCTCCATCGCGGCACTAACGGTTCATACTAAAGAACACACTCTTGCCGTAAGTGTCGTAAGTGTGTCTTGTTTAGTGTGGACCGTCGTGCCACGAAGGGTTTGTTAGCTTGTCATCCCGTAATAGATCGATCCGAATGTGTTGTTGAGTTTTGTGCTTGCCTCAGATTTGCATGTTCCTCGACGATGCAGACTCATCGTCGAGATGTGATGTCCACTCCGACAATCCTTCTTTTTTCTCAAAATTAAGGCAATTTTATTACAAAAGTTCAAAAAGATATTTCAGATTCTTGAGTGAGCGTGATCGACATACCCGACTTCTTCTGTGAGCGACTATCCATCTGCTCTTCCCACTTCTCCCACAAGAAAAGAAGTGGGAAGAAGCGTATGGATAGTCGCCACCAAGAAGTCGGTATGTCGATCGGCCGCCACCAAGAACTGAAATGTCTTTTTTGAACTTTGTAGGTGGGACCCACATGTCGTGACGGATTTAATAGAAATAGCTCGACCTCGCCAGCGTGAGCGGGGCTCGAACGCCGAGGGAGCAGGGAGAGAGATCGCACCGATAGCCGTGTGGTTCACTCGGTGTTGCTTACTCTATAAGGGTAATAATCCCTTTGAGATATCTCGAGGCGGGGTTGAACTATCACGCAGGCGGTTGTTACTTATGAACCGTCTGTGATACTTAGTATCCGGCATCCGTGTAGGTGGGACCCACATGTCGTGATGCATTTAATAGAAATATATAGCTCGACCTCGCGCTATGCGTGAGCGGGGCTCGAACGCACCGAGGGAGCAGGGGAGACAGAGATCATACCGATAGCGTGTGGTTCCCTCGGTGTTGCTTACTCTATAAGGGTAATAATCTCCTTTGAGATATCTCGATAGCGGGGTTGAACTATCACGGACGGTTGTTACTTATGAACCGCTCGTGATACTATTATCCTGACGGTTAGAATAAAACCGCTCGTGATAATCAGAATTATCACGCACGGTTTTTATTACAAACCGTCGTCATAGTAACAACCAATCAAATTCATACGTAGACAGGGAATCACAAAATAAAAGGCAAATATATTAATTTCAATTTTATGCAAATTTATTACAAATGTCGCAGAGATAAAGAGATTGCCGATTCTAATCTTCCGGGCTTCAGACGCTTCTTCTTCGAATTTGGGACATGGAGGAGCGCCCACCGAGTTCTCGAACGCTTAAGATCGCCCTTGTCCTCTCGCACTTCGTCCTCCAAAGATTGGCAAATGATCATTAGCGTCGTCATAAGCTCGTAGAGGATAGCATGATAAGATTCCTCGAGAATCGCCGCTTACCTTGGCGGCAATGTTATCCATCTGTGTCTCCATTGCCACAAATGCTTCCTCCGCTTTGTGCACATTGTAGAGAAGAACGAGGGTAAGCGCGGTTTCCTTTCCCGAGCAAAGAAGACAACACCTCCGTCGGCGGATGATGAGGTCCAAATGACGGATGGAAGCGAGTCGAGGAGGAGAGCAGGCGTGAGCGAGGAGCTGCTTTAGACGTGGATTGTTGGCCGCCGTGTCGATTACGGCGAACAACTCAAAGGTGGATAGATGAGAGGAAGGAGATGAGCGCAGAATACTAGAATCCATATTAACGGAGTGTGATGAAGGAGATGAAGGAGAGGAGCGAGGAGTCGCTTGAGATCGTGAAGGAGATGATGCTAGTAAGAACAAGACGTGATCACAAGAACAAATAGCAAAGATGAGAGTGTACGACGTAGAAGACCTCGCGCGCATATTTAACCTTCAAAGATGACGGTTCGTATACCAAAGAGACGCTCAGATAACGAAGGAGATACGTTATACGAAACAAGAGATACGTTACGGTTATCGCAGGCGGTTTTAATAAACAACCGCTCGTGAAAAGTGGTTATCACGCACGGTTGTTTATTAATAACCGTCTGCGATAATAAACTTTTCACGACGGTTTTAATATAAACCGTCGGAATGATCACGACGGTTTGCAATAAAAACCCGTCGGTGATAATGCCACGGCATTTAATGCGCCGCCAGCCGCCTGCGTTTCATTTCGATCCAGATCAGAGCCATCGCCACAAGCTTTCGAGCCTAGGCGATTTGAGGCCGCTTATTTTGGTGGGAAGAGGCGAGATTGAGCTTTGAAGATTCATTCAATTCATACTTTCCGCCTTGGTGGGCTAGCTCTAGATCGATATGGTTAGTAAGATAATTTATTTTTCTTTAATTGCATTACAATTTAGATTTAAGTAATTGGTGAGTGTTATTGAAGATGGTTAATTTGTAAAATTGTTGGTTATATAATAGTCAGTTGTGTTTATAATATGATTTGAGCTAGCAAATTAAACCTCAATATAATACATGTGGCCGTATATATGTAGTAGTAATAAGTTAAGGTATTTTTAATCTTGAGTTGTTATGTATGTACGTAACGTGGGACCAAGTCGGATGTATGTCATGAGCCGTGTGAGTGAAGAGTATATTAATGGCGTATATGCTTTTACAAGAGCCGCCGAGGAGGATATGTTGAATAAGGGGTGGAATATATGTATCGTCCATCGTACCGATCGAGAATTTAAAGATGTTTAAGAACCGAGGGCAAATTGAAGCGCACTTGATCTCGAGGGGTTTCAAAAGGGTTATACGTGTTGGACCGTCATGGCGAAGTGAATGATCATATGTCACGGATGACATCGCCGGTGAAGTGAATGATATGTCACGGATGACATCGCCGGTGAAGTGAATGACATGGCGCGGATGATGTCGATTGTGGTTCGGATACGGATAGGTTGCACGATGACAACTGGATCGATGCTTCACGATGTAGAAGAGAATTATGATGAGAGAGAGTATGTTAAATTCCGTGGCTTGATGGAGGACTGAGAAACCTTTGTTCACGTGTTGCGTGTCAAAGTACACGAGGTTGTCGGCCGTGCTTGAACTGTTGAAATTAAAGGCAAACAATGCTTGGTCCGACAAAGTTTCACGGCTACTTTGGTCTTTTTAGCGGACATGCTTCCTGAGGGAAATGAGTTGCCTAAAACCACGATAAAGCCAAGAAGGTCCTTTGTCCATTGGGAATTGAAGTAGAAAGAATACATGCATGTCCGAACGATCGTATCCTGCATCAGTAAAGAGTATGAAAACATGCATGTATGTCCGTGTGCAACGATCCCGATACAAACGTAATAATCAATCGATGACGGCGAGGGAATGAGGTGAAGAAAGGACCTCTGGTAAGGTGGCATGATATTTTCCTATAATTCCCGCTTGAAAAGGTTTTTGCAAATCCAAAGGAGGCAAATTGTGCGTTGGCACTCGGAGGAGCGCAAGAAAGATGGAATGCTAAGACACCTTGCTGATTCCGCCCAATGGAGAAACATCGATAGAGTTTTGCGTACTTGGTGCAGTAACCAAGGAATATAAGGTTCGGATGAGTACGATGGAATGAATCCTTTCGGTAGCATGAGCAAGACATAGCACATGGCCCGTGACTCTGATCTATAACCTTCCTCCTTGGTTGTGTATGAAGCGAAAGTATATTTTGTCGTCGATACTTATCCAAGGGCCAAAGCAACACAGGAATGATATTGATGTGTACCTAGCACCATTGGTGGAAGATCTAAAAGTACTATGGAACGAAGGGGTACAGTATGGGATGCGTACAAACGAGAGAACTTCACCTTGCGCTCTTTATTGTTCTCGCACCATAAATGATTATCCCGCCTTGCTAACCTATCGGCCAAAGTACGAAAGGTGCCAAAGCTTGTACTCACTGTTTAGATGGTACCGAGTGTGTGGTCGAAACACTCTCAAAAACCGTCTACATGCGCCACCGTCGGTTCCTTCGGAGGGCTCACCCATACCGCAAGATGAAGAAACAATTTGACGGAGAGAAGGAAGACGTTCAGCTCCAAGACATTTAAAGGAAAAGAGGTTTATAATATGGTTAAGGATTTAGATGTTGTCCTCGGAAAGGGACGCAAATTGAGGGCTCGTGAGAAAACACCGGAAGAAGAGATCAATATTTTGGGACTTACCTTATTGGGAGTACCTAGATGTTCGACATCGCATCGACGCCATGCACGTGAAAAAATGTATGTGACAGCTTGATTGGTCTCTTCTGAACATTCGTGATAAAACAAAGGATCGGCCAATGCACGGCTTGACTTGGTGAAATGGACATCGTGCCCGAGTTAGCACCGACATGCAATGACAATGGACGAACATACCTTCCCCTGCGTGTTCACCGTCCAAGGTGGAGAAAAGCAGAATGCGTGCTGCTTGCATGGTGTCAAAGTTCGTCTCGTTACTCGCAACGCCAAGAAACTTGTTTCGATGCAAGAATTGAAGTTAAATGGCATGAAGTCTCACGATTGTCATGTGTCGATGACACGATGCTCCCTATTGCAATTAGAAATATTTTACCGATTAGAGTCCGAGAGACAATTATGAGGCTATGTTATTTTTAACACAATTGCTCGAAGGTCATCGATCCCGAAGGACTAGATGCTCGCAATACGATGTGGTGATGACTCTATGTCATCTTGAAATGTATTTCCTCCTTCGTTTTTCGATATCATGGTCCATCTCATTGTTCACCTTGTGTGGGAGATAAAATGTGTGGGCTCAGATTCCTCGTAGCATGTACCCATTTGAGAGGTTCATGGAATTCTCAAGTCCCACGACGGAATCGTTTCTCGACCGTGAGGGCGCATCGTCGAAGGTTATGCAAGCGAAGAGGTCATTGAGTTTTGTGTCGATTATATGGCTCGATTCAACCGATAGGTGTGCCTCAATCTCGCCATGAGGGAGGTCAAGGGTATCGAACTATCGGAAATCAATCACTCCGATATGGACGCCGTATACTCAAGCCCATTTCACGCCTTGCAACACATGATCGGTGGCGCTTATGTTGACCAAGACAAGGATGTGCTTGCAATGTAATCCGGAGCGCCGAGATGTTTGGATCATGAGGCAACACAACGCTCGGTTCAACCAATGGTTGAAGGACCAAATCGCTAGGAGCTCGCAGTGAGTTGTTGACATGGTTGGCAAAAGGACCAACATTTACAGCCAGTGACATGGCAAGGGTATGATATAAATGGGTATACATTCTATACAGGGATCGGGATGTAAAGAGCACTAACTGTAACATCGGTGTCCGTGATAGATGCGTCGATGCCGATGGGTTGAGAAGCTCGTACTATGGATTCATAGAAGAGATTTGGGAGCTCGACCACGTGCTTTTCAAGATCCCCTTATTTCACCCGTTGGGTGCATCTCACGTGAAGGTTGACAAGCACGGTGTCACTACCGCGGACCTCCAACGTGTCGGTACAAAGACGAACCATTCGTACTCGCCAATCAAGTTGTTCAAGTTTTCTATGTAACCGACCTGGCAAATAAGAAACGACATGTAGTTCTTCATGGAAAAAGGAGAATTGTCGGAGTAGAGAATGTAGTGGATGAGGAAGAATACAATCAATTTGACGAGTTACCTCCTTTTGAAATGGCATAAGGGTCGATGATGAACAACGTGACGAAACTAGTTACGTCACGACCGATCATCATGAAGGGCTAATTTTAAAGGAACTAAGCAAGTGGATTGAGTCATACACCCAATTGTTCAAAATGTGTGATATTTAGGTGAATGTTGAAAATGACAATTCATGTATGTGATGTATATGTGAATTTGCATTTATGTATATAACAATGCATGTATGTGATGTATATGTGAATTGATGTTTATCTGAGAAAATGTGTATGAATGCTGGTAGGTGATGTTGATGAATGCCGGTAGGTGATGTATATGAATGTTTGGTTGGTAACTCATACGGGTTATCACTGACGGTTCTCAATTAATAACCGCCTCGTGATAATATATTATTACGCACGGTTATTCGCTTATAACCGTCCGTGATAATCTCCTTATATAACCCCACGCGCTCGACTAGGGTTAGTCGCTCTAGCGATCCCGATCGAGCCCATCGCCCCCGCCGCCGCCGCCGTGCCTCCGACCCGCCGCCGCCTGGAACCCGTCCGCCGCCGCCCTTTCGCCGCCGCCGCCGTCCTCCCCTCGGCCCGTCGCCGCCGCGGAACCCCGCCGCCGTCCTCCCCCTCGCCCCGTCGCCGCCGGAACCCCGCCGCCGCCCTCCTCGCCGCCCCGTCGCCGACGCGAACGCCTGCCGCCGTCCTCCTCCTCGGCCCCGTCGCCGCCGCTGAACCCCGTCGCCGTCCACCTCCTCGCCTGCCCTCGCTACTTCTACTCCTTCGGTTGAATCCATTCCCCATCTCCGCATCGCTCACTTCACTTCACTTCACCGTTGTAATCAAGGACATAGATTGCTTGTGGGATCGGTTGTTGCTCTATGATGATTAAAATCTTATCTTGAGATTGGAGGATTTAATCTTTGAGCTCTAATTATCGCTCACTTGTTGTCTTTTGATTCATGCTCATATCATGCAACTATTGTTAATCGTGAGCTTTGAAGAATATATTATCTGTCACTTGTTGTCTTTTGATTCATGCTCATATCATGCAACTATTGTTAATCGTGAGCTTTGAAGAATATATTATCTGTCACTTGTTGTCTTTTAATTACTGTCACTTGTTGTCTTTAAATTATCTGTCACTTGTTGTCTTTTAATTACTGTCACTTGTGTCTTTTGATTCTGTCTGTTGGCCGAATGCACACATGTGCATGATATATTATCTAATTTGAAAGTGACAAGGTTAAGAGCTCAAAGATTGAATTCGAGAATATAATAACCAATCGATGAAAAGTATGTGATTGATTATATGGATTGATGTCATTGGTGTGCTTATATAATTATAGAGGAATTATATTTATGCTTATATCGCAAATTTTTTATCCTAATAGACCCACAAATTGTCGAATAGCAACATGTCATCCGCGCATTCTTCAACATCATCGCCGGAGGCGTCCGCTCCAAAATCAAGACGCCAAGGAAGAGGGCTATCAAAGAAGCTCGAGGACGATTTACCATCACACAAGTCGATGATCGGGGTCCCTCTTTCCTCCCAAAGCAAGAAGCGCATGGAGAAGAACGATCGAATAGTTGCACGACAACGAATTGAAATCACATTCGATTCGTGGAAGAGCGTGCTGCGACTCGAAACGTGAGTCGGTGATGTAAATTTTGGCATCGCTCGAGATCCCGAAGAACACCAAGACGCCGTGCAACGACAAGCCTTGCTAGGGGCATGCAAAGCATGGAAGAACTTCAAGAGCACGCTTGTCAAGGACTACGTGGAGAAGGACGAAACACCTTTCAAAATACCCATTCCCGGAACCACAATGGGAAGAGTTCAAGGCGATGAAGACAACCAAGAGTTCAAAAGTACAAGTGCGGCGCACAAGGCCCTCCAGCAAAAACACACACCCCACTGCACTTGGCATACTGGTATGCGGGTAAAATCCGCAGATGGAGGAGGGAGGACGAACAGGCAGCCTGGGGACATCGCCCGCCATTTGCCAATATCCCGATGACCGCGCTCGAAATTGGATTAGAGCAAGGTCATCTACAACGACATCGGGATGTCTCCTTTCGAAACCCCGCACCAGCAAGTGTCTCAGTGGCTTGGTAAGATATCGATCGAACTACGTAGCTTGTAATTACTCCACAACTTCGCATTTAAGTGAAATGACATGTCGTGCTTTTGAAGCGTTGATTGTTGAATCTTCCTGTGGGTCATTCCATGGAACAAGGAGAAAGATATACTCCGCGCCCCGGGAAACAAGGAGCACCCGGTCGCACGAGAGGCCTTGGGCTTTACGCTCCATGGAAACATGAGCCAAGATGACTCAAATGTATCGGCGTCAGAAGAGAAACAAAGCCGAAGCGTGACGCACGGCTTCGAGAAGAGCTCAAGGCTACTCTAAGAGAGGAGATAATGGGTGATCCGCTGATAAAATCGTAGATGAGGTGCGAAATGCACGGAAAATCAGCGGCCGCCTCGCCTCCTATGCTAGCTAGCCCGCACAACCATCCGAGTAGTTGCGCGTCCAATCCGACGCAAACCGAGGCCAGATTTTCTGTGGACGACATCCTCGTAATAATTATTATCTCTCGAATGCTTGCTCCATTGATAGGCCTATTCGATGAGCTAATTACAGATCGTTATGTAGGAGCCACGGTGCGTGCTCCAAGTGAGATATGCCTCCGTTCCCTTGTACGCCGCTTGGGGCCGCATATCGATGCCCGTAACGGGCCAGGTGCACGGTCAAGCTTTAGCGCCAGTTTCGCAAAGTTCATGTGGATGGTGTGCATGTTAATTTTGAGGTCGCCCCGCCATCAAGCCGCCCAACGACGAGATCGTGGTTCTAGGGCGTGCCATTGGAACATTCATCCAAAGGCCTAAAAGCGACATCTCCTCGAGGCTTCTTCACGGTGGCGGACCAGCATCTCTGCACCGTGCCATCTCCACTGCAAGACTTGTCTCCACCACCGCTAGCTGCACCGGTGCTATCTCCACAGGTGCTCTTCTCGCCAGAGCAACTTGCCCCGCTGCTACCTTTAAAGTCGACCCACAGCCGAGGCAGTAAGGGCAGCAAGGGCAAAGCACAGAAGACCAATGATGATATTGGCCCGCATCGCCATTGGCCCGTAAATTGCGGTTTGGCGAGCCGTTGCTCGAGAAAAGGGCCTCCAACACCTACCAATTAGTTGCCACCAATTGCACAAGTGGTACATGGAACAGTCCAATAAGCCGAGGGCGAACGGAGATCGTATCATCACAAATTCGCGTTGGAGCATTTCCATCACAATTTTCAAGACGGTGTCTTCGTGGTCGCCGAGGACTTATTCGATCTTTTCACGCTCAACGCTCTCGACGTCTCACTCATTCGATGCTGGACGCTGTAAGTGTGCACAATCACAGTCTCCGTTCATGTCATACCGATAAATGCCATATATAATTTGTTGCTTTCGTGTGTGTATATGTAGACACATGTGGACTAAAGCTAGAACATCCCAATCATCATCGGTTGGTTTCTTGGACCCACTCATGGTCGCCAGTATACCATCGACGAGGATATGTCCGTCGTCGAGAGGTACATTGCATCGTGGCTGCGGCTCAACACAATAAGGATTATATACTTATGCCCTACAATCAAAACTTTCATTGGATTTTAATAGTCATTGTACCAAAATGGAACAAGGTATATTACCTTGATTCCTTAAGTAAGAATAAAATGGACTTCACAGCTTGTCGCCCAAGTAATCGATAGGTAAGTTTATTTTCTCCATACATACCTATATTGTACTCTTTCTTTCATTCCGATTGACTAAGGTTAACTTTTTGAATCACGAGGGCGTCATGATGTACGTTGAAATGGGGTGTCTCAAGCAAGGGCCAAAGGCCCGAGACATACTCGAGATTTTAAGGTATTCGCTATTACACATTAATTAATCCTATGCAGCAGTCAGATTAATGCCTCTTGAATTATTGCTCATTCTATTTTTGCAAAGCCACCAAGCACCACGGGCAACACATGTGGATTCTATGTTTGCCACCATATGGATCTACTCTCGATTCCTCGAGGATCACCAATTCCAAGGTTTATCAATCTTTCCATATTTACTTCATACTTATTACGTTACATATATACGCATATTCATATCCCTATCCACAGTGCGTACATCCCGTCAACCGCATTGGAACAGCCGATATTTCACGAATTCGAGGAGAGTTGGCGACTTTTTGGTGGCTCAAGTCATAAAGTCGGAAGGACAGCTCCATCGCACCATGAATTTTATTGCATTGTAATGCGGTGTAATGGATATTTTATTTCAATTCAATTGATTCATTTGCTAAGTGGATACTTTATGTTTGTGAATGAAATGTGATGTGTATTGGATGTTTATGGATGCCTTATATACTTGTTCATCTGCTTGTTTCAGAGGGCATGGCTAGCATTTCCGAGGCTAGCCAATAAATAGGAATAGATTTAGGGTAGAAGGAATATCACGACGGTTTTAACTAAAACCGTCGTGATATGTGATAATCCCGCACGGTTTTAACTAAAAACGCTCGGATTATCATATACCACGACGGTTTTAATTAAAACCGCTCGCGATATGATAATCACGCACGGTTTTAACTAAAAACGTCAGGATATCGATAATCCCGCACGGTTTTAACCAAAAACGTGCGTGATTATCATACCTACGACGGTTTTAGTTAAAACCGCTCGCGATTATCATGTACCACGACGGTTTTAGTTAAAACCGTCGGGTACATGATAATCGCGCACGCGTTTTAGTTAAAACCGCTCGATTATCACATATCGCGACGGTTTTAGTTAAAACCGCTCGTGATTATCACCATATCACGACGGTTTTAGTTAAAACCGCTCGCGTGATTGAGTTATCACGCACGGTTGAAAACCGCCTCGTGATGACCTCATTATCATCGACCCATAAATTCGGACGGTTCGCAAAACCGCCTGTGATGACGTTTGAACCGTCTGTGATGACCTGCCCTGTAGTAGTGTATAGACACAAATGATATTTTAGAAGATAGAATAATGCCTTATAAACTAGTCCGTGCGAATGCATGGGTTAGAGACTAGTATAAATGAGACGTATGCTATGCACATAGCAAGGTCGATGCACTCATGCACTCCACGCATGTCATCCATCCGATCATCATATAATGGCCCAAATGAATGAGAGTGACTTTTCGCAAGAAACCACCCACCACGAGATGTTTTCGGAGCTCAGTCCCAATCCATCCCCTTCATCCCCCTGAGCAAATCATATCGTCCCTAGTTCGCATTCTCCTATCCCCCCAGTTCGCATCCTCTCTCCGCCGCCTACGCCTTGAGCCGCCGCCTCCTCTCTCTGCCTGTCTCCACCTCTCCTCTCCCCCAACCGCCCACCACCGCCCTCCTCTCCCCAACCGCTGCCCGCCTCATCCCCGAGCCATCCCCGAGGCACCTCCTTCTCTCCTCCCGGCCCCCGCCCGCCCCTCCTCCCCTAGCCGCCACCGAGGCGCCTTTTCAAACCAATATGTAATTTCCTTTTGACAGAACATACGGATCGAGCGTATGAAATGTTTGTCGTGCACGGTAATTAGCAGCCCATCAAACTGGTCAAGCACGGGAATTTCCGGAGGACCAGTCGATACGGAACGCTAAGGAAAAAAAGTACACAATAGATCTTCAAATGAAATTGATCTCTTTGACAATATGCGTTACTAAGCGGCCTCTACGCTTTACTCATTGGTTTGGCCATGTTGCTTTCCTTTTTCCTAATTAAAGCGAGAGTGAATCATATTCTTTGCTTGTATGTGGAGTAAAGAGGCAGATGGTACAGTCAAAGAGTTGAGTATAGTAGTATTCACAGTTGGGATTAGCACATCTTCACCGATTGGCGAGCCAATGGTTAATTGATTCGCAAAGAAATAGGAAATCAAAGGACAAGAAAAGACCATGTACTATGTGTTTCCTTTGAACTTGAGAAAGCAAACTTCGCAGCAGTTTAACATTGGTCCACCAAACTTTTTGCAGAGGCATCTGTGGCTGTCAAAACAGCATGGTGATGCAGACTAGACAAGAAAAGGACAGACGTTGGTGAACCAATTCATAATACACATTTCATCTTTCCACGGTGTTGATAATGTCCATGGTTACAAGTACACACTGAATAAAGTCTCATAATGCATTTCAACGGTAACTGGGAATTCTATATATAATCCACCTCCATAACCTTTGTCATAGAAAGCATCTTGTAACTATAACATCTATGTATTCGTTCTCCGGTCCAACTGATGATTTAAGTGCATCATTTGAGAGACAGTTAATTGCATCAGATACAAGATGTTCAATTAATGACATACCCCAACAAACGATTCGCCCAGAAAAATGACATGCAGAAGAAAACGACGACTATCTTGTTGCCTTATAGCCAAAATTTCATCACTGGGAAATCTACAAAAATGCTCACTACCAACCGTACAGATGGAACATTAGGATCGCAGAGCGTCAAAGCAGTAAATCTGATACGGATCAACTAAGGATTAGTTGATGCATAGAGATGACCCGATCTTTCTCGGTATGTTCAGCGAGGTTCCTTCTCCTTATCTTGACGTAGCCAATAATCTTGATAAGGGCAATTTGCACTAGTATGCAAGGCACATAGTAGAAGCAACCCACCGAACTCCACAAACCGTGAATTCAGTAACAAGACACGAATTAAAAGAGATGAACGCCCATTGTGCATTGTATGGGGCTTCTAAATAGCTTTCCAACGAGTCCAAGAACGCCCAAATCAGACTCCGTTTGTGAAAGTTATGGGTGTTTTAGTGTTGGACTTCCTGTCTGACCCGAACCAAATCCGAACTGAATTCAAATATGTATATGTTTTCTTTTCTTGTTCAAGCGGCTTACCAATCCGTTTGGAACCTGAAAAGGAATCCTTCTCACCCTTTTGGAAAACCATGGTGTGGTCGGATTTTACCCTTACTTGCATTGCATTTCTCGGATATTTATGTTTGGCAGATCTCACGTCTCTCCGGACAGCTCGTGCAGCATCCAATGAAGTTGTCATAACTTTGTGTAGGAAGCTCCAATCAAGCGTCGTTTGATTCGTTGGAAAGTAGATTTCATTAGCTTTCCAAATATGTATTTTGTGTGCATTAGAAACCTCAGAATTGGTGTTCAGAACTTCATGAACATTGTGGACAGAACTGCAATCACGAGAACTTGATTGATCTTGTGTCTTCCTCTTTAGCCAAACTAACTTTCTTTCTTCTCCATCCACACATGTAATTCCATGCATTGTTGTTTTGTTTGCGCTGTGCAAAGAATGAATCACATAAACATCCGCACGAACTAGGATATTCTTCTCTCTCATATAACCGATAGCTTCTTTCTCCTTGCGTAATTCAGCACTACTAAGCCTTGTAACTTCAGATTGCATAGATGAAGCACAAATCAATATAGCATTCACACTCTTGGCCACATCATCCCCTCCCCCTTCAAGCGAAACCGTCATCGATTTTGTGGTAATATTCACAAGCTCCTTGCCCTTGATGGCAATGTCGAAATAATCTCCTCATCTCTCTTGGGCAGTAAAGATTGAAATGCACATTTATGCATAAAAATGAAGCAATTGGCTCTCTCTTGGTGTGTAACATTGTGATCAAACTGCCACGGACGCCCCAACATGATATGACACATATGCATAGTCACGACGTCACACTCCACCTTGTCTTCATATCCATCAATTGAAAATGGCACGCGAACTTTATGATTAACTTTCAGCTTACCAACATTGTGAATCCATTGTATATAGTATGGCTTAAGATGACGCCATGTGGTTAATGAGAGTGCATCAACCACTTCCTTGCTGATCACATTGTTGTAGCTTCCACCATCGATTATAAGTTTGCACCATTTGCCTTTGATCATGCATTGGGTTTGAAAAACACCACGTCACTGCCCCTTCTCAACAATTAGCTTATTGTCACCATCCACCCTATGAGTCATCAAAGTTGGACCAACCTCAGGATCACAATACACAACTTCTTGCGAAGAATCATTGAATTTCTCATCGTCATGTTCAGATTCCTCGCTTTCGCCCTCCGTGGCATATCCCTCATGTGTGAGTAACACCTTTGTAACATCCCAAAATTTGCAAATCTTGAAAATGTAAATTCAAATTAATTATTTTAAAATATTTGGATCTTATTTGAATTCTCCTGAGTTTTCCAGTTTTTAAATCAATTTTTAGAATTAAAAAGAAATTTTATTATGAAAATATATCATCAAAACATCTTGCAAATATTTTATTTAAGCTAAAAAGGTATCTAAAAACTTATATAAATTTTTCTAGAATTTTTGAAAGTAATTTCATATTTTTCTGAGGCTTATTGAGTTTTCTAGTATTTTCTGTAAATCAAAATTTAAAAATAAAAATTTAAAACCCTCCTCCCCACCGCCGCCACGTGACGGCGGATCACCGCCCACGCCGCCCGCTCCATCCCGCCTACCTCCTCCTGCGCCGACACGTGGCTGGCTCCGATTGCCGCCACGCCATCCCCACGATCCCGCCGCCCACACCTCTCTCTCTCTGCCCGGCCCACCTGCGGCGCCCCCTTCTCCCCGCCTGCCCCACCCGTCAGCCCCTGCCTTCCCGCGCCTCCTCCTTCTTCCCCACGCCGCCGCCCGCAACCGCCTCCGCCTCTCCGCAACCCCCGCGCGCCGCCCACCTCCCCAACCGCCCAATCACCCCTCTCCCCGCGCCCACTTCCCCTCTCCCCACGCACCCACTCCCCAACCGCCAGAACCGCCGCCGCCACCTCCCCACTCCCATGAAATCCCACGCCCGTTGCTCCCGACCCTATTTAAAGCCCTCCCGCACCCCACTCCCTCCCTACCATTTTCCCCGCCACCTCTCTCTCTCCGCCCCATCGCCCCGCTCCGTGCTACCTCTTCCCGAGCGCCGGCGAAGACAACGGCGAGCAATCGCCGCCACCAAGACCCTCACGCCTCGCCGCCCTCCATCACCTTCACCGCCGCCAAGCTTCCCACCGGCCGCCTTTCCCGACGCCAGGCCGCCGCCGCTGCCGTGCCGAGCCGCCGCCTTCCTCTCGTCGCCGCCGTCTCCTCTCGCCATGAACCCCATCCCAAGGTGAAACGGACTCCCCATCTTCTCCTCTCCTCCTCCGCCCCTCACCGCCGGCCGCCAGGCGCCGCGCCGCCGCCGCTTCCCGGCCGGCCACCGTCTGCCGACGTGGCCGCCACGTGGCGCCACGCCCGCGCCACCTCGGCGCCACCCCGCGCCGCCACGCGCAAGCAACCGCGCCACCTCGCCAACCATCTCCTCCGTGGACCGGGTCCATAGACCCGCCCACCGTCGATGAAACCTCCCGGCGGCGACGTCATGTCGACGTCATAAACCCGATTTTCTCATTTAAAAATAATTCGGCCGAAAAGAAATTCTATGCTGATGTCATAATTCAGAATTTCCTTTAGAAAAATAAATCCAAAATCTTCTTTTCTTTTCTCTGAATTTAAACTTCCCAAGGCCATAACCTTTCCATCCTAACTCCGACTGGACCCATTCAAATTTCTAAATTCATCAAAATTCCAATCTTTACATTTCTGCCATCTTTTCAAATTTTGAAATTTATTTGATATTTTGAAATTTAAATTTCAAATTTCAAATACCCTTTCTCCTCATTTGAACTCCGATTCCATTGAAACTTCCTCCTAAATTCATCTAAATTTATAAACTTCATTCCAGTAATATTATTATAAAATTTGTACTTTTATTTGTATTTATTTGTCCTTTGTGTTCTCATTTTGCGTAGAATCCGATCCGGTCAAGAGTTCGCGAATCATAACAAGAGAATCGAATTCACCCACTAAGGCAAGTCTCCTTTGATCATCTTGAACCTATGATTGTGAAATGTTTTTGAATATTTTAAATTTATTGCATTTGCTATGTTACATAAAATGTTAATTTCGTCTTAAGGTATTAGATATCCCAATTATTGTTATGCCCTCGATTGAACTTTGAATACCATGTACCCTTGTAACCCTAGGATCACCTTTGTCTCAATAATGAGATTATTATAAAACTATAGTAAATGTTGTAGGGTAGTAAAATGCTTAGACATGCTTTATAACCTTTGGTAACCTTGGAATGAGAAATGTTACTTCAATGATCTAGAATTACGGTTATTCGTAATCGAATGGCAAATGGTGTTGCCTCTGTTCATGTGAAATGAATTAAAATTGTGAAAATTATTTTAGACCAGGGCGGATGGTTGGTTTGGATTGGTGCGGTTAGCACGAGATCTTGAAAAGTGTATGTTTCGCCCTAGTCAATTAAGGACCAACTCTTGTGTTTGTCCATCCCGAGCACTACCGTACAACCACATGTCTATATGGGTATGACCTAGCTGATTAACTTATGATAGACTAGTTTGGGTACCACCAGTGGAAAGTGGATGCCGTGGTTCTTGGTTATTCACGATGAGGGACAGGTTCTTGTACTCATATGGCGCAAGAGGGGCTTCGTGCGGTGGTTAACCCTTCACGATGAAACCTCGTGGTGGTGTCTAGCTAGACTAGAGTAAGGTAAAGGCTTTGTGATGAATTATCTGGGTCTCATGCCTAAGGTAGCATGCTGACTATTAAGATGACTTGTCTCTTGTGGGTAAAGCGTACAACCTCTGCAGAGTGTAAAACTATTCGAATAGCCGTGCCCACGGTCAAGGGCGGGCAAGGAATGCTTTCACATGGTAGATCTTTATTAAGATTTCACTCGGATATTTATATGTTATGGAGTAAAATGCAAGCACTCTGTAGCTTTCGCAAGTTATTTATTAAGGTTTGCTTTGTTAGTTGGACATTTATTGGTGAATGCATCGTTGGATTAGCAGTTCGGAATTCTGACTTTCATAACATATAAATGTGATGGTCCATTGGTCCTTGCCTATAACATTTCTGGAGTAAAATGCAAGCACTCTGTAGCCTTAGCAAGTTCTTTATTAAGATTTGCTTTGTTAGTTGCACTCCTGCTGGATTAAGATTCTTATGATGATTGATGTACAAAAATGGAAGTGTATCAAACTTACTTTAATGAACACTCATTATATGTCTTATCTGTATTTATTTATAATTTAGACACAGATCATTCATATGTTTATGTTATATTCTGTCATATTGAGATTGAAACATTTTGTGGAGGGTATGGAGGGTATGCTTGTCGGAAGATTCTTGGTTGGAACATGGGATTGGGATTGGGTCCACCAGTAGCTTCACTCTATATAATAGAGATATGCAATTGGTGTTTTGGTTTAATGAATGATTGCTAAGTGCAAGCCCTCATCTGCCTACCGCCGCCTCCCATCTCTCCACCGACGCCCCTCCCCATTCACCGGCCGCCTCCTCCCCATCGCATCTTTGTAAAATTGAATGATTTAACCTGAGCTCTGTGAGTGATTGACCTAAATTCTTGTACTCCATGGTGAGCTCAAATTTAATATCCAGCTCGTTTGTTTTAAAACACATAAAAAAATTTCGTTGACAAAACAGAATCGGCAAAATGCAGATCGAAGCATATGAATTGTTTCTGGTACCGGGCGGAAGAGTGTGTGTGTTCTCAGGAGACTACTTGACATATACCAGACGCTCGGCTCTAGCAAAGCATAGAGCTGTTCAAATGAAATCTCTTGTTGTATCAGTGCCTTGGAATTAAGCTCCCTCTACTTTTTTGGCATTGGTTTGGCTAGTCTTGCTCTGCTCTCTAAAGCATAAACGTGCACGAATGATTCTTTGCTTGCAGCTGGAGTCAAAGAATGTAGCCATGCAAGGCTGCGCTGTGAATTAAAGAGCAGTAGTCCTTGGATTCCCCCATCGCAGGCAATTTTACCTGATATAATGAACTCACTATAGTGTGTACTACAATCGACTAGTAGACCTGTTTTAAAAAGACATTTCGTTTAAAAGTTATTTACTGTAGAAAAGCAGCTTTTAAAAGCAAATATTAACATGACCTAGTTAGAAGCAAAGACTTACTATCCTGATGATGATCAACTCCCTTGTTAAGCCGTCTCTGCAAAATTGCAGTTCGTATATCTGAGGGAAGCTCTGAAGTTGTTGACCCAATAAACTTCTCATTGCCGTTAGTATTTGGTTCCTATACCTGGTGGAAAGGCTTCGGGTGTTACCCAGATCACCTTGTTTGGACTTTAGAGGTACCTTGGTTTCTTTCTGCTTTGCTTTTATTATTGCTTACAAATTACTGCTACCCTGACATGGATTTTAAAATCTTAATTGACAGGATTTCTACTCATTGCTTGATGTGTCTAGAAATGCTAGGAAATATGAAATCAAGAGTGGAGGGCATGTTTTTATTTAGCAACTCATTATGTGAGTTTTTTAGGGAACTTATTATGTGAATTTATTAGACTTAATTGATGTTCAGTTTATGATTTATTGAGAGCATTTATAACCCATTTTTTCTGCTTTAGTTTGCATTTATAACCCAATATTTCAGCCAATGTTGGAGGGAAGAATGGGTTGAAACTTGCAAGTAGAGGACGTGGGAGGTGTGTGGGGAATTGAAAATTTTTAGCAGTGTAAAAGAAAGGTTATTTATATTTGTGTGAACTAAAAGAGTTGCATTTCTTAACATAAAGCTTATAAACAAACTTTTAGTCGGCAGTGCAATAATTAAGTCCTTATAAAAATAAATGGTAAGATTTGTACCCTCAAGGCAATACAAAATAAAATACTACTACTTTTCTAGGGAAAAAATTTACTTGTGAACAAAAAGAGTAGCATTCCATAACACCAAAAGCTTATATAAATAAACAAATTTGGCATTCCTATTCACGTATTTCATTACAAAATTCGATCGGTTCAGCATAAATGGTTGAGGTAGATTTGGAATTTCGGTTCATATGGCCTGTTAGCACACCCGCTGGTCCACAATCATGAAAGTAATTCAACTTAAAGTCATTGATGAAGTAAATTCTCTGTCCCCTGAATGTTGCTGGTAAGATATAGATAGATTAGTATCTCAGGAATCAAAGTGAATCTCTTCAGAGAAGACCAATGATATACCAGCTTTAGGCATTTGGCTTGGCTACGTTGCTTTCCCGTTCCTAATTAAAGCGAGAATGAATCATATTCTTTGCTTGTCTGTGGAGTAAAGAGGCACACAGTATACAATATATGGTTGGGATTAGAACATCTTCCCGATTTGCGAGCCAAAGCCAAGACAAGATGATGTATCTGTTTCCTTTGAACGTGAAAATTAAGGCAAAGCTTCGCGGCAGTCTATGAGAAAATGAGATAACTTTTGAACAAAATGAGATAAATGAAGGAACCAATACGGTATGGATATTCAACACACGAAATTCTGCCCATTTTACTACACTTGACAAGCTCAATGTCGTCACTATTGCGTGCACGGCAACTTAATAAATTGAAATATCAAACAAACTAGAAAAAAATCTGAAAATTTGATCTGCATTACTGCATTAGTAAAAAATTCACACAAGAGAACAGAGCATGTTCAAACCATGGTGAAGTGAAGGCAAATTCAATAGCCACCAAAATTTGGTCTCTTTGGGGACCAATATTCTGTTAGCCAACTAAAATCAGTTTTGACATCCAAGAGGCTCCAAAGTCCATAGTTACATCTCACCTTCCTCTTATCGCATGTTAGAATTAATCTTGATGATTTGTAAGTCATGGTCGAACAGTGGTCAAAGTCGTGGCCAAAGCCACGACAAAGCCGCGGTCAAGTAGCAGTTGGAAGTTGGGAACCCGATCGTGTGCTCGAACGTGGTCATGGCAACATCATCATAGCGCCGTGGTTGTGGCAACGTGTTCGTGCAGCGAGATACGAGCACCGCAATGATCGTGGTACCGTAGTAGTTGAAAACATCAGAGCAGTATGTACTCGGAAGAACACCGTAGCAATCGATACTTGGAAGGACTCTAAAGCGGTTGAGCATTCGAGTATGAGGGAAGTCAAGATGGAGCGATCGTAGCTATTAGAAGCGATCTCATGTAGATCGTGGAGAGATTCCTGGATGCATGAGAATAGGCCCAAATTAATGGAGTTAGTGGGGTGCGTGAAAGTCGTGTGTGTGTGCATGAGACTTATTTAAGTCGTGTAATTCCTATTAAATTGGATGAAGAAGAGTAACAATAGAAAAGATTGAGTGATTCAATCCCAACATTGTATTAGTATCCCTCTGTGTGAGTTTATCCAAAGTGACAATAGAGGATTGAGCGATTCAATCCTAACATTTTGTATTAGAGCCCGAGTTCTCGCTTTGTGTATGCGTAAGTACCTTCGCTTCAACATGATGTCCACCACCGAGCAAACGGCAACAACACTAACATGGTCAATAAGGGAGGGAGGCATCTCTTCAGTACCAATGCTCTCCTCCTCCGACTACTTCAACTGGGCGATCAAGATGGAGGTATGTATGGAGGCACATGACGTCTGGGAGGCAATCGAACCCATGGTCGGAGTGGTCATGGAAAGAAGGAAGGACAAGATGACACTAGCGTGCATCTTCCAAGCCATTCCTGAGAATGTGCTCCACCAAGTTGCCAAGAAGAAGATAGTCAATGAGGTGTGTGAGAGCTTGAAGATGAGGTATCTTGGCATTGATCGAGTGAAGAGGCGCAACTGCAGACCATGAAAAGTGAATTCGAGGCCCTAGCATAAAAGAAAGTGACTCCATCGATGAGTTTGCTGGCAAGATCAGTTGGCTAGCGAGCAAGTTCAGTGGTCTTGGCACCATCCTGGAGGACACCGTACTCATCAAGAAGTTGCTCGATTTGGGTCCTAACAAGTTTTTGAAGGTTGTTGTTGCAATTGAACAATTCTATGGTGTGAATACCATGCCATTTGAGGAGGCGACACCACCTCAAAGCGCACGAGGAGTGGATACGCAAGCACAAGAAGGGGGACAAAGAGTATTTGCTTCTCACCAAGGCCGAGTGGGATGCTCGGTCATCGAAGTGAAATGGCAAGGGCTCCTCCGGCAGCACTAGTAGTGGTGGTCGAAGAAAATTCAACAAAACTAATGTGGTGTGCTATAACTACCAAGAGTTTGGTCACTTCGCATACAAGTGCCCTAAGAAAGAAAAGGAGTTGAAAGAAAAAGGAAAGGAGGAGAAAGCGCTACTTTGTGACATTCAGAGTGATGATGAGCCAATTATTCTATGAAGATTCGTGAAGTGTGGTCATTTGTTAGATACTAATCTTGACAAAGTTTATATCTGCATGTTTAATTTAGTCTTTTGCATGTAGTGATCGTGTTGTATAGGCCTTTGCATTTAGTAGTGTGTGGCACTAGAAGAATCGGTGGTGGCGAAGGCCATTACAACGAGGAAGAGTCGGTGTGATGCCGGCGCCAATGGTGGTGTGATATCATTGAGGAGAAGTCGGTGTGAGATCGACAACGATGCAGATGTGAATCTGCGTGTGAAGTTTTAACATGAAGTCAAAGGCAGTGGTGTGAAGCCATCGCCGCTGCAAGATGAAGACATGCACGAACAATGGTGCGAGACTGCTATGAGTCGTGTGAAGAGAAGGCCACTGCATGTGGCTAGAACAAAGGCTACTGCGTCTGGCAAGAAGATGTGGGTAATTTGTATCGGTGAGTTGACATATTAAGATTAAGGAGGAGAATGTTAGAATTAATCATGATGATTTGCAAGCCACGACCGAAGAAGTGGTCGAAGCCATAGCAGAAGCCACAGACGAAGTCGCGGTCGAAGTAGCAATCAAAGCTATGGTAGTCAGAGTCAAAGACTTTAAGTACAAAGGCAGTCAAAGACTCCGAGTATGCAAGAAGCCGTGGTTGAAGCTTCGAGTTGATATGCCAAGGTCGTAGCATTGAGATGATGCGCAGTGGTCGAAGCAGCAGTCAGAAGTTTGAGAACCTAATCGTGTGCTCAGATGTGGTCGTGGCAACGTGATCATGGTGCTATGGTCGTGGCAACATGGTCGTGCAGCAATGTACAGAGCACTATAGCAGTCATAGGTACTATAGTAGATGAAAGCACTGTTGCAGTCTATACTCGGAAGAACACTGTAGCAATCGGTACTCGGAAGGACTTTGTAGAAGTTGGAGCATTCAAGTACGAGGGAAGTCAGAAGTGGAGCGGTCGTAGCCGTGAGAAGTGATCTCATGCGGATCGTGGAGAGATTCCAGAGGCATAAGAATAGGCCCAAGTTAGTGGAATTAGTGGGTACGTGAATGTCGTGTGTGTGCATGAGGCTTATTTAAACCATGTAATTCCTGTTAAATTGAATGAAGAATAGTAGCAATAGAAAAGATTGAGTGACTCAATCTCAATATTGTATTAGTCTCCCTCTATATGTATTTATCTAGAGTGACAAGAGAGATGATTGAGCGATTCAATCCCAACATCGCCTACTCTCTCATCCCTGCTCTCCTGTTTTCCTTTGTTACTTTCATCCCTTCCCTTTATCCATTTTTAGGCTCTTCTTTGGCACCAAGTCTGACCTCCTCAATGCTTCATCCCCAAAAGCAAAAATCATTGATCTACGCGCGAGGTTAAGATCTGATTGGCTCATTCGAAAACTGATCAACTAAAATTTGGCCTCAAAGTCGCAAACCTAATCTCTGCCTCATACATTAACTGACAAGTGCGCTCAATCTCTCTGATGGCATGTACTGATGTAACTTCTATTGAATACCAACTAGTAATACTATTTTTAGATTAGAACTACTAGTCTTATTTGGAAATTCATTTCATAGTGCAGGAGTAATCTACCATTACGACGAAATAAAAGGTTGGCTGCCTAGTAATCTACCATTTAATTTTTGGTGGGAAGAATTAATTTTAA
This sequence comes from Bonia amplexicaulis, assembly GCA_036346245.1. NCBI lineage: Eukaryota > Viridiplantae > Streptophyta > Magnoliopsida > Poales > Poaceae > Bonia > Bonia amplexicaulis. The sequence continues at coordinate 77,431 of JAYGGG010000085.1, read as the reverse complement.
GCATGCATGCATGGTTTACTATGGTTCTTGGTGTGAGAAATGAGAGTATAGAGAGTAGCAGCAGAGAATTCGGCTGGAGAAGAAGCGTATAGAACGAAGAAGACTAGTAGAAAAGAAGTGGGCGTGCTGTCAGAAAAATAAAAAGAAACGACGGCACCAGGGTTCACGAGGATGCCAAAGTTAAACGAGCTCTAGCTCTAGAGCAATGATAGGACGAGTGACTCCTTCGGGAATTTTACTATTTTATGTTATTTTTCCAGAAAAGGGAGAAAGGCCAAGAAAAATTTGTTCAACCCAAAAAATAGAACGACTATATTTTTGGAGATTTGTATTTTTTCCAGAAAAGGGGAGAAAGGCTAAGAAAATTTGGTTCGACCCCAAAAAATATAACAAATATTTTTTTTGGAGATTTGTATTTTGCAAGATTTGAAATTGAATTTTGGACATGAAATGACAATTTTGAATGGAACTGAGGCTTTGAAAATAAACTAGACATTGAATTTGGAATTTAAATTTTGGATTACCAACTAAACTTCAAATATTCAAAAGGATGACATAAATGGATAGATTGGAATTTTTGATGAATTTAGAAATTTAAACGGGTCCAATCGGAGTTAAGATGAAGAAATACAGGCTTCCAGAAGTTTTAAACTAAAGAAAAAGGAAAAAGCTGATTTTGTGAATATTTTTTGTATTGAAAATTTGATTTATCTCATCAGCAGGGAATTTGAATTTTTGGTTGGATTTATTTTTCTACGAAAAAAGAGAATTATGATATCATGCTGACATCAACCCTGGATTAGATTTTTCGGGCCAGACTGACAAGTGGGCCTGTCTTTTCGTGGACTGGGTCCATGGACCCAAGCAGTACCGAGGTGGAAGGAAACAATGTGGCGCCCGTGTGGCTTGTTGGCATTAAGGTGGCACACACATGACGCCACGTGGCGACAACGTCGCCTGCCATGTCAGCTTGGCTGCTAACGTGGCCTCGTCGACGGGGTGGCGTATGGGACCCAATGGTCAGCGGTGTTGGGGAGCACGGCGGTGACCACGCGTGTGGCGCAAAAGGGAGAGGAGACATTGGGAATTCCGAGGATACCTTCGGCGGTGCTCGACAATGATTGATGGTGGCTGGCGGCGTGCAACAACGGCGGTTGGTGCCAGGTCTCTAGTGCGACGGCGCCTCGGTGACGGAGGAGCTGAACGGAGGGGCGAGGGTAATCACCAAGACATGGAGAAGTTGTTGGTGGCATTAGTGGGGCACAAAGACCACCGAGGCGGTAGCAATTGCTTGCCGTAGCTCCACCGGAGCTCAAGGAGAAGACGCACGATGAGGGGAGAGCTTGGGCACGGAGAGGAGGAGTGGAGCACGAAGAGATGTGAGGTGAAGAGAGGGCATGCTTGAGGGAGGGGTTTTATAGGGAGTAGAAGCGGCTCGGGTGAGTAATTGCTCGTCCGAGTTAATGGCGTCGGGAGTAAAAGTGGCAGGAATGGGGTTTAAAGAGGGGGAATCAGATGAGGGTGAGTGCGGTAGTGAAGAGGTGTTCTTGATTGCATAAATGCACGAAGAAATGATAGGGATGATCAATTGGGAGCTCGGTGAGCAACAATGGCGGCGGCAGGAAAAGAAGAGGAAGGAAGGGAAAGAAGGAGTGGGGTCGGGCTGTCGACGAGGGAGAGAAGAGAGAGAGCGGGTGGGAGGAGGGTAGAGCGGCGCTCAGAAAGAAAGAGATGGCGGGGAAGGGCGGACATCGGCCGATGGCCATGGCGGAGGCGCCGTGTAGGGGAAGGGGAAAGGGCGCGGAGGTAGAAGACAAGGGGGCGGCCCACCGGCAAAGAGAGAGGAGAGAAAACAGAGAAGGGAAAGTGCGGGCGGCCGGGATGAGCTCAGGTGACGACATGGGCAGATCCGGACCATCCACATGTCGTCCAGGGATGAGGGCCGCATTTGTTTAAAATTTAATTTTTTGTTTTTGATTTTCAGAAATCCTGAGAAAGAGAAATAAAGCTTAAAAATAGCAAAAAAAATTCAAATAAATCTCAAAAAATTCCTAACAATTATTGAAAATGCAAGATAATTAAATAAAATAAACTTGTTTTGACCTCAAATGCATAGAACTTTTTAATAACTCTTACTCTAGTCCAAACTAAAAAGAGGGGAATTAAATTCCAGAAAAATGTACACAAATCCCTAGAGATATTCTGGACCTAGAAAAATTATTTCCAACTTACTTTTGGTATTAAACTTTTCCACTAAAAATACTTTTTAATTTTACAATTGATTTTTAAACTCCAAAAATCACAAAAAATTTAAATAAAATCCAAATGAGTTTAAATAATTAATTTTAATTAATATTTTTTAGAAATCGAAAATATCCTTTATTTAATAATATTTTGTATTTTTAATTAAACTACTTGAAAAAGATCTTTGTAAAAGTGAAATTAGGCAAATAAAATCTTCAAAATTTTGGAAACCAAATAACACTTTTTAAGTTAAATTCATTTTTATTTTTACTAAAAATTTTGAAATAAATAGCCAGTCATACACATCTCACCCAATATTCTTGACCGTTTTGGACCTCGGCTCCTCTTAAACGTAGCCCCAATTCTTACTGCTAACCATAATCGACTCTAAGACTCCTTGTATATGCAAAGACAAAGACATCGTTTCTAGACATAAGTTCTTCACAATTTAACCTATGTAACATAAATATGCTAACCTAGATCCAAAACATCCTAATCATAGAAATTCCCAAAAATTTAGATTTCCAGCTGAAACCACACTCTAGTTAATAAAATGTTGAGCAGCGGTCCGACCACCGATGGTAGCCAGTCGATCGCCAGTCGAAAAAGTTTTTGAAAAACTATAAACTATGCAAAATTCAAAACTCAACTCCACAAATCTGGCAATAATTATCACACAATAACCTAGACCTTCTCATAGGGTCTCTCACTTTTATTATTTCTAACAAATTCCAACTACCCTGACATCGATTTTAAAATCTTAATTGACAGGATTTCTACTCGTTGCTTGATGTGTCCAGAAATGCTAGGAAATATGAAATCAAGAGTGGTGGGCATGTTTTTATTTAGTAACTCATTATGTTAGCTTTTTAGGGAACTTATTATGAATTTACTAGACTTAATTGATGTTTAGTTTATTATTTATTGAGAGCATTTATAACCAAATTTGTTCTGTTTTAGTTTGCATTTATAACCCAATATTCGTGCCAACGTTGGAGGGAAGAGTGGGTTGCAACTTGCAAGTAGAGAAGATGTGGGAGGTGTGTAGGAAATTGAAAATTTTTAATCAGTGCAAAACAAAGGTTATTTATATTTGTGTGAAGCAAAAGAATTGCATTTTTTTAACATAAAGCATATAAACAAACTTTTAGTCGACAGTGCTATAATTAAGTTCTTATAAAAATAAATGGTAAGAGTTGTAACCTCAAGGCAACACAAAAGAAAATACTACTTTCTTTAGGAAAAAAAATTATTTGTGAACAAAAAGAGTAGCATTCCATCACACCAACAGCTTGTATAAATAAACAAATTTGGCATTCCTATTCACGTTTTTCAGTACAAAATTCCATAGGTTCAGCATAAATGTTTTGAGGTAGATTTGAAATTTCGGTTCGTATGGCCCTGTTAGCACACCCGTTGGTCCACAATCATGAAAGGGCCTGTTCTTTTCGGCTGCGGCTTATGGCTTTTGGCTGAAATTTTTGAATTTTGGCTGTTTACGGTACAGATTACGGAGAGACAGATACTCACTTGCGATTTTGGCATGTACAAATGTTGGGCTTTTAACGCGTAGATCGTTTAACCTGTAGACCCCATCTTGAGAAAATACTCCGTTTAAAAGTTAGGTACTGTAGCAAAAGCCAAAAGCCGCCGGCTTCGGAGGAAAGGAACAGGCCCTCAACTTAGAGTCATTGATGAAGTAAATTCTCTGTCCCCTGAATGTTGCTAGTAAGATATAGATATAGTATCTCACGAATCATGTGAATCTCTTTTGAGAAGACCAGAAAGCCACGACAATGGCAGTAGGTCTAACCAATGATATACCAGCTTTAGTCATTTGGCTTGGCCATGTTGCTTTCCTGTTCATAATTAAAGCAAGAATGAATCATTTTCTTTGCTTGTCTGTGGAGTAAAGAGAAATACAGTACAGTTAATACCATTCTTCTTCGTCCTACAATATAAGTCCAAAACATACTATGTGTATAGACTAATGAGGCATTAAATTTAAAAAAGTTAATACCATTGGTAAAGGACCATGCGAGAAGGCTTGGGATAATGTTGTCATGAACTATTGCAAGTTTCGTGGAGTGGTTTTGCAAATATTGCACTTTGTCTCGAACTCTTCAATTCTTCGTGAAATCGGTAATACCACCGTTGTGTCAGCGGTCATACTGCAGGTCGGTAGCTCTGATTTCTAGTTGACGGTATGTTATTTCTAGAGAGATTGAGTGCAAGGTGTGAAGGTGCAGTAGTACTGGCATGTTGCGTGCAGTACCACCGGATTTCACAGAAAAATAGGGTTATAAGAATTGAGTCCTGGATTGAGTTGGCATGACCAAGGTCTGTGGATATATGTTGCATGAAGCATGTTTTGGCTAATGTTGGTTAAGTTGTGAAGAACTTGTGCTCGAAAATGATTTCTTTGTCTTTAGTTGTACATGGCTGTTTGGAGTTAACCATAGTCAACGGCGAGGATCGGGGCTATACTCATGGAGGAGCTGAAGTCTAGAATAATCAAGGATGTCAGGTGAGATGGTGAGCTCAAGCATGGCACGAGAAAAATGAAAAATGTTGAATGCGAGTTGGAGCGACGGGATTGCACCATGTGGTTTAGACGGTCCAAGTGAGCCGTGGTTCATGGAACCAAGATAGGAAAGACTTGACGATACGTGGTAAGCTAGTGGTGCAACTACACATGGTAAACATGACGATTACTTGCAATGGGAAATGAAGACCGGGTCAAGGAAGGGTATTTTGGTAGTTTGACCAAATTACCGAAAACTATCTTGGATCGAAACTATGCCACATGAGTAGCACTTGGGAGAGCGGTTTAGGTTAAGGTGGAGCTAGTTTGATCAAGACGGATCAAGGGGATTTGAGATTATATGCTTTGAAAAGCGTGCATAAGTGAACATGTGTGAGTAAAACCCATGTATATGAGGTCACCGGGTTTGCCGCATTGTGCTCAGTGGATAGTATCCACTAAGGGATAGATGTAGCTGTCTAGCCCATCTACAAAAGGGGGTTGGGATGGAGACATATTATTAACCATCCAACCCATCTCTCTTGTGATCTCATGTCTACGGTTAGGGTTTGAGTTGAGTGTCTAGTGTGTTCTTTGTCCTCCAAGGTAGAATGGTTGTAAAACCGACCTTCTCAAATAAGCAACACATCAATCGTTGCACATCTTTTTGAGTCTCTCGTATTTCGATTGATGTGCTTTTGTTTCAGTTGGTTTTGATCTCTCATTTTTTCTCTTCTTGATTTTGCTATGTCAAGGACGTATAAGTGATAGAGATAGCCTCTAGGGATCATTCTCCATCTATCTAAGCACTTTGATAGCAAATTCATCAAGAAACCCGGTTTTTCTTGTTTTTGGCCTCATTGAGTGATTTTGTGAGACCATGTGGAGGTCACACCATGATTGTGTTGAGTAATTGACCTTTGCATTAGAATTTGAGTAGAGGATGAGTTTGGTTTTTTGAGGTTTTGAGCAGAAGGTTGCTTGCTACGACTTTGCCCTCTGCGACCCCTGTTGTGTTCTACGACTATGTGGTCGGTTGTTAGTTGGTCCAGTCGGTAGGAAGGTTTATGACTTGGAGGTCGCAGATGCCTCTTTCGACTTTGTGGTCTACGAGTGCTCTGTGTGAGTTCCAGAAATGTTGTTGTTTATGACTTATGTTTACGACTTTGTGGTTGTAGGTGTCCTCGCGACTATGTGGTTGTAGGTGCTCCTTTACGACTTGGTAGTCAGCAATTGCTTTTACAACTTGGTGGTCGTAGAGGCTTTTACGACTTGGTGGTCGTAGAGGCTTTTACGACTTGGTAGTCGGCGCAGTCGATATTACGACTTGGTAGTCGGTAGAGGTTTTTACGACTCGTGGTCTGTGAGTCGATTTTTCGACTCACGTGGTCGATAGTCATAACTCAAACTGGCTGTGATCGATAGTCATAAGTCGTAGTGACCAGCTGCTGTGAGTGATGGTCGAGCTCACCGGTTGGTCATAGCCTTGGTGGACAAGATCGGTAGTCGTGGTGACCAGTTGCTGGTGTTCGATAGTCGTTAGTCATAACGACCAAATGCTATGAGTGATAGTCATAGGCTATGGTGCTCGATAGTCATAGTGATCGGGGGATCGAAGTCGAAGTCTGTGTGATCGATGGTCGTAGCGCTCTGCTTCTAAGAGCGATGGTCATAGCGACTTGGTTGGGTAAGTTGTAGCTAAAGTAAGCGATAGTCGTAGCGATGGTTGTGATAGTTGTAGCTTGTGGTCTTGATGGTCGTAGCAAGCTGCGTGGTGGTCGTAGCAGTGTTGTGTGCAGTCGTAGGCTGCTGGAAGGATCTCATAGGCTATGAGTACCTCATTTCTTGTGCATCCGAGTACTCGTAGGTGGTTTAAGACCAGGTGTTTGATGTGTTTATTCTCTGGAATATCTTTTGAGTGTGCTAATGGATGATCTTTATGTATGGTGTTGAAGGACCGGAATGGCAACAGAGGGGGGGTGAATGGTGCCTTTCAAAAATAAAATCCTCCCCTCAAGTACTCACAAAGTAGAGAAGAACTCACCGGAAAAATCAGATCAAGAGAAGAAATCAAATCCGAGAGAAAGCGAATTTCGGTCGTTTCACGGCTGAGCGGTAGTACCGCTTACTGAGAGCGGTTGTACCGTTGAGCGGAACTACCATGTGTAAACCGCTAGTAGTACCTTTGAGCGGTAGTACCTCTCGAGGAGAGGTAGTACCGCACCAAGAACAAAGACGCAGAAACTCAGAAAAATCCGAAATTCACGAGAATCTTGGGTTCTTGGCTTGGGAAACTTTGAGGATAACTAGGAAACACTCCCAGAAGACTTAGCCAAGAACTAATTTCAAGATTCCTCTGGGGAATCAAAAGAGAGGACAAGAAACCCGAAAAATACAGGGGGTTGCCCAAAAATCAAAAATTCGATTCCAACTCTAATCCTTTGGCCAAGAGACTTTGCAGATATGTTAGCAATAGCCACGCGACTCTACAAGTCAAGATTCAAGCCATCACAGAGAGGAAAACAAGATTTGGGGCAAAACCCTAGAAATAAGCCATGAAGAACAGAGAGGGCTTCAAACCGCAAAAACTGAGATTAAACTTGATTTGCTCTTGGGAAAACTTGATCGAATGACCTTGGGGTACTATCCCATCACAGAGCAATCCGTTTTACACTTCCCGGGCAAGAAGAAAATGAAACATATGACCATGTCGACAGAGGAAACACTAGAGCAACTCAAGAAAGAGCAAATTGATCTCCAAAGCGCTAGAAAGATCCCAAAAGACTTTTTCTCTCCAATCTATTCTCCCCCTTTTGGCAATAAACGCATCAAGGAAGCAAAAGAGAGAATATAACACATTTTGGATAAAATGACTGAAGTTTGTTTATTCTATGTATTTAGAGCCATGAGAATTACCCAAAATGACCATAACTGATTACATCAGGCCATAATACATAAATATGCTATCAAGATCATGACAGAATATGTATAAACCAGCTAGAAGCAAATAGATGATAATATGAATTTTAGTGCATTTTATGAACATGTCAAGTCATCAATAGGCAAAGTCTAGTTAGAGATATCTAAAGATGATGCAAGCCATGTCAATCAAGCTAAGCGGAACCAAGAATCTAAAAATTGAGTCCAATTGATTCTTTTAATAGCTTAAGCAAAATGAGCACAAATGACATTTTTCTTTTGAACTTCACGGTCGTTTTCAACCCATATCTTTATCATGTGCTAGATCTCAAGCCTTATGCGATCATTCCAAGCGAGAAGCTTAAGGAAATGATCTTGGTCATCCAAAACTCCCCCTGAGTTCATGCCTAGTGCAATGGCAAGCCGTCTCATGAGAAAGAATTGGTGAGATCAGTTTTTTCGCACAAGAGAGATCTTTTTGCTTTTTGACAAGTTGTACTAACTCATGTTACATCAAGAGTTTAAGACAGCTCAATCTAAGGCTCAAAAGAGATTCAACGCTCAACTCACCCTATTTGACATGGCATGAATCATAAAAGGATAGCTCAAGAAAGACTAAACTCGAAAGCTAATCATGACAAGTTTTAGTGTAAATTGAGCAAGTTTAATTAACTCATCATGGCATAAGCTAGTCTACACATATGAAGTCATGATAAATCTAGCAAATAAGCATAAATCATGGCAAGATGTAAAGCATCGTAAGCATGTCATAACCGGATAATAATCAAGGCTCAATGTATTTATATTACAATGTAGAATAACATGCAGAAAAATCCAGCTCTCCCTCAACATGTGATGCAACTTTTAGTTCAAGTTGAGTTAAGTCAATATTATATTCCAGAAGCTCCCAAATGAACTCCCCTTAAACAAAAGCAATAAAAACGAGAAGCTGGCAAAGAAAGCAGAAAAAAGGTCCTTAAAGCATAGATAAGATAGAGAATACTAATGGCTCGATCGACTCTCATCTACCCCAAATGACTCGGGACTAATAGCCGACCGTAAAACACACACTAGAGAGCAAACACGCACCTGCTCACCAGAAGGTGGCCCGACCCTCGTTAGAACCTAAAAGAAGTGAGTGAGCTCAACCTAGTGAGATAAGAAACAGCTATCCCGAAAGCATAAGATAAGAGCAAGAAGTCTAAGCAACTCAAAGAAGAGATATACTCTAACCTATGCTAGAAGGACTAAAACCCAATGCACCCAGATGCAATGCAATGAAATGAGACAGAAGCATAATCAATAGAGTAAAGCAAGAAAGTACAAGCTCCCCTCACAACAGTCCATAAGGACAAACCACCCCAAGCTCTCCCAGAGTGAAAACCTCGTGCTATCCAAAGGCTTGGTGAAGATATCACCAACCGGTGGTCACTCTCACAAACCGAAGCACGATGTCACCCTTCTCTACATGGTCTCAAGAAAGTGATATCGATATCAATGTGCTTGGTCCGAGAGTGCCGCACGGGTTCTTAGCAATGTTAATCGCAGACGCGTGTTATCGCAGTAAGAGCGGAACACGATCGATAGCTAACCCAAAGTCCCGCAGTGTCGAGACCATCCAGCACCAGCTACAAAGAACTAGCTGCAGCAATGTACTCGGCCTCTGCAGTGGGCCGTGCAACACCGGACCGCCTCAAGACCAAGAACGAGAGAAGTGCCAATGAATTGGCGGTGCCGAGTGCTCTTCCGCTCATCCTACTGACCAAGAAAGTCTCGCATCCGAGTAGGCTCTCGGGAAAGACAGATGAGGAAGAGTACCGATACCATAGTCAATGGTAGCTCGAAGGTACCGAAGATGCGCTTCACCGCTGGCGGTGAGACACGCGAGGAGAAGCTCAAACCGAGCACATAGACACACGAGAAGTGTATGTCCGGTCTCGAGGCGTGAGGTACAAGAGGGAGCCAATCATGCTGCGGTACTCTTCCGATCAACCGACTCACCATCCTCATCGTGGTCAAGAGAAGTCAGAGAAGCCATCGAAGTCGACACCGCTTTCCATCACTCATGTCGAAACGTCTCGGGAGATCACGGTGTACTTACCTTGATGCAAGAAGGTACCCCCCGAGTCTCGCTTGATCCGGAAGCCAAGGAAGAAAGTCAACTCACCCATCATGCTCATCTCAAACTCGGTGCTCATGACATCCGAGAACTGTGAAACTAGAGCATGAGAAGAGCCGCCAAAGATAATGTCATCGACATAAATTTGGGCGACGGTAAGGTCATTGCTAAGCCGTGAATGAACAAGGTCTTGTCAACCTTACCCATCTCGAAATCATGCCTCAAAAGATAGGACTTAAGTTCTCATACCGGGCCCAGGGGCCTGCTAAGTCCATACAAAGCTTTGGAAAGCTGTAGACATGGCTTGGGTATTTGGGGTTCTCGAAACCTGGAGGCTGTCTGACGTAGACTTCTTCCTCAATGAAGTCATTGAGAAAGGCACTCTTGACGTCCATCTGGTAAAGCTTGAAGCCCTTAGAAGCTGCAAAGGCAAGCAGAATTCTAATGGCCTCAAGACGCGCTACGAGGGCAAAGGTCTCCTCAAGTCTAGACCCTCAACCCAGGAGTACCCCGAGCAACCGCCTAGCCTTGTTTCAATGACTACCCCATCCTCACTTTGCTTGTTCTTGAACACCCATTTGGTTCCAATGATATTGTGATCTCGAGGGGCTCAACAAGCGCCCGCACCTTGTTTCTTTCGAAACTCTCCGACTCCTCATGCATAGCATTGATCCAAGACTCGCCGATAACGCATGACAAACGCCTTTGGGCTCAAGGAGGCAACAAAGGCAGAATGGAGACAGAAAAGTGATGTACCAGCTTTTGAACGAGTGACTCGCTCAAAGAGATCTCCAATAATCTGCTCAGAAGGATGGTCTTTTTGAATGTGTCTTGGAGGTCCAGGATGAGAAGAAGAAGTGGCCTCTACCGTGAACTCGACGGGGTAGGAACAGAGCCACTAGCTCCGGAGGAAGCAGACGACATGGGCTGATCACCTCGAGGTGCGGTGGAAGAAGGCACCTCAAGTAGTGGATGAGGGATCGGATCGGTAGACAACCTCGTCTCCATCCTCCTCATCATCCACGAAGATGGTCTCGAACGCTCTAAAGAACTCGAGATATCGGGCCTAGTCCCCAGATCGGCCTCGTCGAAGGTCACCTCACTGTTTCTACCATTTTGCTAGACTCGCAGCCTGCACCCTATAGGCCGCCAAGAAGTCGAGTAGCCTAGAAAGAGTCCATCACAAGAACGTGACTCGAACTTATCTAGGTTCCCAGACTTCAGAATAAAACACTTGCAACCAAACACACGAAAATGGGAAACACTGGGCTTTCGCCGTATCTCAACTCATAAGAAGTGCGGTGCAAATGTCCCCGAAGAAAAACTCTATTGGAAACATGGCACGCGGTGGCTATAGCTTCACCAAAACTTCCGGTGTAGAGTACTCATCAAGCATCGCCACGGCCATCTCGACCAAGGTACGGTTCTTCCTCTCCACAACGCCATTCTCATTGAGGGACGATGGGAAGAGAACTGGTGCTCTACACCTGTCTCAACACTGAAACTCTTAAAGTAAGAATTCTTGAACTCTGTGCCATTATCACTGCGAATTGCTCGTAATGCACCTGAAATTTCAACAGAAAGCTTACTGAAAAGACCACGGAAATGAGAAAATGTCTCATCCTTCGAGGCTAAGAAAAACACCCAAGAATACCTCGAATAGTCATCGACCACAACAAGAATGTACCACTTCCCTCCCATCGATCGCACTCGAGTTGGTCCAACAAAGTCCATATGGAGCACCGTCCCGGTGCATCGATCATAGTAACTGTGACCGGAGGATGGGGGCGGCAACCATCTTGCCGCGCTTAAGCATGGAGCGCAAACAAGATCTTTGACCATTTTGAGTTTCGGCAGACCACGAATGAGATCGTGGCCGCTAACTCGGGTCAAGTGGTCAAATCCAATATGACCAAGTCTCCGATGCCAGAAAGAGAGGTCATGGACTCAAAAGCAAGTAAACACCTGAGAGGATCGCCAGAAGACTCAGAAAAGTCGGCACGAAAGATCCTCCCAAAACGAAATCCATGCACTGACTACCAAGAGTCAAGAATTTTGCAATTGTTTTTCTTAAAGCTCACCTCAAAGCCGTCATCGGTGGTCGAAAACCGACAAAGAAATTATACCGCAGCTTACTAAACAAGGCAACATCTTTCAAAATAAATGAATCATTAACGCGCACTGTACCTTTGGCGATGACGCCCTGCACGAAGCGTCTCCGAAAGTGATCGTCTCATCACCTGGAGCGCGGGCAAGGGAAGAGAACCAACGGGAATCTCCGGTCATGTGTAGAGAACACCCGGAGTCAACAAGCCAAACATTTCCTTCCCCGCCTTGGCTAACCCGAGTCAAACAGAGTAAAGTCTCGATGCGGGGTAAATCAAGAGTGATTTTGGCACCCAAGATCGAGTAACACGTGGAGCGATAAAGTAGTCAAGCACGACTGACCTCTATCTACCCTACGCCTCCGACGCCGACAAGGCGTAAGGTCTCGTATGCAGACTGAGTCGTTGTTGGGCTTGACTGCTACAGAGGAGCGAGTCAAGTCACCGAAGAACAAGTCGAACATGCCGGTGTAGCTATCTTGATGGGGAAAACGAGATCTACCCTCGGGACGGCGAAGTCACGATAGACGGGAGCATGAGGACGAAAAAGTAAAACTTCGGTAAAACCAAGTCCTCGATGTCGCCCAACACCAATGAAGAAACAACTCTAGACCTCTGTTGGTCTTAGGTGAACTCAAGGTCCAGGCTGACCACGAATACGCCTAAGAGATTCAACACGGTCTCTTCGCGCGATCTTGGCGCGCTTAAAGCAATGGTCAAACAAATGCCCATCCTTCGATGAAGGTGCAATGATACCGCCTCGAGGGGTCAAGTCGCGGTGAAATCACCTTCATCGAAATCCCTTGAACAAAGCCCACGATTTAAATTGAACTTTCTTGTTCTTGGCTTGACCTCAAACACACCGCTGCTACGGTGCGAGCACGACGGTGGATGTTTCCTCACATCCTCACGAAGATCATATCCTAGACCCTTTTTGAACTTGCAAATCTTTGATTGGTCTAGAATAAGATTGAGTTTCTTCTTGCCTCCTACAAATTTCTCGAGGGTGTTCATAAGGTACTGACACTCCCGAAAGAGAGAGGTGCAAGAAGAGCAAGGAGAAGAAGAGACAGCAGGAGGTAAGGGAGTAGAAGAAGAACCAACAGCAGAGGAAAGATTGGCTTGTGCACGCATACCGACTTAGGAAGGATGCCCCATCACGGCCAATTGGTTCACGTCGCTAGCGCCTCTACCAAACCCTCATGCTTCTTCCCAAACACACAATGCAAGCGGATGGTTGCTTTCTATAAGATCCTTAGTTAGCTTCACACATTTTTCATCTAAAGCAACCAATTCAGATTTTAGTTTGTTACAACAATTGCATGGTGAGATAACAGGTCCTTAGAAGCAAACTTGGCCAATTTGTTATTGTCATCAACTAATTCTTGAAACTGCTTGGAGACGACTTCAAGTTCAAGAAGAAGCTTGGGACAATTCACGCAAGAAGCAATAGGCTCAAGTAAGAAGGTTTGAAATTCTGCAATTTTATGATCTCGCCTGTTTTAGTTTCATATTCAAGTTATCACAATTTACACAAGACTCGGGCAGATCCGTAGCATGGCATAAGGTCCTCTAGCATTAAAGTCCTTATCCTCACATGAGGTGGGAGCAATAGTCTCATCGAGTAAGTAGGGTAACAACCATCCTACTCAATTCTAAATCGCAAGGCACTAACATTCTCCACCTTAATTGCATCAAGCTCGGAGGACGACTATCATGTGAGGTCCTTAGCTTCTCCATATCACCGATCAAAGCACAAGATGTATCACGATCGTCACGGAGGGAGCGATATAAGTGAAGTAAGCTCCGTGACAATCTCTACTTCCTTCTCCAACTCGCTACATCTAGTCTTAGCTCTAGCATGAAAACCTCCTAACTTAAGAAAGGCTTCATTGTTGGTCATAAGAGGGACATACCTCATCGGAGTTTGAATAGAGATCGCCGCTCGCCGCCCTCAAGGGCCATGAAGCACATCCCGAGAAGTCGTCGCCTTGGGGTCTTGGTCACCGGTCCGTCGTCGTCGCTCCATCCCTCCACCTCGGTGAGGTCGAGGTCGTCGAAAGCGGCGAGAACGCGGTGGAAGAGCTTCTTGGCCTTCCCAAGGTCACGGAACTTCTTCTTTCCCGGGGCCGGTGCTGAGGGCTTCGAGTTGCGGTTCTTGTCGATGTAGTCGTTCTTGCCCGAACCGTCGAAGTCACCTTTACCCTTCCCAAGCTTGGGACAGTTTGCTCGGATGTGGTTGGGGCCACCACACTCAAACAAATCACGGGTCCTCTTTTCCTTCCGTCCCTCCTCCCTTTGTAAGCATGGGAGAATCTCCGTGCGAGGAGGGCTAGTCGCTCATCCGCAGTCGCTCTATCGATCATCGGTTATGTCACAGAGAGCAGCGAGGGAGAATCCGCAAGATGGCTCAGAAGAAGTGGATCCGGAAGCGGGATCGGTGACTAGTGCCATCGACTGAGACTTCGACCGACGAGAGACTATGTCAATCTCGTGAGTCTTGAGGCGCGAGTAAAGCGCATCAAGAGTCAAGGTCGAGAGGTCCGTGGTGTCCTTGATGGTAGTCACCTTCATCTCCCAAACCCTAAGATCGAAAGTGCGAGAAGAATTTGACGGCGCTATCCGAGTCGGAGTATGTGAGACCGACGGCTCGGAGGTTGCTCAAAATCTTGTGAAAGCGAGAAAAGCACTCGTCAAGGGACTCACCAGCAAGCATCTCGAATTTCTTGTATTCTCGCTTGAACCGGTCTTGTCGAACCGTTTGATCCGGTGGTGCCTCATGGTATGCATCGAGGGTCACCCGGATGTCGAAGCGGACGACAGTGAGAGATGCGATCGAACTCGCTTCTACTCAACCTCGAATGATGATGTTCCTTGCCTTAGCATTCGCCTCAACATCGCCATATTCCGGCATTGATGTTCTCATCGGCAGAACAACAAACGTATCTTCACCTTCCGCCAGATGGCATACCCCTGAGCCTGGATGTAAGTTTCCATCCGGCTCTTCCGAAAGGGGTAATCCAGCCATCGAAAACCAAGGCTTGGTGGAATACTTGTCCATTGCCATGGCTCTTGGAGACCGGTTAAGATCTATGAGAAAGAGCTAACCGCTCGATACCAATTGAAGGACCGAATGGCAACAGAGGGGGTGAATGGTGCCTTTCAAAATAAAATCCTCCCCTCAAGTACTCACAAAGCAGAGAAGAACTCACTGGAAAAATCAGATCAAGAGAAGAAATCAAATCCAGAGAGAAAGCGAATTTCAGTCGTTTCACGGCGAGCTGTAGTACCGCTTCAGGAGCGGTAGTACCGTTGAGCGGAACTACACTGTAAACCATGGTAGTACCTTTGAGCGGTAGTACCTCTCGAGGAGAGGTAGTACCGCACCAAGAACAAGACGCTAAAACTCAAAAATCCGAAATTCACGAGAATCTTGGGTTCTTGACTTGGGAAACTTTGAGGATAACTAGGAAACACTCCCAGAAGACTTAGCCAAGAACTAATTTCAAGATTCCTCTGGGGAATCAAAAGAGAGGACAAGAAACCCGAAAAATACAGAGAGGGTTGCCCATGATTGTGTTGAGTAATTGACCTTTGCATTAGAATTTGAGTAGAGGATGAGTTTGGTTTTTTGAGGTTTTGAGCAGAAGGTTGCTTGCTACGACTTTGCCCTCTGCGACCCCTGTTGTGTTCTACGACTATGTGGTCGGTTGTTAGTTGGTCCAGTCGGTAGGAAGGTTTATGACTTGGAGGTCGCAGATGCCTCTTTCGACTTTGTGGTCTACGAGTGCTCTGTGTGAGTTCCAGAAATGTTGTTGTTTATGACTTATGTTTACGACTTTGTGGTTGTAGGTGTCCTCGCGACTATGTGGTTGTAGGTGCTCCTTTACGACTTGGTAGTCGCAATTGCTTTACTGACTTGGTGGTCGAGAGGCTTTTACGACTTGGTGGTCGTAGAGGCTTTTACGACTTGGTAGTCGGCGCAGTCGATATTACGACTTGGTAGTCGGTAGAGGTTTTTACGACTCTGTGGTCGGTAGTCGATTTTTCGACTACGTGGTCGATAGTCATAACTCAAACTGGCTGTGATCGATAGTCATAAGTCGTAGTGACCAGCTGCTGTGAGTGATGGTCGTAGCTTCTGCTGGTTGGTCATAGCCTTGGCTGGACAAGATCGGTAGTCGTGGTGACCAGTTGCTGGTGTTCGATAGTCGTTAGTCATAACGACCAAATGCTATGAGTGATAGTCATAGGCTATGGTGCTCGATAGTCATAGTGATCGGGATCAAGTCAAGTCTCGTGTGATCGATGGTCGTAGCGCCCGCTTCTAAGAGCGATGGTCATAGCGACTTGGTTGGGTAAGTTGTAGCTAAAGTAAGCGATAGTCGTAGCGATGGTTGTGATAGTTGTAGCTTGTGGTATTGATGGTCGTAGCAAGCTGCGTGGTGGTCGTAGCAGTGTTGTGTGCGATCGTGAGGTCTCGGAAGGATCTCATAGGCTATGAGTACCTCATTTCTTGTGCATCCGAGTACTCGTAGGTGGTTTAAGACCGGTGTTTGATGTGTTTATTCTCCGAATATCTTTTGAGTGTGCTAATGGATGATCTTTATGTATGGTGTTGAAGGACCGAATGGCAATGAGGGGGTGAATGGTGCCTTTCAAAAATAAAATCCTCCCCTCAAGTACTCACAAAGTAGAGAAGAACTCACTGGAAAAATCAGATCAAGAGAAGAAATCAAATCCAGAGAAAAGCGAATTTCAGTCGTTTCACGGCTGAGCAGGTAGTACCGCTTACAGTGAGCGGTTGTACTGTTGAGCGGAACTACCGCTGTAAACCGCGGTAGTACCTTTGAGCGGTAGTACCTCTCGAGGAGAGGTAGTACCGCACCAAGAACAAAGACACGCAGAAACTCGGAAAATCCGAAATTCACGAGAATCTTGGGTTCTTGGCTTGGGAAACTTTGAGGATAACTAGGAAACACTCCTTAAGACTTAGCCAAGAACTAATTTCAAGATTCCTCCTGGGAATCAAAGAGAGGACAAGAAACCCGAAAATACAGAGGGTTGCCCAAAAATCCAAAATTCGATTCCAACTCTAATCCTTTGGCCAAGAGACTTTGCAGATATGTTAGCAATAGCCACGCGACTCTACAAGTCAAGATTCAAGCCATCACAGAGAGAAAACAAGATTTGGGGCAAAACCCTAGAAATAAGCCATGAAGAATGAGAGGGCTTCAAACCGAAAAACTCGAGATTAAACTTGATTTGCTCTTGGGAAAACTTGATCGAATGACCTTGGGGTACTATCCCATCACAGAGCAATCCGTTTTACACTTCCCGCAAGAAACAACGCAAAATCGAGAATCAAGAACTCGTCCAAAAGGAAAACGAAGAACAGAGCATGTGAGTAACAAGAAACTTGATTCTCATTCCGGATCACAAGATGAGTACAAAGGAGTCCCGATACCATGTACATTCACACAAGAAGAAAGATTACAAGACTCTCAACTCATCTCCACTCTCTCCTCTCTCAAATCCTCAAGATCACCAAGAACTCTCCCTAGTTCTTGGGAGGAACACACACAAGGGTGGAGGCAGCCTTCCCGCACACAACCACTCTCACCCACTAAAGCCTAAAGCAAAACAACCTCTCCAAAGACTCTTTTGACTAAAGGAAACCCTAAATCCTTTCCATGTGTTCAAAGGGTCATGCAGCCCCACCTCTATTTATAGCCTTTGGCTAACGGGTCTCCGCCCGTTACACTGCTAACTCCAACGCGCCTGCCCACTTGTGCAACCTTGCGAAATTCCGTTTAGCCCCTCATGCACCTTCCGGAAGCTTCCGCCCTTGTCGTGTACACCTCGCAACCACCTCGAGTCCACGCTGCCTTCGACACATCCCGACTGCTTCGACCTCGCGCCACTGCGCCTAGTCCGTCCACCGTGTCTCGCCACGACTCCTCCTCGATGTCCCGGAGCCACGAGACAAGAAAACACATCACATAGCACCGCCGAGATAATGGAGTAAACATAAACCATAATCAACACAATGATCAAACCAAACCCAGATTTTATGCCCGACTGTTTCGTTTCACAAGACACCTGTAGTTCCGCCTCTAGGCCGGAAGTACTACCGGCCGAGTACCGTGAACACACTGCAGAGTTCAAAAACTGGGAGCAAAGACAACTGAACCCAATTTCAGATTTTCAAAGACACGAGTCAATTACTCATCACAAACATGGGAGCACCTCTCACATGGTCTCTCAGGTGTGGTGTTACGTGAAGGTTTGCTTGTTTGTGTTGGTTGCAGGACTTGGAGCTAAGTCATGGTGAAGCGTAGGAGGACTGGGACTAGGCATAGGAGGTGTTGAGGTTCAGAACGGTCGTGAGACGCCAAGATGATCGAGGCGATGAGGTGGTTGCAAGCGACGACGAGGAACCAAAGAGGGAGCTGCTGAGGTGGACATGACGGCAATGACGAGGTAGACCGGTACTAGGCTCGTGGAGGAGTCGAGGTCCAAACGGTCAAGGAAGCCGGTGTCGCATGCGCGAAGAAAAGAATGAATGGTGCACCAAGTGACCTGGTTGTCTGCAAGCGAGGACGGTTCGGTGGGATCCAGACGCGTGAGAGACTTGACGACAAGTCATTGGGGCCACATGTAAGTCGCTTTGAGAAGCATACATGATAAAACACAGTGTTAGGTGGGGTTAACAGTTATCCCTGCTTGGGCTAATGGTAGGATCCATTAAGGTTTAGGATTCGCCAGAGCCTATAAAAGGGAGGAGAGGCAAGAGTTAGGGTTGAGCAGGTCGGCCGAGCCTTGGCGGCTGGCGCCTCTCCCTACCATGGGAGTTAGGTTAGAGAGTGGGTGTGGCTCTAGAGTTAAAGCCTGGTCCTCCCGTGGGGAGTGGCTGTTTGAAAGTGGGTGTTGGCTCTAGGGTTAGAGCCTGATCCTCCCAAGGGATTGGCTATGAAATGATTCATTTGAGCAATACATCCATCTTAGACTATGTGTTTTGTGTATCTCGTCTGCTTGTGTTTGCTCGGGTTGATTTGGTTTCTTCTCTGCTCTTCCTTATCTTCGCTTTCTTCATTCTCGCTCCTCTCCGCCTTGATCCAAGGGTTCTTGGCTTGTTCTTGATGTTATTCTCAATCGCATTGACATGTGGATTTGTACTCCAAGTCATCTTGGCTATCCTTGATCCACAAGCGGTCTGCTTTGTCCTCTTATTCGTTATATTCGGTTTTGGGCGTTCTCGATGAAATCTCGTGAAGCTCTCATCCCGTTGATAAATTTTCAATTAAAGATTAGAGCAACCTCTTGAGGCCTTAATTTTGCTGTGATTCAAAAGTTATGTGGATTTTAGATCCGCGGCCGACACTCTCTACCATCCTTTGTTCTTCCGTGAGAGTTACGACCACGCCAGCTTCTTCAACCACGCCAAGTTTCCAACCGCAATGCTTTACTTTTCGACCGTGTTCTCTCTTTTGATCGCACTTGTTTCCGATCGCCGATGGTCGAGATCTCATGGTCTTGTGCCCCACCGCCTTATGAGTTGTTTATGACCGCATCGATTACAGTGCTCGACGCCTTCGACCATGTTGATCGCTTGACCATTCCATTGGCTTACGACCACGCCGGTTCGACCGCACCCATCTTTCGAGCGATGGTATTGGTGGTTATCGACTATAATGACTTCGCTTGGTAGTCGATTTTCACCAAGTTGTTTATCGGTCGAGTAGTCGAATTTAAGACCATTGTGCAAGCTATTGACCATGTTGTTGGACTTACAACCACGGTGTAAGCATTGATCACGTTGTCGTTCTTGATTTGATTTCTTTGATCCTACTGCTTGCTGTGACATGTGGGATTGGACGCAAAGCCATCTTGGCTATTTTCTTCCCATGAGCAAAGAAATGCACATCGTTCTTGTCTAGTGGTCGTGGGCCTCCTCTCGGTACCTATAGTCGCTACGACCACACTTGCTTTGTATTGTTGAATGGTCCTAAGTCTTGTGGTCGCCGACTTCTCCGCAACCTCTTATCGCTTGTATCCGCACATGGTTTTGATTGCTCAATGGTCATTGATCTCTTGGTCTTATTCGATCTGTTACGATCATAATCTAATTTTTGACTGCATGTGTTTTCTGTGCGCACCTTGGTCAGTGACTACAGTGGTGTCGACCACACATTGGTCTTCGACCACGTAGATCACGATCTCGTCAGTCTTCAACTACGCAGGTTTCCGACCACTCATTGGTCCTAAACGGCTCTGGTCTTTCGACCACACACTGGACATCGGCAACGTCGGTATTGACCACGTTAGTCTTCAACAATGTTGGAGTTTGACCACGTTGGTTTCGACCACACTAGTTTCGACTACGATGGTTAGGACCATGCTAGTTTTGACCACGGTGGTTACGACCACCGGTTTCGACTATGTTGTCTGCTTCGACCACGTTGTTCTGCTTTCAACCACGTTGTTCATTTTGACCACGTTGTGTTTCTGCTGAGTGGTCATAATTGACTACGTTGCGTTTCTGCTGAGTGTCCTGATCTGGTCATACGGTGGTATGTGTTTCTCTGTTTTCAGTAGACCTCATATCCTAATCTTCATAGCTTTATTGCTATTGAAGAAAAAGGAGTTTGTGAATATTTGGAGGAAAAATCTAAAGGCACCATTCACCCCCCTCTGTTGCCTGTCCGGTCTTATAGATTTCTTGTTTCAAGAGTTTTTGGGTTATGTTCTTTAGTGTTCTACCTTGCTGTGACATGTAAAAATTCATCTAGATTCATCTTGGCCATTATCTACCTACGAGCAAGTTGTATTCACCGTTTGGGGTTTTGGCTTGGTTTCAATGCACACTTTCTTAAATATTAAAAAGGTCTCAGTTTTGGCATGGATTTCTGTGATCCATGGATAGAATAGGTTTCTAAGACCTTAAACAATATGTGTACAAAGTTTCACGACTTTTGAATCATCCAATCAAAAGTTACGTGGATTTGAGATTTTGCGGTCATATTTAAAATCCTATATATCATGATTTCGTTGTAGCAACGGTAGTACCACAAGTTCTATAGCGATAGTACTACTACCACTGGTTTCGACCATTATCAGGTTTTTGACCGCTCACTAGTTGTCGACCACCCTGGTCTTACTTTAACCACTTATTGGTCGTTGACCACTTTGGTCTTGTTTCGATTTACTTCGACCACTCTGGTCATGTTTGGTTTTCAACCGCTCACTGGTTGTCGATCACTCAAGACTTGTTTCCTTTGGTCTTCAATCACATTGGTTTTCGACCACTCACTGGTTATCAACCACGTTGGTTTTCGACCACTCACTTGTATTCGACCACGTTTGTTTTGACCACTCACTAGTCATCAATTACGTTGGTTTTTAGCCAATCATTGGTCGCCGATCACTCGAGTCATATTCTGATCACATTGGCTTACGACTAGTCGCGGTAGTACTGCACCTGCTATTTATTCATAGTAGTTTAGTTTCTTGATTCTCTTGAGTCTTAGATTGGGTTCGTATCCTAATTTTCATAACTTTATAGCTATCGGAGCAAAGAATAGGTAAATACTTAGAGGAAAATTTAAAGCATCATTCACCTCCCTCCTGCTATGTGTTCGGTCGCATAATTGGGCATGCATACCCTTATTAAATGGCAAACTATAACTAGCCACTCATTTTCAGTATTTAAGTAAGGCAATATGATAAAAATATTATACTAATTACATATTTAATCTCCGTAGTAGACTTACATTGTAACAATACGTTCTCAAAAGGAGTTATGTGCGGATTAGAGGCAGTGTACACGGTTGAGATTAGAACATCTTCCCGATTTGCGAGCCAAAGCTTAATTGATTCGTGAAGAAGTGGGAAATTAAAGGACAAGACAAGATGATGTATCTGTTTCCTTCGAACGTGACAAAGCAAAGCTTCGCAGCAGTCTATGGAGGAATCGATGAGCCAATAATAACTTTGGTCCACTAAACTTTTGCAGCAGCATCGGTGGCTGTTAAAACAACATGGTGATACAGACGACTAGACAAGAAAAGGACAACATACATTTCATCTTTCCACGGTGCAGTCCATAACTTTGGTCCACTAAACATATTTCATTAAAAAATTCGAACGGTTCAGCATAATGGTGATACACACGACTAGACAAGAAAATGGTTGAGGTAAATTTGGAATTTCGGTTCATATGGCCCTGTTAGCACACCCTCTGGTCCACAATCATGAAAGTAATTCTACTCAAAACTCATTGTGAGGTAAATTCTCTGTGCCCTGAATGTTGCTGGTACGACATAGATAGAACAGTATCTCACGAATCATGGTGAATCTCTTTAGAGAAGACCAGAGAGCCAAGACAATGGCAGTAAGCCTAACCAATGATATACCAGCTTTAGTCATTTGGCTTGGCCATGTTGCTTTCCCTTTCCTAATTAAAACGAGAATGAATCATTATTCTTTGCTTGTCTGTGGAGTAAAGAGGCATACAGTACAGTTAAAAGAGTATAGTATGCACGGTTGGGATAGATCATCTTCCCCGATGTGCGAGTCAAAGATTAATTGATTCGTAAAGAAGTGGGAAATTAATGGACAAGACAAGATGATATATCTGTTTCCTTTGAAAGTGACAAAGCAAAGCTTCGCAGCAGTCTATGGAGGGATCCATGAGCAACTTTGGTACACCAACCTTCCATCAGGACGAAAAAGACCCTGATAGCGTTGTCTGCATTGTTAAGGAGATAGAGTTGTATTAGAATATAGAGTTTGTATTCTATTTTATATATGCCTTATCTCTATATGGCATATCCTTTTGTACTCTTCTATATATATGCCCCTTTGGTCTCATATCAATATACACAATATTCATAACATGATATCAGAGCTTAGGTTAAAACCCTAGCCAACCTAACCTCATCAATCTTCCGCATCACGCCCCCAGAGGATTGATCTCTTCCGGGCGGCCATCTTGTTAGCTGCGCCGCCGCCTCCTCGTCCCGTAGTCACCGAGCTCGCCGCCACCGCCACAGCCGCTTATGCGTCCGCCGACGCCGCGCCGGGTTGTTGCCGCCGCGCGCTCTGCGCCGTCAATGCCGCGCTGCCGCCTGCCGCCACGGCCGCTCTCGCGCACCTGCCGCCGCCCGGCCTCGCGCCGCCGCGTTGCGACCAAGGACGCCGCCGCCATCGCCGCCGCCTCGGTGAGGGGCGCCACCGGAGTCGCCCGCCCGCCGGCTACTCCCGCCGCCGTCCGCCTCCCGGCGCCGCCACGTTGCGCCTAGGACGCCCGCCGCTGCCGCAGCCGCCTCGCGCGAGGACGCCACCGAGTCGCCGCCCCGCTGCCGCCTCCGCCGCCGCCGCCGCCTCCCGGCACCGCCATGTTGCGCCTAAGGACGTTTGCCGCCGCCGCCGCCTCGGTGCGAGGACGCCACCGGAGTCGCCCGCCTGCTGGCCGCCTCCGCGCAAGACGCCGCCGCCTGTGCCCGTAGCCCGTCTCCGAGCCTAGAGACACTGCCGCCTGGCCCCGTTGGTCGCCTTCGCGCCTGCCCGCCGCCGCCTGTCTCTACTTGCCGCCGCCATATAGGAGGAGAGTCCCATGCCTAGGGTTTGTTTTTTAAAAACCTAGACTAATGGGCCATCAAGGCAAATGGGCCGAACGGGCCCAATTCGGACCGGAGAGGGGGCGTGGGAAGAAAAGTGTGCGTCCACGAGTGGTGATGATCTGTTTTCTTTTCAGTTAGTTTTTGTTACTTGTTTCGTGAGTCCTTCGTTACGTCCATCCAAAATCCGTAGTTTCTAATTTTTAGTTCGTTTAAGCCGTGCGAATCTATAAATTTATTGTCAGTCATAGAAGTGTAGGAATTTTCTTTTGCATGGCAGCAGCTGCCGCTCTACTCTCTGAGCCGCGTGCAGTACAAGTCGTCATGATGCCGCCGCTTCTCTAGCCACTGCCCCAAGTTTTAAGGCGTGGCGTCTTTTGCACCTTGTGTACTACGCCGCCACCTCTTGGGCTTCGATCTGCACTGTCATGTTTCTATCTATTCTTTTTCGGCTTGATTTAACAGTTTATTCCAAGGCTGCACGCAATGACGACATCATCAAGACTCGGACTTCGGATTTTTCTTGTTTTAGTGTTAACTCCTTTTTCAAATGCAATGCTATTGCATGCGACTTGCATTTGATGGGGGTGTTAAGGAGATAGAGTTGTATTAGGATATAGAGTTTGTATTCTATTCCATATATGCCTTATCTCTATATGGCATATACTCTTGTACTCTCATATATATATGGCACTTTGGATCTCATATCAATATACACAATATTCATAACATGTATCACCTCGCCATTTTCGCCCTACTGCTTCTCCTCGCCGATGCAGAGATGTTTGAAAGATATGCTGCTCCAGAGGAGACCCGGCCGCTTGCTACGCTCAAGGCATGTTGGCCTTGCCTTTGCTATTTTCGTGCTATGGTCGAGCCGAAAATCGCCCTAACCTCTAGTTTTACAAACTAGGTTTGTATTTTTTTTCTTTCTCTGACCAACTCTTTTCAAGGTGGAAACGTGTGCGATGCATACATGCATGGGTTAGGATTGGCCACACAAAGGTTTCAGGCAAGTAGCTTCAAAATGTTGGTGACGTTGTTGGATTGGTTCTTCGATCTTTGCATGGATCTTGGTGGGAGATGTGCTTGTTCTAGAGAACTCATCTTTTAACTACAACAAACAAAAGATACTTAGCTCGTAATGATGATAAATTAGGTGCAATGGCAAATAAAGACTATTTAATAGGTTCGAAGTACATAGAAAAGGAATGAAATGGCTTAAAAGATGGAACACCGGCCAAGTATGCAAGATCCCAGTATAGGACTTTGCGTTGCCAAGTGTGGAAGTGCAGCAATCAAAAGGCACACAAAGACTTCCAACTACTCCAGACCCGACCGTTTTGCTAGACATGAAGACCGATAACAAAGTTGGCATTTGAAGTAGGGTTTTGACAATCATCTCTTGGATGGTTTCTTTGGAAAAATCGTCCGAATTCTGGAGCCTTGGATAAGCCTGGAGATCGATGCGGATGGGATTGGGTGAAATGGGCCCGCACGAGTTAACTTTTTCCCATCCTGATTTGTTCGGTGTGGAGGTCGATCGATGTTCTACTTCCACTTCACTGTGTGATAGGAAGAGGAGGAGGGTGAGAGGGAAAGGTAAATTGCACATCGGAGAAATCGGCGTCGGCTCGGATATTGTTGCTTGCATCGGATCCAAGTTCCCCTTCTCATTTCATTTTGGATTTGTCATCTCTGAGAGAGAGTGTGTTTGAGAGACAGAGAGTGGAGATTTTTTTGTGGTCGACCTTGTCGCCGCTGCTCAAATTTAATGGCGTAAGAGTCAAGGTTAGAGGTTGTTCTTTTGTCAACTTACAATGGTTAGAGGTTAGCAGGGTGTAAATCCTGCCTTTTCAAAGTCATAAAGTTGATTAGTTCAACTGAAATTTTCTTTCGAATCATGTGTTTGTACCAAAGAAATACTTGTAACAATTTTACACTTTAGCATCCGTAATTTCAGACATCCTCTGCTTTCTTCACCACTACATAGCAGCTTCGAGGATCCGCTAGTTCAATCCAAGTGTTCTCTCCAACACGATCGCAGGTAGTTTCAAGTTCCACCGATGCACCACAGAGAGTAGTGTTTAGGTTCCACCTAGTTCAAAGATTTTTCCTACTTAGAATAATAGGAGAAGTTAAGAACCAATGGAGAGATTAACACGGCGGGAAATCAAATGGTGTACGGTAAAGTAGCATTTTTTTCTCTTGATAGAAGCCTTTTGTTAATCAAACAGCTTTGACTGCTCCATCCAGATGGAACCAATAATCATTAACCATGAGCACAGATACATGTTGCAACCATTGAACTCCATTCCCTCTAATACGAAAAAAAAAGAAGAAGCATTAACCATTAACAGCAGCTTAGTTTCTCAAGGTTCATAGTCTCAATGTGGTCTCGTGATCCTGTCATGTTAAAGAGGCCAAACCAAAGCATGGCTTCCTTGGCTTGTTATCTTCCTGCACATGTGGCCATCCAACAAAATGAAGCGTAAAATGCCTAGCTTCTTGTTAGGCATAATGATTTTCGAATTTACTTAGTGGAATAGCACATTAATTTTTTCAAACAGAGCATAACATTTGTTCTTTATATGAATTACGTAAGTCTAGTCCTTGACGAATCACACACCACCGTGTTCTTCTTGTACACAATCGACCTTCTTATTTCAAATACATACCAAGTCAACCACAAACACAAGTTCGTGCAAGCACGAAATGCACAAATCAAGCAGTAGTCGTGCAAAACAGATATTGCACGTGTGCACAGGAACATGCACAACACTTTCGGCATGTATCAGCTCCCAAGCCACACTACTATAAACACACCAATATATATTGTTGGAGACACATGCAGTGAGAAGTAATTATTTAAATATAACAAGAAACATCGATCCGGTAGGTAGCGAACATTGATCGATGTAGTAACCATGCACCATAGAGATCACCGAATATGAAAATAGAAATTGAAACAAACAGATTTGAACTTATTGTAAACCGATAGGGATTGAATCAAGAGAGCCATTCGACCGACGATAGAACGTCGGGCATGGCCTTCTCACCGCATCAAGCCACACAAACATAAATGCACAAACACACCAACTTATAGCGTTGCAAACACACGGTGGGTAGCAGCATATTGCCCCATATGTAGTAAGACTGCATCCTCTTGTTTACCTACATATCAAAAACAGAGGATCAGCGGTTAAAGAGCAATGGACGGAAAATACATTATAAAAGTGAAATCACATTATACAAGTGATAGATGCATGCATACCTTAGAAGTGATCCTCTCCGTATGGCCTTCCTGTAGTAACGCGAGTGCTGCGGGCGGAAGAGGCGGCGGCTCGCCTCCAACCCATCCCACTCCAGCTTGTCCCAACAGTCCTTCTCGCAGTCCACCACCACCGCGCTTATCATCCGGACGGCCAGTGTGAATGGTCGGCACCACCGAGACTCAAAGCAGCCCTCGAACTTGATGGTCTCCAGAGTAGGAGCCAACATCTCGATTTCGCACATATTGAATTCTACGCGGTTAGCAGATTCTTCCCTGTACAGTCCCCCCTTTGGGAAAATCTGTCTGAGCTCGCAACAATATGTGATGTGGATGGTTTCCAAGCTAGGCAGGGTGGGGAAGGACCAAGGCAGTACAAACTTGAGCCTAGGGCAGGAGTGCAGGTGTATATACCGTAGTTTTTGAAAGGCACAAATAGCTCTTGTCTCGTCTTCATCAAACCTGATCTTCCTGCTCCAAATGCATTTGACTGCTGGTAGGTGAGACGCCCAAAGGGTCTCTAGGCTCTCGAAAGATGTTACTGTTATGGGATATTCATCAAGAAGGAACACAGCATGCAACTTGGGGCACCTGTCAACATGACACCATCTCATATTATTAAATTGGTCTCTAATGATTTGTGTACCAACATTAACAATAGTGATGGAGGAGTGGTCGTGCACATGTAGAGATTTAGCTATGCACATCAAATGATCCATATTTCCACGATCCTGTGTGCTTTCCCAATTACATCCTCCTTCTGTAATTTCAATATGATGTTCCAAAGGTACCAGTTGCATGCAACCTTGCGCTGAGAATCCATCTTCACCATCCTTGTTGACAACCTTTTGAAGGACATCTGCATAGGGGAATGACAAACCAACTGATTGAACAACACTAAATTCTTCCATTGGGCTAATTTCCATTTTCATGCTGGTTCCTTTAACTTGTGTATGGCTGATAGTGTGAGAGAGATGTAAATGGAATTTTATATTGTCGTGACCCAATACATTGTTAATACTGTCAGCATCTCTAACATCGAAGCACCGTAGGAACCTTGTATCTGCAACAACTACATGTGCCAGCTGGTGAGGGGTATCCTGTTGGACCTGGTAGTAGGAACAAGATTCCTGACAATCATCATCCAATGTCCTTTTTATCTTGACTCAGGTATCTATGCTTAGCAACTTCAGTGGTGGATTTCCCACATCATGCCACTGCACTCTGCGAAGGTTCTCACAGCCCAACAAGAAGAGCCGCTCAAGTTGTTTGGTTTGCATAGCTTTGAGGTCAAGTTCTTTGATTGCTGTGTTAGAGAGGTTCAGCTCCTTAAGGTTTGGCAATCCACGAAAGAATACACTCTTAAGCTGTGCACAACCATCCAGAGAGATCTTAGAAACTATTGGACACTGTTGACTTGTACGAGCACTCGGGTGTAGCTTTGTTTCTGGCATCTCCAGCGAATGCTTCCACCCGGATGCTGGTCCAAATCCATCGAAGCTGAATGACTCCAATGATGTTGGAAGGACATCAGATTTAACTTGCTCCAACCCAGCACAACCATCAAGAATAATCACCTTTAGTCTACTTGCTCGAGATAAATTTGGCAAAACTTCCATAGCACTATTGCCAGATAAGTCGAGAAGCTCCAGCTTTTCCATTTCCACGAGCAACTCATGTGCTATAGCCTTCAAGTAATTAGCAGATTCAATTACTCTCAACTTGAGAAGATTATGCAGCAATTTTAACTTGGGAGTAGTTATGGACCAGCTCCACCTACTAGCTCCAGCGGTCTTCACATTCAACTCCCGGAGTTCAATAATTAGCTCCACCATCTGTGGGGACAAAATCCAAGGCCAATCTGTGCAACGTATGTCCAACACCCATAGGCTTTGGAGACATGTCCATTTCTCCTCACGCTTCTCGACCGATCCATCGGTCAACTCAATGTCTTTGCAACTGTCTATCCGGAGGAATCTTAGGTTGTGGCAAAAAGGAATGGAGGTGATGCAAAGTCAAGGTACACTAAGAGAGTTTCAAGACACGAAGTTTGCTGGACTGAGGAAACAAGTCTTTTGGCAACGTCTTTGGTTTCTGCAATGTCAGGAAATAGGACGTTGCCTCCTGGGGTATGGTCTGGATATCTTGTATCTCCACATCCTTTGATGTGATTGAAATCCATCCGAATTATTTCCTTGGTGGTTAAAAACTGGTCAAACCACGCCTCTTGTTTTGTTTAGTAGGAAGATGCTCCAAGCGCATCGCTTCACAAAGTGTGTCACTGCCGCCCATGCACTCGTCCTTCTATGATGCCATCACATACCCAAGAGCTAGAAGCGTGGGCATCCCGATCATAGTCCTTGAAGTTGCCATGACTATAATGCAGTAAAGCCATATACAACCAACAATCTGAAGCTATAGTTGGGGTGATACCATGCCTACTGAAACAATGAGCAAGTTCTGTGGCCTCTTCATGCACTAAAGTCGTTACATCTGTATTAGACGGTCCACCACGTGGCCATGCATCCAGTAAAACATGAGAGATTTTCACATCCTCTTTGAATGTAGGCTTAAGTCGAAACCTCCCACGAAATGTCCACACTGCTTTGCTTTCTCCCCAATCAGATACAGGAATTCCAAATCTAAATAAATCGATCTCAGCGTCACTTCCATTATGAAAAATCACCAAAAATCTACGGTCCCTCAAGACTCGAAAGATGTGGTCTGCAACATCATCTATCTCAGCTCTAGAACTTTTTTCTACTCCACTGAAGTCGTCGTCTTCATCATGTTTATCAAAAATAGCCATCACAGATTTGTCAAGCTTTAATTCCTCTGCAATTCTCCTCTGCATTGATCTTCTGCTTTGCCACGTTGAGCAATCTATGTGGATAACTTTATCAAAGTTGAATTCTTTAGACCTGGGTAATTCCGCTAGAGCGGCAAGGACGGCTGATGCGCCAATTCCATCCCAACCGTCAAAGCAGACAACATTCTTTCCGCGCCAATAATAAGGATTGTCGGCACCATTGTCCAAATAAATTCGAACTATCCACCCCACCGCTTCACCAATAGTACTTGACGTATGGAGGACCTACAAAAGGCAAAGTTCAGTGTGAGTAACAGCTGTCATTCCAGTGTCAATTGAAAAGCATTTACAGCAAGTAAAGCACTGCTATTCCTAGCATCAGGTGTTCGTTGATTTTAACTAGCACGCGTATGTGACCAGGTGTTGTCCGAGGTAATTCCTCGTGGCATGGTATTAATACCAGTTGGACTACACTAGTACTAGTCTGGCTGCACCTACGACGACGTATGTACGAAGAGGTGATCCTTCTGTTAATCAAACCAATGGATTACCACTCACGGCTAAATGACAAAAGCTTTGATGCTCCAACTCAATGCCCTGCTACGCTGCACCGTGTAGTAATTTAATTTGAAACTGCTTTTAAAGTTTCAACCTTGCTCCCTCTTCTCCATATTAACATAGTCAATCTAACTAACCTAGGTTGGAACAAGAACTTGAATAAATTGTACAAAAACCAACCACAACCCTATTTAAGACGTGTTAGCACAAGATACACACTAGTAATCACTAGCTGAATGCCTGTGCGTTACTACGGATTTTAAAAAAAATTTAGAACATATTTGTATGCATGTTATAAAAACTTTTACCACCGTTAGTTTCAAAACATATAGTATGATAAAATTCGGCGCAGGTCTTTTGGATTCGGCGCAGGTCTTTTGGGAGCCACATGTCAGCGCTGCTTTTTGTGAGAAGGGGTGAAAGAGATCGGACCAACCACCAACTCCTTCTTTTATAATAGTAAAGATAAGCACAATAATGCAACGGTTGCAACATTGCAACTACATGGTTAAATCCGGCAGTATAGTTTCTATATTGTAACTGCTTAGTAATGCAGTAGTTTCAAATATCTTGCGGATTTAACCAAGAAGTGGCCGTGAGGAGGGAGGTAGACCAGGGAAGCACAAAAAAATAAGTTGCCAGCGGGAACTTGTGTGACGGCGCACCAAAAGAAAGCGGGATGAAAGCAGCAGCTTTCATGGTGGCGTGTGGAATCATCGCCAAACGGGGAGCGCTTGGTACATTTGACGTGTATGGGCGGTCATGGATTAGGCCAGAAGAGACACCTAATATATTAGAAATCGCATAAATTTTAATTTAATCCAAATAGACAAAAGTTTAAATTGGACATAATTTTTACAATTTATATCGATCAAATTTTTTAAAAAAATTGAAGGTCAATATTAAATCAAATTAGTAATATATATAAATCCATACCCTGAAAGAGATTATATTCTGGTTGGCCAGATCCAAATTTATATCTAACTTGTTGCTTTCCTTTCTTTCCTTAAGGAGTCAGATTCTTTCGTTATTTTTTAGTCCGTTTGCATGCCATGCTTTTTTGGTTTTTTCCCTTTTGGTTTCTGAGTCCAAAGCACACGCGTGTGTTCTTTTTATTTCTGGCCGAAACTGTTGGGCCTTTGAGTCGCAGTTGTTTAGGAGTTGGTCGAGTACATATATGAGTCCTGGTGTGCGTGCGTTTTTGGGTATAAAAGACTAGGGCAGGCTTCCTTTTATCTCAGACGTGTTATTTTGAGCTAATGAAAACCCAGAAAATCGCCCTGTATTGGCGGGCATATATACCGTGTGTTCTTTGTTATTATGAACTCCTGTCTAGTGTTTGGGGGTAATCTGAGGATGCAGAAACAGAGCTCAGGGAAGACGTCGAAGTTGTAGAAGATAGGGTTGAAGAAGAAGCTGAGTTCATCATCGGTTATGTCAGTGGAGAGGAAGAAGATGTCGCGTGGTCGCCGGTGTTGTCGGGATGATCCAGGAGGGCGAGGGTAATATCGAGCTCAGATGCAGATGAGGGCAAAGAAATCGATAATCCCAAGCAGATGCGGACATGGATTGGAATTAGGATTGATTCCTTACTTTGTTTCGTTGTTCCTATCTTCTTGCCGAGGATTCACTTGCGGTAAAAAAAGTGAAACGACAAGGTCTCACTCGGAGTTGTTGAGTCACCGACTCAAAATTTAGTAGAAAATACTAAGATCAAGGCCTGGACCAAGTCTAGCCTGGATCTGGTCCAAATCATTACAAGACCAAAATAATCCAGCCACTATATAATTTTGGGCTAGTCTGATCCAAAAGTCTAGACTGGTCCAAGCACATTAGCATCCTTATCTGCCGCGCCAGAGCCACAAATTTGGATGATGGGAGCACTAAAAAAAGGGGGTGTTAATGGAGCAGCAACCAGTAATTTATTGGTGAATGCATCGTTGGATTAGCAGTTCGGAATTCTGACTTTCATAACATATAAATGTGATGGTCCTTCCCTATAACATTTCTGGAGTAAAATGCAAGCACTCTGTAGCCTTCTCAAGTTCTTTATTAAGATTTGCTTTGTTAGTTGCACATTTATTGGTGAATGCATCGTTGGATTAGCAGTTCGGAATTCTGACTTTCATAGCATATAAATGTGATGGTCCTTCCCTATAACATTTCTGGAGTAAAATGCAAGCACTCTGTAGCCTTCTCAAGTTCTTTATTAAGATTTGCTTTGTTAGTTGCACTCCTGCTGGATTAAGATTCTTGTGATGATTGATGTACAAAATGGAAGTGTATCAAACTTACTTTAATGAACACTCCTTATGTGTCTTATCTGTATTTATTTATAATTTAGACACAGATCATTCATATGTTTATGTTATATTCTGTCATATTGAGATTGAAACATTTTGTGGAGGGTATGGAGGGTATGCTTGTCGGAAGATTCTTGGTTGGAACAGGGATGGGATTGGGTCCACCAGTAGCTTCACTCTATATAATAGAGAGATGCAATTGGTGTTTTGGTTTAATGAATGATTGCTAAGTGCAAGCCCTCATCTGCCTACCGCTGCCTCCCATCTCTCCACCGACGCCCCTCCCCATTCACCGGCCGCCTCCTCCCCATCGCATCTTTGTAAAATTGATTGATTTAACCTGAGCTCTGTCAGTGATTGACCTAAATTCTTGTACTCCATGGTGAGCTCAAATTTAATATCCAGCTCGTTTGTTTTAAAACTGATCCGCATATGTTAGAACATAAAACTTGATCCGGTTGTTGTGTAGGTTTTAAGTTCTATATGCTGCAAGGTTTAGGAAGTAATTTGACTATTTTTATCGATAAATGCTTATTAGTTAGGAAATTGTCTCGCTCCATCCATGCATAGATGCATCATTGGACGAGTTTTAGTTCAGCACCAATAATTGGTTAAGAAATTCTTTGTCTTGGTTTTGAATTCTTTTATCCTTATTGTTGTCATCATTACATTTTTTTCCTTTTTTTGTTTAAATTTGTATCTTGTTATGGTGGAGGGTTTCTAATAGCTATGAGCTCACCTGCTCTGTAATCTACTCCCTCTGAAAGTTAATGTCTTCTACTACACGTAAATACATGCCTTGATTATTTAGATGTATAGGTAAGACTCTAGGCTTAGGTTGTATGTGAATTTTAATCCATAATAACGTAATGGCATTCAGCCAGTTTTTTTTTAAAAAAGGTCCAGTACGTACTATGTTGTGAATTACCAACTCATGTAGAAAATAGCATATACATCACAAAACAGTAACGTGCACTGAAATTTGCTAAACAACCGAAGCACCCTGATTGGTGAAGAGAAGATAAAATGCACGAGAGAGAGAGGGTACCCAGGATTCCACCATGATGCCTTTATCGAAAACCTTCCTTGAACGAAGATGGCAGTATATCTAACCCATTACATCTCAGCTGAGGATAAATCCCTCCAATTCCTGCACAGCATGTCATGTTTGTTGTGAAACAATGTCTAACCAACACATTAAAAAATTTCGTTAACAGAACAGAGTCAGCAAAATGCAGATCGAAGCACATGAATTGTTTCTGGTACCTCGTCAATTAGTAGCCCAGCAACCGGGAGGAAGAGAGAGAGTTCCCAGGAGACCACTTCACATATACCAGACGCTCGGCTCTAGCAAAATATAGAGCTGTTCAAATGAAATCTCTTGTTGTATCAATGCCTTGGAATTAAGCTCCCTCTACTCTTTTGGCATTGGTTTGGCTAGTCTTGCTTTGCTTTCTCCAAAGCATAAACGTGCACGAATGATTCTTTGCTTGCAGCTGGAGTAAAAGATATGTAGCCATGCATGGCTGTGCTGTGAATTAAAGAGCAGTAGTCATTGGATTCCCCCATCATTACCGGTCGCTTGTTCACAAAAAAAAGGTTGATTCGTCAAGGAGTAGGGACAAGGC
Organism: Bonia amplexicaulis; assembly: GCA_036346245.1. NCBI lineage: Eukaryota > Viridiplantae > Streptophyta > Magnoliopsida > Poales > Poaceae > Bonia > Bonia amplexicaulis. The sequence goes on along the minus strand of JAYGGG010000085.1, from coordinate 43,330 downwards.
AGCATCTTGTGTTGCAGTAGTCTTTGCGCGCGCGAGGTGAAATTGCTGAAACAACCTGGTTTATGTAGACACAATCTATTTAGGCATAAGTCCGTTTGGCCCATTATTTAGATTGGCCGCATTGTGCTAGCTCATAGGCTAAGGCACCGACTCAAGTACGGCCTACGTGTTGAGCTGGTGCGACCACAATTAGCTTATCAGATTGGTGTCAACTCATTTAGCCCATTTGGCATGAAATTTTAAAAAATGTAAAAAAAATAGAAAATATATATTTTTGAAAATGAAATAAAAATTATATATACTTATAAAACGAACTATATAAAATTGAAAAAACTATAAAATAAAAATTATATAAATATTAAAAAATAAATAGCCCTAACAGGTCGTGCCTAGCTGGGCCATGTCATGCCATGTCTGATATTATTCATGACTTGTCGGGCCAATCCGCTGGACCAAGATCTCGATCCAAGCATGACAATGGTTATTGCGCCAGACTAACATGGCCCATTTAAATTGTGGCCGTGCTATGCCTAGATCATACTAACATTATCGTGCTTCGGACAGACCCGGCTAGCACGTCCATTTGGCCACCTCTAGGACCTTGTGTCTATATCCGGTGAAAGGCCTCGCTTGTTACCCAGATCACCTGCGTAAGTACAGTGTTTAGACTTACGAGCTACCTTGGTTCCTTTCTGCTTTGCTTATATATTATTGCTTACAAATTCCTGCTACCTTGAAATGGATTTCAAAATCTTAATTAACAGGATTTCTACTCGTTTCTTGATGTGTCCAGAAATGCTAGGAAATATGGAATCAAGAATGGTGGGCATGTTTTTATTTAGCAACCCATTACACAGTTTTTTTGGGACCTTATTATGTGAATTTATTAGACTTAATTGATGTTTAGTTTATTATTTATTGAGAGCATTTATAACCTAATGTTTTTTCTGCTATAGTTTGCTTCAGCTGTAGTAACGTTGTAGTTTATTTACCATACAATTCCTTGTGATTATTAGGCTATTCCAATTAAATTTTGATTTTAATACTACTAGTTTAATACGCGTGCATTGCTACGGATAGAAAAAAAAACATATTATCAAAACATAGCGAGTTGCTGTCATCAAGCACCACGTCGCATCTTCGTTATGCTCACATATACCATACCCTCTCCACCGCCACACCCAATTACATGTCTCATGTTGGGTCTCCACAACCGTGCTCGGCCAACACCACACCCTCAGCTTCATAGGCTCATTGCTACGCACGACCTGCATAGTTGCCCTCGCTCACGGTTAAATCAGACAACCAAATAACCCATACTTACATTCCAAGAACCTAGCTTAGTCTAGCCTGGTTGCTTTTTTGAGCCTGTCTAGGAATATCCACGAAACAAAACAGACCCCGAAGCCCCAACTAGAAGTACGTTTTATTTTGAATTGAAAAGGCAAACTACTCTCTTGCAGCCGTCGGATCAATTCCCAGTCCATCTCAACCTTTCACTTCTACCAAGCTAACCCCAACAACTCTGTCACCTACTCACCTCCCTTAGACATCCTGCCATGCTCCCACTCCATTCCCCATTCTTCCTTGGCTAGTCCCCATTCTTCTTTTAGCTAGATTTTCTGGTGCTGACCTTGTTGAGGAAGCTGGCGCGGTGGGTGGCGCAAGCATGGTTGGATGGGGATAGCGCGTAAGCGAACGCCCGCCGGCAAGGGCTCTGTTTTCCAAAGGCACTGGCAACAGTGGCCTCTTATCTCCTCCGTCTGGCGAACTCTGCACGGGATCCTATTTGGTCAGGGACGGATTCAGAATTAGAGCACGTCACAGACTAAATTTGAACTAAGTAGCAATTTAGCATACTATAAGTCTAGAACTATATTACGATATAATAGAAAATACGTTACAAATGCATCATTGATATGAAAATTTTGCTTAATGCTCAATACTTAAAGAGTTCAAGCTTTCCACACAAATCACAATAAAGAAAGTATATGAAACCATATAGAATGTGGTGTAATAAAGATACATCAAGTACCTCAAATTCTAAATAGAGATTTGCTTACTATCCTACGTGGCTAGTCCACCATTTTCTCATCAATAGTAGGACAAGACTCAGAACCTACAAAGACAACATAAAAATAAAATAAAATATCCATATAGATAAATTCAAAGAGCATGAATATTACATTTGAAATAAACTAACTTACCACTTGCACGAGAAAATTGTTTCTTGCGTGATCTCATCCCTTGAAAACGCTATAAAATCTTCTCATCTTTAATACGTACAAATACATCTCGCTCAATATAGCATACCAAACTATGATTCATCCACTCATCATTCATCTTATTTCATAAATCAATCTTAATGATGTTCATAGCCGAGAAGACTCTTTCTATAGTTGTTGTTGCCACTGGTAAAATCAAGACCAATTCAATGATACAATATACCAATGGGAAAATTATATGTTTGTCAGTCTCAACTATCTTCACAGCAGGATTTGCAAGGTCGGTACAATTTGCTTAAGATAGATCACCTCTTGTATCAACAATAAATGTGTGAAGTTGGTCCTTAAGGACTACACAGTCATATTGAGAGAAGTTAGCAGCATACATTCTAGCAAGTTCAATTAATTTGTCCCTATCGAAGTTGGCGAAAGGATTTCTTGAATCAAGACAATACACCTTAATAACTTAGTAGATCTTTCTGCAAAGCGATTATTCAACTCAACAATAATTTTATCATGCACCACAATAAATATTTCATGATGGAAATGCTCATACTAAGTTACCATTCGACCACCATGACCCCTTGAATGACTTCTAATCGGTATTTTATCAGACATATTCGGCATAGTGATATTATGTTGGAGACAAAAGGCCTTTGATTCTTCAAAAAGCTCATCCCAATGATGATTTCTTACTTCCTCAATTGTCTTCAATGTGGTCTCAATCAAGCCTATAGTATAGACAATATTTTGATCTTTCTTTTGCAAGCATTGTGAAAGATTATTTGTCATGTCCAATATTCTGATCATATGACGTAATATAAGTATAAATTCAAAGCTCTCTATTTTTTAACAAACCCGAAGCTATGGTTTTCTGTGTAGCATTAGTGGCATCATCACGCAAATTCTGTAATACCTCTAGGACTGAATCCCACGTGAAGAGAAGACGACATAATGTTTTATGATGTGAACCCCAACGAGTATCACCAGGCATTGCAAGGTTAGTTTATTAGTTTTTCCCTCTTCTTGAGAAAATTTCACAATTCTCTAATTTATTCACAATTTTATCGTGCAGCCTTCTCATCCCTCTCTTTATACCATTTTAGCATTTCTAGGAAGTTTCCCCTATTTTTCGAGCCAGACGATTCATCATGTTCATGAAAAGCAAGAGCTTACAATAGAAGAAATTTTGAAATATCTAATACAATAGTAAGACAGACTCTATATTCTTCTTCATCCTTCTTAGTGGCAACAACCATCACATAACCCACATCTTGCCTTTGATTTTTGAAAGCCTCGCAATGTTTTCTTGCTTTGTTCTTTGTTATGAGCACTAGAGCACTATTGATTTTACCAATATGCTCATTAAAAGATTGAGTTTTGTTCTTCCAATAACTAAATCCTATTTTGTGAAAGCATCAACACCATAGTTTTCAGCTCTTTGTTGCTTAAAGAGAAAACAATAAAAACAAAGGCTGCATCTTTAGCAATGCTATATTCCAACCAATCATGCTTTTTGAACCATGATTCTTGAAATCTCCTCTTTTGACTTCCCTGTTCCTTCCATGGAAATTTATGTCTAATTGGTTAGCATGGTCCAATTGCAAATACTCTCTTCTAGCGACATCTCTAATATTTACATCCAACTCCTCTATCGATTTTCGAAGCCCAGGATTGGCAACAATATCACTTAGATTATGCTGAATGTTTTGCCCAATGTTACTAGCCTCAGTTCCTAATGTTTCTGGAGATTGGTTCGAGTTGGATTGTCTGTTTGACTGTGTATCTTGTGTTGAAAAATACGATAACAATGTCTTGCTCCTCTTCATTTTGTAATTTATATCCTTAAACCTTAATATTTAGTTCCTAAATAGCAAATGCAAAACATTAAATATATATCATTTCACCTGTCATTCGTACTAATTTCAAAACATAAAAATAATTTCTTTTACCTGCTCCGCTGCTCAGCCTACTCGTGCTCGGTGCCTCGGCCATTTGGTTCAATCAGTTCAACTTCCAATCCATAAATCCATTCAAATCGGTCAGGCGTCAGCCATTCGGCTTGTCTCGTGACTCTCGTCTCACTCTCATGGTCTCAAGACTTAGGCTGAGGCGCTCTCTGCTTAGTGCTCGCCTAGCGCTCACCATGCTCAGCTCTCTGCTCGGGGCTCGGTTGCGGCCTGCGGGTCCACGAGGGAGAGGGCAGGGGCTAGAGGCCAGAGCCGCGGAGCGGCGGCGTGGGCGCAAGGAGACGCAGTCCATAACCGATCGACCACGGGCACCCGGACTCCTGGAGGCCGGAGGCATAGCCGCGTAGGTCGACCACAAGGGCGACGACCGGTGAACCTCGGCGTCGTGCGTGCCTGCGTCCGCGTCGGGAGCGAGGGTGGAGGCCAGCGGACCATCGCGTGGGCGTGCAATGGCAGCGAGCGAGGGCGACGGCGGTGGAGGCACGCTGCAAAGCAATGCAAAGCCGGCGGTGGGAGCACGCGTAGGCGAGGGCTGGGGCTTAGATCTGATTTGGGCGACTGGGGGCTAGGGGTTGGGGATTAGGGTTTTCTTCAATTGGTCTTGGTGGATGTCTCAGATGGGCTGTTGACTTGATGGGCTGCTGTGGGCTAATTTGTTGTTTGGGCTCCCAGGCTGATAGTTTTTGAGGCCTCGGGCTGGGCTGTCATTCTAATAATTTTTGAATATATACTAGAGGATGATAGTACTAGTAGCATTGATGGGCCTCGGGCTATAGCCTATCCAGCCCGAGGCCCAGTTCTGCTCCTAGATCTGGTGGTCCCTCATCCCTACCTGAATCTCTTGCTAAGCAGGTGTGTTAATGTTGTGCCTAAGATCTGTTCGATAAAATCCCTTTAGGGTCTTAAGCACGCGCTACACCAAGAAACTAACATATGCTGCTCTGTATGTCTTATAGTCGTGTAGAAGGAAGAAGATGCAAAAATTTTGGTGTGCACTAAAGTGTACATGTAATGGTTGCTTTCATATTACAGCAATTTATTTTTTTAAAATGCCTCTTCGATTTTCTTGACTTGTCTTTCTTAAACAGCTTGCAAGAAAGTCAATTTTTTTTAGAGCTAGCGTACTCGGCTGAAGAACTTGGCCATTTCTGTGTACAAGACAGTAAACATGTAGATAAACAGAGGGCACGTTGGACAACTCAAGTTAGAGATGTGATCTACATTCCTGATTTCAAACTTGTTTTATATATAGTACGGCGTAATCGACACATATTTGTACTGTTAATTTTGGCATCAATATATATGTTTTTATTTGTTTCAGAAATTTGATCAAAACTCCAGATGTATTTGATGAAATCAGAAATAAGAACTCAATTGTATAACAACATTTTGAATCATAAATAAATGAATATCAATAATCATTAAAAGAAATTATGCCAGAATTAGGGGGGCAAAGCAATATAAAGAAAGAGGAATTATATATTATTCATGGCTCATGTTCAATAATATGGTGACACTTCTAAATTTCACCAAGCGTCATAGAATCGTGACACTATCAAGTGACACCAAAATTTTGTTGACTCTTCATCTTGTGTCCCTCTTGGTGACACTTCAGGAAATGTTAATAGGAGCAACTGTGGTCTAATTTCATTAAATACTAATTAAATTATATGCTTTCTAGGTATACACACCGGATTTATATTGTGGGATGAAGGAAGTACCTCTTAATTTGCCATGGGGCATTGCCATGTTGCTAAAAAACATGACATATTTGATTGTTTCATAGCTGTCGTTCTCGCTTGACTCATATCTCCCTATGGGTAAGGATGCAATCGGAGTAGATATGGATGGATATCGCTCATCATGTATCCTATTTTTTCGAAGTTGGACACGGATAGTACCAGATAGCCACTTTTCCATTCCATATTTGTTTTGGAAACCTTCGGTCAGTCGGTCAAACGGAAATTATTCACTTCTTTTGCACCTTTACATAGGATATTAGATAATAGGGTGTAATCAGAGCGAACACGGAGAGATTAATCACCGAGATATCAAAAGAAGAGCACTCAGTATTTCCTGCCTGCATAGATGTGGCAATCTGTCTATCTTTTATCTTATTCCTAAGTGTGGTCACAACAGGTTCCTCATACTACCAAACATACGGACACGTACGAACGAATATCGTTTATCTTATATCCTATTCCGCATGTTTTCCTCAAAGTCAGAGTCAAACACGAATAGTGTAAGATACCAATTTGTCACTTTCATATGTGATCCTCGAACCTTCAGGTTAATCGGACGGACAGAAATTGCCTGCTCCGTTTGCACCCCTACCTGTGGATGCAAGCAGTAGATGCACGCGAAACCTTTGCATACATTTGAAGCAAGTAATCGTGTTGGCTCTTTCTTAAGAATTTTTGAGTCATCTCTTGCTAATTAATTAAAATTTTAATTTTGTTGAAAGATAAAGAGAGTGGATAGTTTAAGCAACCTTGTTCTACTTCCTGCGCAAGTCTTATCTCTTCGATTGCAACCGAACCCGTTGTCGACCATGACAACTGTAGCATATTCCTGTTGTTCGGTTGTTTTTAGATTATTTCCTTGTAATCTGCCCAGTAAATACAAACACCTTGCACGTGTGTAACGGCAAATTGGTAGCTTTACAAATTCCTGTTAGAAGATAAATTCTTCCTCGTCATCTACTCATGATCAACATGCACCGCACATCGCTCGACACCGGAGGACTCTAGCGGGATTCAAGTTCTACCAATGTTGCCTTGCCGTTAGGTTATTGCACATCGTCCGACAATAGGACCCTGTCCTGTTTCGGTGATTCCTTGTAGATAAGTCTAGGTCTCTTACTGTTGTACTCGACCCCAAAAAATGTACTCTCCAATGTACAAATTCTGATCAATGAAACAATGCACTGCTAGGGATTCCACAGCCTTCTTTCAATTCCTCCTGCAGCTTGGAATGTTGGGACACATTCACAATGTAATTCATTTCTCCTCCGGATCAAATTGCATATGCTTGATTCTTTTTAGAATGTACTTCCTGATCCACTCACCATCGCAGTATTGCACGCAACCACGGCCGAGCCAAGGAACAACACACCGCCACGCTCCATCCCCTGCAGTGCGGCTCCCGCTCTCCTTTCCCCACAGTTATATTGTAGCCACTTCCAATAATTGTTATCAAAGCAAGGCTAGGAAGGTGCAACAGGTGCTTGGTTCCAAGTGGTGAAGCTCAGGAGAATGGGAAACTTCAAATTATGGCAGATGAGGGTGATGGATCAATTAGCGCAACAGAGATGTTCTTAAGGGTTGTGTGAAGCAAAACCAAAGGCAATGGAGGACGACAATTGGGATGAGTTGAAGGAGCAAGTAGCCGCTATCATACGACTGTCTGTCTGATCAGGTGATGTGCCCCGTATGGCACATCATTTTTCTATTGTTTATTATATGTATCTCACTGATTTTTTTCATTAATTGCTTGGATAATCATTAATTAATTGCCAAAAATACATGATATATGTTAGTTGATGTTACTTGCAGGATATGAAGAGAATCACACACTTTTAGGAATAGATATAGAAGAAGAAGGAAAGCCCACACATGAACTAATGCTTTAGAGAGTACAGGCTAGGGTATGGTCGGGCGTGATAGTACGATACATCTATAGGTGTGCTGCATCAAACAGCTCACGATTCATGAAGACTCTGAGGCATTATTTGGCTTCCTAGTGGCGCAAACCCTTTTGTAGTGTTGAAGCCCTAAAGACTGGCTATTTGAAAGAGCAAATGGCATCTACAACAAAATCAGATGAAATCACAAGAGAAGATATCAATTTGAAAATCATGTTGTTCAATAATTAAAATGTTGGAACTTTATCGTAGCGCACAAACATTCTCCCCCATTTTGCATTAATCACCAAAAATGCAAAATAAAGCTGAGCCAAAATTGAGTCTTTTCAAAACAAATAGCTTGGCAATGAATTTATCCTAATTAGGTTATAACGTCTGTAAAATTGATACATATGACCTATTGGAGTGTTTGATTTTAAGATTTTTCAGTAAATGCCAAGAAATCCACAAACTCCACCTTTATGGCCTAAAAGCCAAAAAAATACTACTTGAAATGAGGCCATATTGAAATTGATTACCCCCATATCCTGATTAGGATAAATTTTGCCTGTGTTGCACATATAGATAAGTGGTATTTTGGAAAATTAAGTATATTGCTCCCAAATTGTGTTATCGTCTCGTTATCTAGATGAATAGTGAAACAAATATCTAGAAGATCATACATTGTGGTAATAGATATAATCGCAATATACTGGCCTATATTCATTTCTTAAAATGTATTAAAGGCATCGGAATAATAAGACTTCAACGGAAGTGGTCTTTAGGGAGAGAATATGCTAAATCTTTAGAGTTATACTTGAGATTCAGAAAATCTCGACGTTGTCTAACCTAGAATGTATCAACTTGATGGTTACTACCTGGTTTTACCACCTATCAGTATAAGTACAATTGATGGACATGATAAAGCTCTTGAGGAGCATAATAAATCGTGAAGACAATTTATAAATCCTGAAGATAAGCGTTGTACTCTTTTCCCTTAGTAAGTTTTCCCATTGGGTTTCTTACTTGAGGGTTCCTAGTAAGGCAATAAATGCAATATAATTTAACGTGTGCTATGTACACTTTTCCATTCATTTTTTTCTCACTATGTTTTTTGAAGAAGTTTTTAACGAGGCATATGCATATTGTGGTATGAAGCCTCACAAGAATGTGCATGGCTCAAGCGAATGATTAGCCACATCAAAAAGTCATGTAGCATAAACACCATTGATAACCCAACTATTATCTATGAAGATAATGTAACTTGTGTGGCATGATACAAATGGGCTATGTTAAAAGTAATATCACAAGTATATTACTCCTAAATTCTTTTTCCCACGAGCTCCAAAAGTGCGTACGAGGCACAGGGGTAAGGCGACTCATCGAGTTACAAGGTTCAGGGGGAGTAAATCCCTGAACTATAGCCCTTATTTAAGACTGGAAGACTTATATGATTTTAAAGATCTAATGTTATACTCTTTTCCTTTGTGAGTTTCGTGAAGTTTCCTCACGAAGGTTTTTAATAAGGTAACAAGTGCAACATGACAAATGGATGCGATGTGCTCTTTTCTCCATCCCTTTTTTTCACTGGGTTTTTAGGAGAAGTTTTTAATGAGGCATGTGCACGTCGTGGTATTCTCCCAAGGGGGAGTCTTACAAAACTTAGAAGATTACGTGGTGGGCAAATACCAAATCTACCAATAAGGAATTTTGACTATAAATAGACAAGCATATGTACATGGAGAATAGATCCGAATTAATAAAGATTACATTCTGATGTTCTCTCTCAACCGTGTTTGCTGGTGATTGATCTATTGTGTTCTTGGTGATTGATTCATTGTTGTTCATCTATTCTGCGATTATTTCTCAACACTAATGACCTGAGTGTACATATGAATTGTTCACACAATTAGTATTGAAGCCTTTTTTTGTGTCAAGTTCGGCTTTTACACAACTATTTTTACAAAAATAGCCCCAACCTCGAGCTTGGTACACACGGCAGACAATACGTGTCACCTGTGGCGCCATCTAGGCTTGGTAAACCAGCTCGGTTTCAACAGGACACAGCCATGGCATGGAAAGACTCCAGGAGGTAGGCAAGAGACCCATAGGAGTCGCCAGCGACCCTAGCTCAAGAAGGCAGCCTCGGCTCGCCATTCTCTAGCGGTGCTCCAACTGGCTTACGACTTAAATTTATGATTGTTGCTTCTTATTTAAATAAGACAAAAACCAAAATAAATTAGAAACTGAAGCTGTTTGGAGCGGACCTCTTGTCTAGTTATTCTTGGCTTCAAACATAGAGAACATAGTGATGAAAGCATCCTAGAACATAGAGAACATTTGTTTTGGATCTATGCAGTCAAATTTTAAAACTTTAGCTACCGATACATGTCTCAAAAGATATTTCCATAATATTATAATTTTACTGAATTTTATAAATATATTAACAATAGAAATTTAGTAGTTAAAGTTATACGCAAGAGACCGTATCAATATTCAGAACAAGAAATTTATCTTACCAATGTTGGAAACATGTTTATCTCACCGGAGAGAGTAACTACATGTGTCTTGCACGAGTTGTCAGGGGTTGGCTTGTTTTTTTTTTCTCACAGCTGGAGTGAAAACATCTCATAATCTCAAGTGTGGCATTTTGATACGAAGACTTAAGTCAGCAATTTTTCTCTCTAGTGATCTCAGTGTATATGTGAAGCGCTGTTTATATTTTCAAATTTGTCATCTAAACATCTTCTTTTACATAAAAAATAGTTTTGAACTCAGTCGACATAGTAAACGATATATATCACCTACCACGCCACTTAGGGTCGTGAGGCTGGCTCGGTTGCAATAGGATGCATGGCTGTGGCAGGGAAGGGCTCATCGCGATAGATAGTGGGACCCATAAAGAGCTCCTGTCGAGCTCTCCTAACTCGGTAGGACCTAACTGGGTAGGAGATGCCGAGCATCCCCAGCTTGCCCATTCTCTAAGTAGTTATTCTTGGCTTAAAACATAGAGAACACAGTGACCAAAGCATCCTAGAATCTACTATACTATCATATAGGTGGGTTCTTTTAATTTGAGACTTATGACTTGATGAGGACATCCCTGCTAGTCCTAGTTCATCCACGCCTGTGCAAGAAGTTCCAACTCCTCCAAGTGAACCAACAGGGCTGATTATGCGAGCACGAGCAAAGAAGCTCCAACAACAGGTGAATTTGTTCTTTAAAGAGTATAATTTTGATAAGAATTTGGTACTACCTAATTCTAGTGTGTTGTGCATGCTTAGGTATGAGGAGGAGCTCACTCACGAAGGTCGATGCGGTCGACAAGAGGATTATGCGGTCAAGGAACTTCAGAGGCCGTTTTGAGGGCCTAAACGATGTTTTTTTGGAGATGCAGTGTTTTTAGGAGCCTCGCGAGTGAATCAGATCCGCTTTTTATGGATTTTTGGATCAAACTCTTCGTTAGCTTCGAAATAAGTACAAGAACATAAAAAACGGAGCTCGTATGTAAAAATTATGGCTGTTTCTTTCAAGGTCGCTCTAAAATAGAAGAAAACACGTGCCTGACCTGCGTGCCACTTGGGCTGACCGAAACCCACCTAATTTCGGTCATGTATCTCATTTTTACGAGTTGAGTCCGAACCATATCAAGTAGTTGTGTCCGGGTTGTTACGGGATTGAACAGTAAAGTTTGATTCGGTCTCTTGGGCCGAACCAGATTGGAATTCGGCCTTAGGCCCAAATGTGTGCGTGCGTGAGGTTAGGGTGTGCTTTTAAGTAACCGCCCCCTCCATTAGGGTTAAAGACCACTTTTTCAGATTGAAATTAGAACAACATATTGCTTGTTTCTTTTCGCCATAGTGTCTATGCGAGGATTACTTGAGAGGAATTGAGCGATCGTTGTTGAATCAAGGTCGTGTTTGCTTTTCCATTGGGAATTGAGGGCACAGCGTTTCTCCACTCATGGTCTCATAGAGAAAGCTTGGTATATCTTGGCGAATTTCCAAAGAGCTGTGAGTCCATGCATTGGCACGGGTGTGCAGTTAGAGAGATTGGCTGATAGGCACTAGTTATCGTGATCCTACATCGAGAAGATCAAGGTTGCCTGTATCATGACTTATGACTGTGGTTTTTGAATTTTGATCTTTTTGTGAGAGACAGTACGCAGGGAGAAATAGTCGCTGCAATTTTGATCAGTACAGTTAAACTCGATATAATTTACCTGTAGATCATATCTTAAGAAAACACACCGTTTAACAGCTCAAGCCGTAAATCCTAAATAACCCAGCCAAACACAATGATGTTGTTTGCCTGATCTGCTCCATCACAAATCCAGGGGCCGGCGCCACCGGATGGATTAGGACGAATTAAGCCGCCACGTCATGGACAATTATTAACTAGTACCATTCATTGATCATCATCATCTTATCTTTTTTCTTAATCTAGCTACCAGCTCCATCTCTCGTTCTCCTGGCCGTCGGCGGAGGTGGCCGCCGGCAGCTGCGAGTAGAACTCGTAGTCCAAGCTACTCTCCTTGTCCTTCTTGCTGTTGTAGTAGTGCATCAGCGCCGCTCCTCCAAGGACGGCGACCGTGAGGGCCTGTGCGTGTATCCTGGCGTGGATCAGACGCAGGCCTGTCGTCGTCTGCGGCGTCCTCCTCCGGCTGTACGCCATCGACGCACCCACCGCCGTCGCCCACAGGGCTCCTAAAGTCAGACACGTTAGTTTCAATTGACAAACGACATGAATCTGCTGACAGCTAGCTTGTACTGATTAAAAGAACAAATAAAGAGAAAAGGGCATTGATCGATTGCAAGAAAATGCTAGTCGAATTGTTGCCGACTCACCGATGCTGGTGAGCTTGTGCTCTTCCACCCAAGACTGCACCGACGAGCTCATCTTCTCCATGTTTCCACGACAACAACAAGAAACAATTGGGCTTCGTGATGCAAGAAAAAGGTATCTGGCTCGCCCCTTTTTTGGACTCCTTTGATGATTTTCTTTAGGGATCGGATGGGATGGGTTCAGCAGGTCAGTTTGGTAGCGCATTTATAGCTGTCGAGTGTGCCCAGCCAGCCCACTGGTTTGGCTTCTTGTTGCGGCAGCAAACATGGAGCGAGCGGCCGGCTAAGGAAACCAGTGGCTCAGCCATCTGTTTTTGTCCTGATCTCCCTGCTTCTTGTGGGCTTTAGTTTCTCTTTCCGCAGTCTTATCTCGATTTGGAGGGAGGCACGTGGTATATGTTGCCTCAGATACTGACACGTGGGTCAAACAGTGTGCCGGGACCCATGTCGGTCTGACAGATGCTACTTGCCGTGCCCGTGTGTGATTAGCATATGAACAACACACAACTGGCCAGGTTCTTCGGCCTTGCTTTGCGGTCACCATCTTAATCGGGTTGAAACTAACAGTCTTGCCCGTTGATTCTTAGTTTTTTAATTGGCACTTCTTAGTCCCATGGGATACATGCATGCGTTCTTTACAACTGTGTTAGACATGTATTTTGCTACGGACGATATGATATCTAAGGACGTGTGTTTTTTATTCCTTTTCTTTTCCGTTTGAATGTGTGAGAGGTCATGTCCTCGTTGGATACACCATGGATCATTTGACCCCAGTAAACGACCACAAGATGTGTTGATCCTGTGTGTGGGAACCATTGTCACATCGAACAGTGTGTTTGCTAGAGGGGGAACGGACACAACTTTCAACCGAAAGTGATGCTGCCGCAGAGCAGGGGAGGAGCTGGGGAGCTCGGCAGTTCTACAGCCCCACCGCCTTTCGCACCGAGTCTTCTCCTGCTACAGTCGTGCGTCCTGTCGTAGCTAAGATGGCCTGCCGAGTCTATATGATGTGGCAGAGAATACATATCATTTGCGTCAAACGAGCTTAGAAATAGTGTTATTTTTTATAAAAATAGATGTTTAAAATCAAATTTAAAAACATATGTTACATTAAGTAAGTGCATGGCCATGCCAAATGTGGTTGAGTCAATCACATCGAGTAATTCACTATAGGACTATAGGTTCGAATGAAGGATCAAGTTATTAAAGGATGGAACATTTCTCACTTTGAGTTCGATCGATATCATAAGGTAAAGGGATCGGTACATAAGCACTATATAAGTTCGTCAATATGATCTTCATATACTTAGAAGTCGTTATGTCTTGCTAGGGATCATTACAAACTTATGGACGAGAAAAAGTTTTAGCCCATAGACAAATATACATGAACCTAGAAGATCATATACTTAATGGGTCGAAACAATAAGGGCCTAAGTTAGTCTCCAAGTAGGATATAATCTCTACTCGTAATAGATAAAGATCTAGTATGAGACTTTCCAAGTTGGATATGATATCGATTGTATCGGATAGGGATCCGAAGGCTATATAAAAGGAGGTGAGGGGTTGAGAGGGATCATAGACACATCCATCGAAACCTTAGCCTCCACATCTCAACCTCTATCGTACTGCGCGGGTGTTAGCATATCGCATGATGTTCCATCTTTGGATGTGTGGATCTCGATAAAGGCATTGCTGCGATCTGCTGTTGACAGGACAATCGCGAGGAGGCGAGTTAGCCAAAAGTAGATCGACTACTTCTACTACACCATGCATGCTTCGTTGAACTGGTCATTTCAACTCTACTTGATTACTTTGCATGTCTAGTGGTAACGATTTATGATCTCTTACATATAGTTTCTTGGTTTACATAATTAAAAATTTTAATCTCCATTAGTATAGCCTACTCGTATCCTAACACTTCTACGGTCTTGTGCTCACCGAAGGTATCATCTTTAGAGCCACGCTGCTGAACCTGCTCCTCAGATCTTTGAGATCAAAATCCGCTGGGAGTAGAGATTGTTTGAGCCTCCAGGCCGTGACAACTACGGAATTCATCGCGGAACGGAAGAAAATCCAGTGGGGAGGCCTCAACCTGAGGGCTCCCCCATAGCTTTCCGGTTAACATGCGTGTCACCCTCAACATGTCCCTGGTGGTGTCAGATTCCGTCGAGGACCAGCTACTCGGCGTTTGGACCATGGACCACGCCCTCAGATCAGCTACTTGCCTGTGTTGTCACGGCAGCACGATAGGACCGCCTCTGATTCTTGGACTGAAGACGAGGTTATTCCTTGCTCCTAAAACATAAGGATTCCTGCTTCTTTCAAACAGAAGATCGACGAGGTAATTATTATTGGGATGTCAATTAACGTCATGAGCAAGATGGTTGCCACGCCTGATGAAGCTGGGATGGAGTTCAGGCGCAAAACATCAGAAAATGTAGATTTCCTGATCAACGCCACCATGATCTTGGCGCATGGCGAAGCAACAGTCATATCATGCTTAGCGCTGGATAAGTGGGCAAAAATAGGGATCGGGAGTTGGCCGAGATCATCAACAAGCTACGATTGTCTACTTTCAAGGACGCCACATGCAAATATCCTAAAGTGGCCGCTATTGTGTTGGTTCTAGAGTACACCAGCAAAGCAGCTGAGCCAAATTCAATCGTTCATTGTAGAAAAGCATATCCTGGAAGAACAAATTTTGTTGCCACCAGTGTCGGCCATCATAGAAGAGCTTGTTCTGGAATATCCATTTTCGGAAGGATGGGTGCAGGACGTCATACTAACTTGATCTGGAAGATGTACTTTCGGCACCACGGGTAAATCAATCTGCAGCGGCTGCTGAAGCATTAGTTCTGCTAACTACCGGCTGCGAGGACAACATAGCGGCCGTCCTAGAAGATTTACCGTTGAACTGATGATCGACTTGGATGATAGCTTAGAAGATATCACAGAATTATTCTTGCCATGATCGACATTAAAAGTTTTAAACCGTAACAGTGACACTCAAACAGTCAAACTCCTCTTACAGAATCCGTAATTTCAATTTTGACGTTGGCTAAACTCTGCGAAATATCAAGGACTCTGACATCAAAATTGTATTTTCTATTAGTTACAAAATTGTGATTGAAATATACGAAATTTATGAATAGTAAAAAATAAGCCATTAACCACAAGCTGAAATATACGAAATTTAATGTGATGCGTCACACTTCCCAAGGTGGCTGAGATGTTGTCAATTGATTTTCTTGCTTGTTCTTTGCAGATCCTCCTACGGAGAACATATGTAAGTGAGAAGTCCGTGGTTGTACTGTGATGAACCATTGTTATTTTGGAGCCGTGGAAATTTTGAATTTCTGATTTTGACAGTTGCATAAATAGATGATTTTAGGAAAATTGAATCATGGGATGATTTTGTGACCTAGGTCAATGGTTATAAGCTGCATAAGACTTGTTATTGCTAATGTGATCAATTTGTGAAGAAATTATATCTGGAAATAATTTCTGTCTTTGGATGTGCAGGGTTACTTGGAGTCAAGTATAGTTAACAGCGAGGATCGGGGCTACGCTCATAGAGGAGCCAAAGCCCAGCGATTGAGGATGTCGGATGAGATAGTGAGCTCAAGCATGGCACAAGAAAGGAAAAATATCAAAGTAAAGTTGAACGATGAGGTTGCACCATGTGGCTTGGTCGGTCCAAGTGAGCGTGAGTCTAGTGAAACCAAAGCGGAGACTTGGCGGCAGTAGCAATCCAATGGTACACCTATACGTGGTAAACATGGTGATTGGTTGCAATGGATGAAAAGCGGGTCAGGAGAGGTATTTTGGTTTGACCAAAATACAAGCTCTTTCAAAGAAAACCACGGCGATGCGAGCATCTTATAAAGGTGGATTAGGTCATGAAGAAGCTAGTATGATTAAGTTAGATCGAAACTTAGGAATTAGCGAATTCGAATTATCGACTTGAAAAGTGTACATAAGTAAATTATGTGAGTTAATACCCTTGTGTGGAGCTATCGGGTTTCCCTCATTGTACTAAGCGGATGGCTAGCCCATCTATTTAAGAGATCGAGATGGAGACTTGTGGTTAACCATCCAACTATCCTTTCTTAAGACTAAGTGTTTATGAATTCTAGGGTTAGTGTTTGAAAGAAGTTGTATAGTTGTGATGTGCTTTTGTTCCTCTAAATGGAGTGATTATAAAACCTTCACCCTCATATAGCAATACATCAATCTTTATGTTTTGCTAGCATTTGCTTAGTTTTTATAATTTAATATAACAGTAAAAATTAACTAAATATATTTTAAAATAAAAAATCACTATGTAGAATAGTTTCGATTTTAAACCAATGGTTCTGATGTAGATAAAAAAAATATTTTCCTACTCTTTCTAATAGCTGGTGAGTATTAGTGGCTGTGATGTTTTCTTGCAGCATGTTGGTGCATGAAGGATGCATTTTAGATTTACATGCTTGAATACTCTTCAAAACTGGGAATACAAGAGAGAATAGACTGGCAATGCATGGCAGTTACGTTGAAGTTAGGACACGATGCCCAACAGGTCAAATTGAGCTGGAAATAAATAACAAAAATGGGAAGTGGAGTGCAATGAAGTAATAATAAAGTGGTTGAACCATATTTTTCTCATTGCTTTTTGAGTGCTACCATAATTCATATATAGGAAACTACAGTGGATGCCATGTAAGAGACTAGAGAACAAGTTCCTTGCTCTTGGAATTTGGCTGGATGAGGCCCTTTATTAATTTGTCCAGATTTTTCTAAAGCTGATCGTGGATCTGTATATATCACGGTAATATTAGAAACAAGCATGCTTTCAGATTTAGTTTGCTGTGCCACAATGTTTCCATCTCTTGTGATACCGTCTCCCGGAAGTACCAGGAGGAATAGCAGCAGTATGTCTGTCTGTCTCTCTCTCATGATAACCAAAGCTTTAGTCACGCGGCTTGCTTTAATCCTTGCTAGCGTTCTAGTCTCTGGATTTTTCTAAAATAGCTTGCAAGCTACAAAAGAGTTCCCGGACAGCTAGCCTGTTGTAAAAAGCTTCAAGTATATATATAGACACATATGTACGTGCAAATTAAGTAGCGTTGTGCGTGGATGCTAGCTGCCATTAGCGTTGTGCCTGCATGCATGCTAGCTGACATTGGTATAGGATAACCAAGCCATGGATTCCTCTGCTGCTCGTGAGAACGGCAATTCCGGCCAACCTCACTACCAGAAGAGAGGCTCAACACCGCTATTCTCTGCATGACCTTCGCTTACAAGGCGATGAACGGCTTGGGGACGCTGGCGACCATCTGGGCGACCGTCGTCCTGCTCGGTGGGTTCGCCACCCTGATAAAGCAGCAGGACTTTTGGTACGTCACCATCGTCGCCCTCGTCCAATCAATCGGGTATGGATATATATGGACACACACACTTAGCTTGTACATGTTTTCTGATCTTGTTATATATTGTTTTCGATTCGGGAGGTGCTTCCATTAATTCTCCGTTCATCTGACTTGCATAAATTTTAAATATATATGTCTAGTATGGATCTCAACGACTCACCCTTGAAGTGCTTAAGATTTGTGCGTAAAAAGGTGGATCATTTTTTCTCTTTGAGTGACTACGTACGTACAGCTCTAACGCCCGACGCGAAGTAAACTATATATAGGTGTCATAGCTGGTTACAACATTTAAGTGACATATAAAACACACACATAAACGTTCGACATTGCAGAGCAACAATGGCAACGTAGAAACATTCGAAAATAAACCTCATTGTCTCAACAAAATTTCAAAGAAAACTTTTGAGTGCAATTATAGATCTCGTTGACTATAGATAGTTACACCCTCCATTTCACTATATTTGTCCACAACACACCATAGCACATACCAAGAAAACACTAAATATAATAAAAAGTTAATAATAAATGATCATATATACCTTTATTAAATGACATACCACAACCATTTAATTTTTAAAAACATTTAAGTAGAGATAGGGGTGAAAATATTATAATAACTATATTTTGATTATCTCAATGAACAAATATTTTGAATCAGATACTTCTCAGACCAAAGATAAATATAATGAAATAGAGTAAGTAGTGTAAAAATTCCAAACGAACACATCTACAATGTCATAACACTACCATGGGCAGATGCGGAGGGGGTGTTGTCGGTGCATAGGCACCATAGAAAATCTAAAAATTTGACATACACCATTAGTTGCATAGTTAAAAGTTTGGTATATATAGAGTTGTATAGCTTTTAATCTTGTTACAATATACTGCATGTCTGCGCATAGTATCCTTTCCTTTACCCAATAACTAGTTAAATACCCGTGTATTGCTACGGACAAAAATGTCTTATTGTCCTAGTACGTTGAGTCGTTGTCGTTAGTTTCAGCCTACGCCAAACTCTCGGCTCTGTAGTGACACCTGACTGAGCTCCACCACAATATGCATCTCGTCTGTGCCGTCATGCTTGGCTAGCACTGTAACCTCTGCTATGACCTAAATCGCGCATCCATGGTTGTACCATGTTGAAAAAAACTACAAATGCACACACATGGTGCTCTTTTGTAATGGATTGGAACCTGGAATAGTCTAGTAACAATATGCAATTGTTCAATATAGTGTAGTACCGAGATCCTGGAAGAAGCCGTAGTCTGGAACCAAACTAACTAGATCACAAATTGCTCTGTACCTGATGTCACAATTGTAACTCATAAGTTGTCTTTTGCATCTTTTAATCCAAGATGAGCAACATATTTTTATCTTTATGTCAGTGCATTGCTACGAATAAATAAAAAAATACTACAAGCTCTAACACTCTAAAATAAAATTTGTTTAAACCCAAAGTTTGCACCAAAAATTCTTTATATTCAATGTGTGAAGTACTCCGCTGCGCATAGTTGATAGCCCGCGTATTGTTGTGAATTATCTTCTAGATTATTTCGGTTATTTTGTTCATACATCAGCAAAACCACTTGTAACCAGCGCTTTTCCACGGGAGGCATGCATACCACAGATAGGAGAGTGAGAATAAGAAAATTCAATTCTAATATATACGATGTGTAGCTGAAGGCACATGTTGTTGTCATACAAAACCACTCCAAATATATTTGCTACATAAAAAGAACCTTGTGGTGGTGATGGTGGTACATCCTCTCTTCCTAACTTTCCCTTCCGCCTCTTTAAAAAATCTGTAACAAAAATAAAAAAAACAATCTAACAATAAGCAAATCCATCTTTTAAAAATTCTCTAATAAGAAAAAAATACATAGCTCATGGCGTGCACAACCAAGTGCGGAGGTGTAGCTAAGGGTATGGACAGGGTACACGATCATGAAGATGTCGACTCGACGTGATACAGGTAATATGCTATTTATTTATCCGTAGCAAATTATATCAAGTGACATGCCTTGAAGATATAGTAAACTACTTCACCAATCTTGGTAGGCCTAGGACCAAAATTTAGAGGCTAAGATACCATGAGATAAATGTACGAAACATGGATTGAATCATCTTTGTAATCCAAAGTTATACATAAATAGAAGAGGAATATAATGAAAATGATGAAACTAAATCACGAATCAAAATTGGATAAATCGAAATGGCAGATAAAAACTAGAGCTTGCCCTTAATTATCGCTTGCCTCAGGTCACGCCTGACCTTATGCCTTGCTTCCAAACGCCCTTTCTTGACACCACCGGCATACGCTTGACAATTTCTTGCCATGCATACCGACCACTAGAACAATTTGTGGCGCCGCTGGCGTGTGCTAGGGTAGGTTTGATGTGTCGAGTGGATTGGAGAGTTTGGTGGGAGAGTTGAGTGAGATAGGGCCATAGGGTAATGGGAACCTTAGGTGGACTTTCTTCGTTGTGACAAGAAAAAGCGTATGGTGCGGGCGTGCGGCCCACCTTAGAGAATTTCGGCCCAAACTCTGAGCACAACCATCTTCTTTAGTTCACACCCAAACTCTTAGCCATGGCGTGGAAGGAGGGGCTAAGATGGGCACCCACTGTCCAGCCATAGGTAGCGGGGCGACCGTTGACCCCGTTGGGTCCATACCCATGTTCACATCAACGTTTCTCAAACTCTAATTCACCTCACCTTTTAAAAATTCAATGCAATTCACCGTGTGCATTTACCCCGATGTGGAGCTAGTACTTTGGAGTTCGATCTAATTCACTTCAACGTAAAGTCGATCACCACAAAGGTTTCAATAAATTCATTCAACCATCGAGGGAAGATTTGATTACGTGACCTACTTGAGCTTGTGGACAAATAAATACTCCATCTCACGGGATCATCATCAAGATCGGGAAATGGGTGGCGAGGCTCCCGAATGAAGGAGTTTGGCCGTGGCGTCCGGGAGGAGGGCGGCAGCGGGTCAACTGTGGGGAGTCGGCCAAGGCATGGGCTCTGTGGGGTCTGGGCGAGGAACTCGAGAGGGTTGAGGAAGGACGGCGAGGGAGGATGGATGGCGAGTAGGAGGATTGGGCGAGGAGTATCGCCGATCGGACCGTGAAGGCGCGCCTATCTCGGCACAAGGAGGCAAATGGACCACTTTATTACTCCTCCCACCTGGCAGCAATCAAGTAGAGGGTGGTCGGATGATAGGCTCTGACCTAGTAAAATGGGTCACTCGGCATGATATCTATACCAGCCTGAGGGCTCAGCCTCAGACCCAAGCATGGCCTAATGAGGTGATGGGACATACTGTGCCGGCCTAGGCATGTGTAGCATGTTGGGCCATGGATGGCCCATTTAGCATGAAGGCTTGCTGTTGCTAATGGATCGCACGAAGGCACTACGCGGAAAACAAAACTTTTCTACCGCACACAAGGACATCATGCTTGGGAGGATCATGGATCGTTACCATTAGGCCTTGACGAAAGGAGTTGGAGAAGCCGATCCAACCACCGCGTCGGTAGTAGTGGAAGTAGCCGATCGTCCGATCGTCTCCTCCCGCGATCAACCACACCACGCGGATCCAATATGTAGGTTGTTGATGCCGATCAGCGCGCCAGACGGCGCCTCCGTATCCACACGTCCAGTGCGGGCGGGATCGTGAGTGTACGACTTTCAGCGGCTGACTGGGGTTCTTTCGGTGGCGGCTGAGGGTTTAGCTCGGGATAATCGATGCACCTCTCCCTCGCCTCCATATATAGACCTCCTCACTTGGGCCTCGTGGACCGAGGCCCAATAAATCTCCGGATCTCTATCCGAATTGAGCCCATCAAGATCACATTCGAATTAGTGTTCCAAACCGTTAAGTGTGCGACCATGAGGTTCACGTATACTTGGTTGCGATCCGAAACACCTTCCGGTCACCTTGTTAATAGCGGCCTCTAGTAAGACATATTAACCCCAAAGTATCGTGAAAGATCATCATTTGAACACAATGTTCTCATGTACTAATCCCTTTGCCTCACGATATATATTAAGCTCAAGGCGAGACTGTGTCATCCTCTTAATGGCTCACTCTCTCGATTCCGTGATGGATTATAAACTCGTGATTGACTCCTCAATCACCTCGGCATGGCCATGCACTTTCATAATCCATTACATCGAGGGGCCCGAGATATCTCTCCCATAAGGAGGGCAAATTCTATTTTGATCATTCACATCCCACTACATGTTTCATAGCAAACCCAAAGACTACTTTTATGACTACCCGATTCTGGTAGTGTTTAGTAGTCCCAAAATAAGCTACTACGCATGTTGGGAACCATGATGATCTCAAGTCTAAGGATTCCACATAAACACTACTTGAGACCAGCGATGACACATGGAATCTGCGGTGTCTCATGGCGGGTCTATCAACATATGTTCACTAACACATGTCCATATTATTGATTTGGTATCTCCATACCATGATCCATGAGACATGATCATCAATCAATATATATTTGATCTTTGAATCATATTTGTTCCTCATATGAAACATAATCAGGGATCATTTAGAAATAGCAACATTTTGGCATTAAGAGTCTCATGAATAAGTCACATACTCATTGATCAATAATGATAATGTCTATTTCAAGGAACAAAGCAATGTATCATAAACATAGTATGTGATATATTCAACATCTCCATGTTGCCTCTAGGGCATATCACCAACAGTTGCCTCTACCAAGCATTCCTAGCGCTCGTCTGTCAGCATCACGCCTCTCTCCATGTAGGTATCTAATACCCATTGCCTAGTGTGAGCCTCATGCTTTGGGGGAAGCGGCTTTGTCAGCGGATCTGCAATGTTCAAATGCGTTTGTACTTTGCATATCTTCACCTCTCTCCACAATCTCGGATGAGATGAAATCGTAGTAAAATGTGTTTGGACTTACGGTGCGATCTAGGCTCCTTGGCTTGCAATGGCTCCTTGTTGTCACAAATGAGGTCCATTGGGTGGGCACTAGCCATCACACCAAGCTCGAAACAAATTTCTTGATCCAAGCGACCTCTTTAGCGACTTGAAAGCTATTACTAAACCACTGTAGAATCAACAACCGTCTCACTTGGAACTCTTCCGTCACGGCACCGCCATTCAGCAGAACACAAATCAGTTAGATCTAAAATCATCTTTGTCGGTTTGGAAGCTAGCATCGTAACCATTTACAACGAGCTCTTCCTCACCCCATAGACTAGGAACACATCTTTAGTTCTTCTCAAGTACTTCAAGATGTTCTTTACGGCAATCAGTGACTTTCACGGATCGACTAGTATCTACTTGTAGCACTTAAAGCATACGAGACATGGGACGTGTACAAAGCATGGCATACATAATAGACCCAATAGTGAAGCATATGGAATCGCATTTATTTTATCCGCTCATCGGTGTACTAGGACCTGATTCTTGCTAAGATTTATACCATGTGACATGGTAGAAAACCTTTCTTGGAATCCTGCATGTTGAACCTTTTCAACACCTTGTCAATGTACATATCTTGGCTTAATCCAATCACCTTTGTGATCTATCTCTATAGATCTTGATGCGAAATATATGCCTCTCCTAAGTCTTTCATAGAAACTATTTTCAATGAATACTTATGATTCGAGCATAGGAATGTCATTTCGATCGATAATATGTCATCCACATATAAGACCGAAACACGAAGTGCGCTCCACTAGCCTTTTGTAAACACAAGGCTTCTCCGTTCTTGATGAAACCAAACCTGATTACTTCATCAAAGCGAATGTTCCAACTCCGAGATGTGCTTTAATCCATAAATGCATCTTTGCAGCTTGCATATCTTTCGATTGATTGCGGATCAACAAAACCGTGGGTTGTGTCATGTACACATCCTCTCTCGATTTCCATTAAGGAAAATTTTTGACATCCATTGCCATATTTCATAGTCGAAATAGCGTGATAAGCTAGAATGATCCGAATAGACTTTAGCATTGCGTGAAAAAGTTTCATCATAATCAACACCTTGAATTTGTTTGAAACCTTTGGCCTGTCTTATAGATGTGAACATTTCCATCTATGTCTATCTTTTCTTGAAAACCCATTTGCACTCAATGGTTTAACACCATCGGTGGATCAATCAAGTTCCAAACTTGATTACGTGTATGGATTCAATTTCGGATCTCATGGCTTCAAGCCATTTCTCGAGTCTAGTCCCATCGCTTCTTCATAGGTCTTAGGCTCATCGTTGTCTAACAACAATATGTCCCGTTGTTGAGTAGTCAAGAACATGTACCTCTTAGGTGCAAGATGTGACCTCTCGACCTCGTGGTCGGGTGTGTCCTACAGGTTCTTCAGCAGTTTGTTCATCTGTTGTGGTTAGAGGAAGAAAGCGTTTCGGTGTTTCTGAATTTCTTCAAGTTGCATCATGCTCCTTTCCTTCTTGAGAGAAACTCTTTCTAAGAAGACACCATCTTGGGGCGACAAACACTTTGCCTTCTTCTTGATTATAGAAGTAATATCCTTTGTTTCCTTAGGATACAGATAAAGCATTTATCGAGTTGGGGTGAGCTTATCGGTTGTAAACGTTTACATAAGCCTCACATCCCCAAATCTTAAGAAAAGACAAGCTAGGTAGTTATCTGTCCACATCTCATATGGTGTCTTTTCTCGATTTGATGGAACTGCTTTAGTGTGAAAGCGGTACATTTCAGGCGCCCAAAAAGACAACGGAAGATCACTATGGCTCATCATGGGCGCCATATCTAATAAGGTGCGATTTCTCCGATCAATACCCCATTCCATTGAGGTGTTCTGGCGGAGTCAATTGTGGAACAATTCCACAATCCTTGAGATGATTGCCAAACTCATGGCTCAAATATTCGCCTCCGATCGGATCGTAGAAACTTGATTGTCTTGTCTAAATGATTTTGCACTTCATTTGGAATTCTTTGAACTTTTCAAAGGATTGGACTTATCTTCATCGGTAGATATACCCATATCTACTAAAGTCATCGATAAAAGTTGAAGTCTTGAAAACCACCTTTGGTCATTGAGCTCATTGGTCCATACATCGAGAATACAAGTGCCAGTCTTGCCCGTTCACCTGGAATTGAAAGGTGCTTTGTCATCTTGCCAAGTAAACAAGACTCGCATGTCTCAAATGATTCAAAATCAAATGAGTGCGAATACCATCTCTATGGAGCTTCTCTGTCGTTTCTCATTTATGTGACCTAGCGGCGATGCCAAATAAGCGTGAGTTCAAATCATTCAAGCGTTGCCTCTTTGCATTAATGTTATAGACCGTTGACTCTTCAAGAGTAAGAACATATAACCCATTCACTAATGGAGTATGACAATAGAACATATCTTTGAAATAAATAGAACAACCATTGTTCACAGATCTAAAGTCATAACGCTTGCAAACATGAAGCGAAATAATGTTCTTGGAAAGATGGAACACAATAACAATTATTTAATTCCAAAACTAATCACGAAGGTAAAGACAATGGCATGGTGCCAACAGTGCAGTAACTTTTGCTCCATTGCCATGCCAAGATCCACTTTCTTCCTCAAACTTCAACTTCTTCTTAGCCCTGCGATTTGCAAATATGAGCAACCGATCCGGTATCAAATACCCAAAATCGATGATGAAGTAGCAAGATTGATTTCTATAATTTATACCTAGGCGAAGTCGTACTTCTTCTTAAGATCCTCCAAGTACATTGGGCTTCCTTTCCAATGTCACGATTGCTTCTGATAGTAACATTACGCATCGAGGGCGGCGCCTTCTTGTCTTGCTTGGCCTTAGAACTACTCGCGATATCATCGGAGCTAACTCTTTGATCGCGCATTTCTTGACATAGGGCTCCCTTGCCTTCGCATCATCATCACATGATTCTTCCTTTTCTTAATGCTTTCCTCGGCAACTTTAGCATCCCATGCAACTCGGCCAAGGTCTTGTCCATGTTGTTCATGTGATAGTTCGAAATGAATGGCTCAAAGCTCGGGGGCGGTAACTCTTGGCTAAGGGAAAACCAAGCTTTCGGACTCTCAATAGCCAATCATCTTAATCACATGAGGGCGACGGAGTTCCATACGCAAGCACGCCAAACAAGGACTTTGAAGTGTTGAACCTCACCCTGCTTGGTTCTCAAACATAACACGCAACCCCACAATGATATTGTAGGCATCGTGTTCTCATATTGCTTCAAGCTCAGAGGACGGAGGGCGGCGGCGGCCGCGCCTCAGCGGAGAGTCGGAGGACGGCGCAGGCGCGCGCGCCAGCGGCTAGGGAGGCCGGGAGGCGGAGGCGATGGCCGACCGGCCGGGAGCGCAGAGGATTTGAGGAGGCGAGGAGGAGCAGCGGGCTCAAGGCCGGCGGGACTTTGAGGAGGCGAGGAGGAGGAGGGCAGTCGCTGGCGTCGGATTTGAGGAGGCGAGGAGGAGCGGCTCGGCCATGGATTTGAGGAGGCGCGAGAGGAGCAATCAGGCGTCGCGTCCGGGCTCTGGAGAACCGAGAACAGCATTTGATATTTTGAGGAGGCAGTGATTTGAGGAGGCGGTGATCTAAAATTTTGAGGAGAAGCTGAGGAGTGGATCTGAGGATTGGTAATTACTTTTATAATTTTATATATTGCATTTTTATAGTTCTTTTTTATAAAGGTACAATAAATTTTATTTATTCTAGAGATCGATTAGTATTTGAGTATCGCTTTGATAGCTTGTCAAAATTTTATGTAGAATATGTAAACTAGCTTGTCAAAATGAGGGTACTTATATTATCAAGATCGATTTACGTAATAAGATGTCCGATGATTGGCTTAATGACTTGATGGTGTGCTATATCAAGCGAGAGATATTCAAAGGACTCTCCTAGACGTACTTAGTTATTTACTGGTATATCTTTTGTCTTCTTTTTTATTGCATCTTTTATATTCTATTATCGAATTGTGACACTACTGATGCATCTATCTTTCACAATTAACAGGTTGCTTCTTTTACAGTTCATCTACAATTGTGGATTAAGCTTCATTAGTGAGGTATTTTTCATTGTCCTTCCGTTATCTACATATGTTAACATGCAAATTGTAGTTGTTGTTTCTATTTCGTATTACATACTTTTATTAGTGTGATCGCAACATAGTTTGATCATGAATTGTTTTGTTTTGGGCACCATCGCTTATTTCACGCCCGACTTCAAACCTATCTAGTTTTTTTTTCCTGAGTCCGTCACTGGACTTCGCCTTATCTAGATTTTTTTCCTGGATCCGCCACTGAGTGTCGGCCGTCATAGAAGAGCTTGTTCTGGAATATCCATTTTCGGAAGGATGGGTGCAGGACGTCATACTAACACTTGATCTGGAAGACGAACTTTTCGCACCACGGGTAAATCAATCTGCAGCGGCTGCTGAAGCATTAGTTCTGCTAACTACCGGCAGTCCTGAAAGATTTACCGTTGAACTGATGATCGACTTGGATGATAGCTTAAGAAGATAGCACAGAATTATTCCTGCTATGTGGAATATACGAGCAACTGAACGAGGTGGCAAAGACCGCTAGAACACTTGTGAACTGGGCTCTTTTACTGTGATGTGGGGTTGCGCAGCACAGTAGATCCATCGCTATGTTTAAGTATGTACAGATTATTCTAGCTATTGTTGTATATTTCAATTATGTGATATGGTAGATGAATGTCAAAATGGCTTTTCTAAATGAAAACCAAAGTGAGGATTTGTACATGACACAACATGAGGGTTTTATCGATCCTTAAAATGCTAGAAAGATATACAAACTTCAGATATCTATCTATAGACTGAAGCAAGCTTCTCAGAGTTAGAACATTCATTTTGATAAGGTAGTCAAAGGGTTTGGCTTTGTCAAGAATGAAGAAGAGCCTTGTGTTTACAAAAAGACTAATGGAAGTACACTTGTTTTTCTGGTTCATTGTGTAGATAACATATTATTGATCGCATATGATATTCTATGCTTTAATTGTCAAGTCTTCATTAAGAAATAGTTTCTTTAGGAAAGACTTATTAGAGGCAACATATATTTTGGGCATAAAGATCTATAGAGACAGAAATAAAAGGCTAATTGGATTAAGGGCATGTTCTTTTCCTCCGAAGCTGGCGGCTTTTGGCTTTTGCTACAATACCTAACTTTCAAACAGAATATTTTCTCAAGACGGATCTACAAGTTAAACGATGTATACGTTAAAAGCCCAACATCTGTACCATGCAAAATCGCAAGTGAGTATCTCTCTCCGTAATCTGTACCGTAAACAGCCAAAATTCAAAAATTTCAACCAAAAGTCATAAGCCGCAGCCGTTGCCAAACAGGCCCTAAGCCAAGATATGTACATTGACTAAGTGTTGAAGCGGTTCAACATGTAGGATTCTAAGAAGGGCTTCTTTCTTATGTCATATGGTATTAGTCTTAGCAAGACTCAGTATCCTTCGACACCTGATGAGTGAGATCAGATGAGTAAGATTTCATATGCTTCTATCATTGGGTCTATCATGTATGCCATACTTTGTATATGCCCGGATGTGTCATAGTTAGATCCATATGAAGGTCACTGGATAGCTGTAAAGAATATCCTAAAATATTTGAGAAAGACTAGGGATGGATTCTTTGTTTATGGAGGTGAGGAAGAACTAATCATAAATAGTTACACTAATACTAGCATCCAAACTGATAAAGAAAATGTTTTATTGTAGTTTGGATTTGTGTTTTGTCTTAATGGAGGAGTAGTGAGCTAGAAAAGTACTAAGCAAGAGATGGTTACTAATTCTACAATAGAGCCTGAGTATATTATGGCTTCCGAAGCTACAAAGGAGGCTGTTTGGATAAAGAGGTTCATCTTTGAGCTGGGTGGGATCTCTTATATTTCTAGTCCAATGGATCTCTATTGTGATAATAGTGTAGCTATTATGCAAGCCAAGAGGCTAGATCGCATAAAAATCCAAGCACATACTTCGGCGTTTTCACCTCATTCGCAAGATTGTTGATATAGATGATCTTAAGTATACAAAGAGCACATGGATATAAATATTGTGAATCATCGAGAAAGCCTCTTTCATAGCCAAAGTATGAGGCACACATGAGAACTATGTATTAGACACTTGCATGATTAACTCTAGTGCAAGTGGAGATTGTTAGTGATATGCCCTAGGGGCAATCAAGGAGATGATTTTATCACTTCTATATTTCTGATCTTTTGAATAATATATTATTTTATCGATTGAATAAATATCTTTTATATTGATCAACAAGTATGTGACTTGTTCGTTGAATTCTTTATTTATGTTTTCATGTTATTCTAAATTATTTTTGATATTATGTCATTATATGGAACAATTATGATTTATAGATCAACACATGTATTGATTGATGATCATATTTTTTGGATCATTGATATAGATATCATATCAATAATATAGACATATGTTAGAAAACAAGGTGTTGGATTGATCTACCATGAGACAATGTGTGAGTTGTTATATTCTTAAATGTCATTAGTTGGGCTCATACATAGTGTATGTAAGATCCTTAAATCTTAGATTGTCACAATTTACTACATGTGTAATAGTTTACTTAGAGATTGCCAAACATTGCTCTATAACTGGGTGGTCATAAAGGTAAGTTTCGGGTTTACTATGAAACAAGCGGAGGAATTTGAGCGATCAATATGGAATTTGTCCCTCTTATATAACGGGGTAGATATCTCTGGGCCCCTCGACGTGGTTACATTAAGTAAGTGCATGGCCATGCCAAATGTGGTTGAGGAGTCAATCACATCTGAGTAATTCACTATAGGACTATAGGTTCGAATGAAGGATCAAGTTATTAAAGGATGGAACATTTCTCACTTTGAGTTCGATCTGATATCATAAGGTAAAGGGATCGGGTACATAAGCACTATATAAGTTCGTCCAATATGATCTTCATATATACTTAGAAGTCGTTATGTCTTGCTAGGGATCATTACAAACTTATGGACCGAAAAGAGTTTTAGCCCATAGACAAATATACATGAACCTAGAAGATCATATACTTAATGGGTCAGAACAATAAGGGCCTAGAAGTTAGTCTCCAAGTAGGATATAATCTCTACTCGTAATAGATAAAGATCTAGTATGAGACTTTCCAAGTTGGATATGATATCTGATTGTATCGGATAGGGATCCGACTGAAGGCTATATAAAAGGAGGTGAGGGGGTTGAGAGAGGGATCCATAGACACATCCATCGAAACCTTAGCCTCCACATCTCAACCTCTATCGTGCACGCTGGTGTTAGCATATCGACGCATGATGTTCCATCTTTGGATGTGTGGATCTCAAGAAGGCATTGCTGCGATCGCGCGTTGACCGGGACAATCGCGAGGAGGAGACAGTTAGCCAAAAGTAGATCGACTACTTCTACTACACCAGTGCATGCTTCGTTGAACTGGTCATTTCAACTCTACTTCAGTTACACTGCATGTCTAGTGGTAACGATTTATGATCTCTTACACATATAGTTTCTTGGTTTACATAATTAAAAATTTTAATCTCCATTAGTATAGCCTACTCGTATCCTAACACTTCTACGGTCTTGTGCTCACCGAAGGTATCATCTTTAGAGCCACGCTGCTGAACCTGCTCCTCAGATCTTTGAGATCAAAATCCGCTGGGAGTAGAGATTGTTTGGGCCTCCAGGCCGTGACAACTACACGGAATTCATCGCGGGAACGGAAGAAAATCCAGTGGGGGAGGGCCTCAACCTGAGGGCTCCCCCCATAGAAAAGCTTTCCGGTTAACATGCGTGTCACCCTCAACATGTCCCTGGTGGTGTCAGATTCCGTCGAGGACCAGCTACTCGGCGTTTGGACCATGGACCACGCCCTCAGATCAGCTACTTGCCTGTGTTGTCACGGCAGCACGAGTAACAGGACCGCCTCTGATTCTTGGACTGAAGACGAGGTTATTCCCTTGCTCCTAAAACATAAGGATTCCTGCTTCTTTCAAACAGAAGATCGACGAGGTAATTATTATTGGGATGTCAATTAACGTCATGAGCAAGATGGTTGCCACGCCTGATGAAGCTGGGATGGAGTTCAGGCGCAAAACATCAGAAAATGTAGATTTCCTGATCAACGCCACCATGATCTTGGCGCATGGCGAAGCAACAGGAGTCATATCATGCTTAGCGCTGGATAAGTGGGCAAAAATAGGGATCGGGAGTTGGCCCGAGATCATCAACAAGCTTCACGATTGTCTACTTTCAAGGACGCCACATGCAAATATCCCTAAAGTGGCCGCTATTGTGTTGGTTCTAGAGTACACCAGCAGCAAGCAGCTGAGCCAAATTCAATCGTTCATTGTAGAAAAGCATATCCTGGAAGAACAAATTTTGTTGCCACCAGTGTCGGCCATCATAGAAGAGCTTGTTCTGGAATATCCATTTTCGGAAGGATGGGTGCAGGACGTCATACTAACACTTGATCTGGAAGATGTACTTTCGGCACCACGGGTAAATCAATCTGCAGCGGCTGCTGAAGCATTAGTTCTGCTAACTACCGGCTGCGAGGACAACATAGCGGCCGTCCTAGAAGATTTACCGTTGAACTGATGATCGACTTGGATGATAGCTTAAGAAGATATCACAGAATTATTCTTGCCATGATCGACATTAAAAGTTTTAAACCGTAACAGTGACACTCAAACAGTCAAACTCCTCTTACAGAATCCGTAATTTCGAATTTTGACGTTGGCTAAACTCTGCGAAATATCAAGGACTCTGACATCAAAATTGTATTTTCTATTAGTTACAAAATTGTGATTGAAATATACGAAATTTATGAATAGTAAAAAATAAGCCATTAACCACAAGCTGAAATATACGAAATTTAATGTGATGCGTCACACTTCCCAAGGTGGCTGAGATGTTGTCAATTGATTTTCTTGCTTGTTCTTTGCAGATCCCACTCCTACGGAGAACATATGTAAGTGAGAAGTCCGTGGTTGTACTGTGATGAACCATTGTTATTTTGGAGCCGTGGAAATTTTGAATTTGCGGATTTTTCTGACAGATTGCATAAATAGATGATTTTAGGAAAATTGAATCATGGGATGATTTTGTGACCTAGGTCAATGGTTATAAGCTGCATAAGACTTGTTATTGCTAATGTGATCAATTTGTGAAGAAATTATATCCGGAAATAATTTCGTCTTTGGATGTCAGGGTTACTTGGAGTCAAGTATAGTTAACAGCGAGGATCGGGGCTACGCTCATAGAGGAGCCAAAGCCCAGAACGATTGAGGATGTCAGATGAGATAGTGAGCTCAAGCATGGCACAAGAAAGACGAAAAATATCAAAGTAAAGTTCGAACGATGAGGTTGCACCATGTGGCTTGGTCAGTCCAAGTGAGGCGTAGTCTAGTGAAACCAAAGCAGGAGAGACTTGCTGACGCGTAGCAATCCAATGGTACACCTATACGTGGTAAACATGGTGATTGGTTGCAATGGATGGAGAAAAGCGGGTCAAGGAGAGGTATTTTGGTAGTTTGACCAAAATACAAGAAACTGCTTTCAAAGAAAACCACGGCGTGCGAGCATCGCTTATAAAGGTGGATTAGGTCATGAAGAAGCTAGTATGATTAAGTTAGATCAGAACTTAGGAATTAGCGAATTCGGAATTATGCGACTTGAAAAGTGTACATAAGTAAATTATGTGAGTTAATACCCTTATGTGTGGAGCTATCAGGTTTCCCTCATTGTACTAAGCGGATGGCTAGCCCATCTATTTAAGAGATCGAGATGGAGACTTGTGGTTAACCATCCAACTATCCTTTCTTAAGACTAAGTGTTTATGAATTCTAGGGTTAGTGTTTGAAAGAAGTTGTATAGTTGTGATGTGCTTTTGTTCCTCTAAATGGAGTGATTATAAAACCTTCACCCTCATATAGCAATACATCAATCTTTATGTTTTGCTAGCATTTGCTTAGTTTTTATAATTTAATATAACAGTAAAAATTAACTAAATATATTTTAAAATAAAAAATCACTATGTAGAATAGTTTCGATTTTAAACCAATGGTTCTGATGTAGATAAAAAAAATATTTTCCTACTCTTTCTAATAGCTGGTGAGTATTAGTGGCTGTGATGTTTTCTTGCAGCATGTTGGTGCATGAAGGATGCATTTTAGATTTACATGCTTGAATACTCTTCAAAACTGGGAATACAAGAGAGAATAGACTGGCAATGCATGGCAGTTACGTTGAAGTTAGGACACGATGCCCAACAGGTCAAATTGAGCTGGAAATAAATAACAAAATGGAAGTGGAGTGCAATGAAGTAATAATAAAGTGGTTGAACCATATTTTTCTCATTGCTTTTTGAGTGCTACCATAATTCATATATAGGAAACTACAGTGGATGCCATGTAGAGACTAGAGAACAAGTTCCTTGCTCTTTGGAATTTGGCTGGATGAGGCCCTTTATTAATTTGTCCAGATTTTTCTAAAGCTGATCGTGGATCTGTATATATCACGGTAATATTAGAAACAAGCATGCTTTCAGATTTAGTTTGCTGTGCCACAATGTTTCCATCTCTTGTGATACCGTCTCCGGAAGTACCAGGAGGAATAGCAGCAGTATGTCTGTCTGTCTCTCTCTCATGATAACCAAAGCTTTAGTCACGCGGCTTGCTTTAATCCTTGCTAGCGTTCTAGTCTCTGGATTTTTTTCTAAAATAGCTTGCAAGCTACAAAAAGAGTTCCCGGACAGCTAGCCTGTTGTACAAAAGCTTCAAGTATATATATAGACACATATGTACGTGCAAATTAAGTAGCGTTGTGCGTGGATGCTAGCTGCCATTAGCGTTGTGCCTGCATGCATGCTAGCTGACATTGGTATAGGATAACCAAGAAGCCATGGATTCCTCTGCTGCTCGTGAGAACGGCAATTCCCGGCCAACCTCACTACCAGAAGAGAGGCTCAACACCGCTATTCTCTGCATGACCTTCGCTTACAAGGCGATGAACGGCTTGGGGACGCTGGCGACCATCTGGGCGACCGTCGTCCTGCTCGGTGGGTTCGCCACCCTGATAAAGCAGCAGGACTTTTGGTACGTCACCATCGTCGCCCTCGTCCAATCAATCGGGTATGGATATATATGGACACACACACTTAGCTTGTACATGTTTTTCTGATCTTGTTATATATTGTTTTTCGATTCGGGAGGTGCTTCCATTAATTCTCCGTTCATCTGACTTGCATAAATTTTAAAGTATATGTCTAGTATGGATCTCAACGACTCACCCTTGAAGTGCTTAAGATTTGTGCGTAAAAGAGGTGGATCATTTTTTTCTCTTTGAGTGACTACGTACGTACAGCTCTAACGCCCGACGCGAAGTAAACTATATATAGGGTGTCATAGCTGGTTACAACATTTAAGAGTGACATATAAAACACACACATAAACGTTCGACATTGCAGAGCAACAATGGCAACGCCGAGAAACATTTCGAAAATAAACCTCATTGTCTCAACAAAATTTCAAAGAAAACTTTTGAGTGCAATTATAGATCTCGTTGACTATAGATAGTTACACCCTCCATTTCACTATATTTGTCCACAACACACCATAGCACATACCAAGAAAACACTAAATATAATAAAAAGTTAATAATAAATGATCATATATACCTTTATTAAATGACATACCACAACCATTTAATTTTTTAAAAAACATTTAAGTAGAGATAGGGAGTGAAAATATTATAATAACTATATTTTGATTATCTCAATGAACAAATATTTTGAATCAGATACTTCTCAGACCAAAGATAAATATAATGAAATAGAGTAAGTAGTGTAAAAATTCCAAACGAACACATCTACAATGTCATAACACTACCATGGGCAGATGCGGAGGGGGTGTTGTCGGTGCATAGGCACCATAGAAAATCTAAAAATTTGACATACACCATTAGTTGCATAGTTAAAAGTTTGGTATATATAGAGTTGTATAGCTTTTAATCTTGTTACAATATACTCGCAGTCTGCACACTGCATAGTATCCTCTCCCTTTACCCAATAACTAGTTAAATACCCGTGTATTGCTACGGACAAAAATGTCTTATTGTCCTAGTACGTTGAGTCGTTGTCGTTAGTTTCAGCCTACGCCAAACTCTCGGCTCTGTAGTGACACCTGACTGAGCTCCACCACAATATGCATCTCGTCTGTGCCGTCATGCTTGGCTAGCACTGTAACCTCTGCTATGACCTAAATCGCGCATCCATGGTTGTACCATGTTGAAAAAAACTACAAATGCACACGACATGGCGCTCTTTTGTAATGGATTGGAACCTGGAATATAGTCTAGTAACAATATGCAATTGTTCAATATAGTGTAGTACCGAGATCCTGGAAGAAGCCGTAGTCTGGAACCAAACTAACTAGATCACAAATTGCTCTGTACCTGATGTTCACAATTGTAACTCATAAGTTGTCTTTTGCATCTTTTAATCCAAGATGAGCAACATATTTTTATCTTTATGTCAGTGCATTGCTACGGATAAATAAAAAAATACTACAAGCTCTAACACACTCTAAAATAAATTTTGTTTAAACCCAAAAGTTTGCACCAAAAAATTATTTATATTCAATGTGTGAAGTACTCCGCTGCGCATAGTTGATAGCCCGCGTATTGTTGTGAATTATCTTCTAGATTATTTCGGTTATTTTGTTATTCATACATCAGCAAAACCACTTGTAACCAGCGCTTTTCCACGGGAGGCATGCATACCACAGATAGGAGAGTGAGAATAAGAAAATTCAATTCTAATATATACGATGTGTAGCTGAAGGCACATGTTGTTGTCATACAAAACCACTCCAAATATATTTGCTACATAAAAAGAACCTTGTGGTGGTGATGGTGGTACGTCCTCTCTTCCCAACTTTTCCTTCGACCTCTTTAAAAAATCTGTAACAAAAATAAAAAAAAGCAATTAACAATAAGCAAATCCCATCTTTTTAAAAATTCTCTAATAAGAGAAAAAATACATAGCTCATGAGCGTGCCGCACAACCAAGTGCGGAGGTGTAGCTAAGGGTATGGACAGGGTACACCGATCATGAAGATGTCGACTCGACGTGATACAAGTAATATGCTATTTATTTATCCGTAGCAAATTATATCAAGCTGACAGTGCCTTCGAAGATACAGTAAACTATTCACCAATCTTGGTAGGCCTAGGACCAAAATTTAGAGGAGGCTAAGATACCATGAGATAAATGTACGAAACATGGATTGAATCATCTTTTGTAATCCAAAGTTATACATAAATAGAAGAGGAATATAATGAAAATACGATGAAACTAAATCACGAATCAAAATTGGATAAATCGAAATGGCACAGATAAAAAACTAGAGCTTGCCCTTAATTATCGCTTGCCTCAGTCACCGGCCCGGCCTTATTGCCACTTGCCGCCTAGGCACCGCCAAGACACCTGCCGACCACTCGGCACGCCGACAATTCTTGCCATACGCCCACCGACCACTAGAACAATTTGTCGGCGCCACAAGGTGCTAGGGTAGGGTTTGATGTGTGCCGAGTGGATTGGAGAGTTTGGTGGGGAGAGAGAGTTGAGTCAGATAGGGCCATAGGGGTAATGGGAACCTTAGGTGGACTTTCTTCGTTGGCCAGCAAGAGAAAAAACGTATGGTGCGGGCGTGCGGCCCACCTTAGAGAATTTCGGCCCAAACTCTGAGCACAACCATCTTCTTTAGTTCACACCCAAACTCTTAGCCATGGCGTGGAAGGAGGGGCTAAGATGGGCACCCACTGTCCAGCCATAGGTAGCAGGGGCGCCAGCCCACGTTGACCCCCGTTGGGTCCGCCCTGCCATGTTCACATCAACGTTTCTCAAACTCTAATTCACCTCACCTTTCGTCTGCAAAAATTCAATGCAATTCACCGTATGCAGATTTACCCCCGATGTGGAGCTAGTACTTTGGAGTTCAGATCTCTAATTCACTTCAACGTAAAAGCTGATCACCACAAAAAGGTTTCAATAAATTCAGCTTCAACCATCGAGGGAAGATTTGATTACGTGACCTACTTGAGCTTGTGGACAAATAAATACTCCATCTCACGGGATCATCATCAAGATCGGGAAATGGGTGAGCAGGGCTCCGCCGAATGAAGGAGTTTGCCGACGGTGGCGTCCGGGAGGAGGACGGCAAGCGGGGGTCAACTGTGGGGAGTCGGCCAAGGCATGGGCTCCGTGGGGTCCTGGGCGAGGCGGGAACTCACGAGAGGGGTTGAGGAAGGACGGCGAGGGGAGGATGGATGAGCGAGCGTAGGAGGATTGGGCGAGGAGTATCGCCGATCGGACCGTGAAGGGCGCGCCTATCTCGGCACAAGGAGGCAAATGGACCACTTTATTACCCTCCCACCGGCAAGAATCAAGTAGAGGGTGGTCGGATGATAGGCTCGACCTAGTAAAATGGGTCACCGGCATGATATCTATACCACCGAGGGCTCACCTCGCACCCAAGCATGGCCTAATGAGGTGATGGGACATACTGTGCCGGCCTAGGCATGTGTAGCATGTTGGGCCATGGATGGCCCATTTAGCATGCAGGCTTGCTGTTGCTAATGGATCGCACGAAGGCACTACGCGGAAAACAAAACTTTTCTACCGCGCACACAAGGACATCATGCTTAAGGAGGGATCATGGATCGTTACCATTAGACGCGCAGCGCAGCGGAAGAAGAGTTGGAGAAGCCGATCCAACCACACGCGTCGAGGTAGTAGTGGAAGTAGCCGATCGTCCCGAACCGATCGTCTCCTCCACGCGATCAACCACACCACGAGCAGATCCAATATGTAGGTTGTTGATGCCGATCAACGCCGCAACGAGCGCCGCCTCCACCGTATCCACACGTCCGGGGCCGGGCGCCGATCGTGAGTGTACCAAAGACTCATGAGCGGCTAGGGTTTGGCTCAGAGGTGGCGGTTAGGGTTTAGCTCGGGATAACTGATGCACCCCTCACCTCGCCTCCATATATAGACCTCCTCACTTGGGCCTCGTGGACCGAGGCCCAATAGGAGTCTATCCGGATCTCTATCCGATTGAGCCCACATCCGAATCACATTCGAATTAGTGTTCCAAACCGTTAAGTGTGCGACCACAGAGGTTCACGATACTTGGTTGCGATCCGTAAACACCTTCCGGTCACCTTGTTAATAGCGGCCTCTAGTAAGACATATTAACCCCAAAGTATACGTAAAGATCATATCGGTGAACTCGTAATGTTCTCATGTACTAATCCCTTTGCCTCACGATATATATTAAGCTCAAGGCGAGACTGTGTCATCCTCTTAATGGCTCAATCACTCTCTCGATTCCGTGATGGATTATAAACTCGTGATTGACCTCAATCACCTCGGCATGGCCATGCACTTTCATAATCCATTACATCGAGGGGCCCGAGATATCTCTCCCATAAGGAGGGCAAATTCTATTTTGATCATTCACATCCCACTACATGTTTCATAGCAAACCCAAAGACTACTTTTATGACTACCCGCCACGGAGTAGTGTTTAGTAGTCCCAAAATAAGCTACTACGCATGTTGGGAACCATGATGATCTCAAGTCTAAGGATTCCACATAAACACTACTTGAGACCAACTGATGACACATGGAATCTCTGCAGTGTCTCATGGCGGGTCTATCCAACATATGTTCACTAACACATGTCCATATTATTGATTTGGTATCTCCATACCATGATCCATGAGACATGATCATCAATCAATATATATGCTTGATCTTTGAATCATATTTGTTCCTCATATGAAACATAATCGGGATCATTTAGAAATAGCAACATTTTGGCATTAAGAGTCTCATGAATAAGTCACATACTCATTGATCAATAATGATAATGTCTATTTCAAGGAACAAAGTAATGTATCATAAACATAATATGTGATATATTCAACATCTCCATGTTGCCTCTAGGGCATATCACCAACAGTTGCCTCTACCAAGCATTCCTAGCGCTCGTGCTGTCAGCATCACGCCTCTCTCCATGTAGGTATCTAATACCCATTGCCCTAGTGTGAGCCTCATGCTTTGGCTGGGGAAGCGGCTTTGTCAACGGATCTGCAATGTTCAAATGCGTTTGTACTTTGCATATCTTCACATCGCCTCTCTCCACAATCTCGCGGATGAGATGAAATCGTCAGAAATGTGTTTGGACTTCGTGCGATCTAGGCTCCTTGGCTTGCGAATGGCTCCACTGTTGTCACAAGAGAGGTCCATTGGGTGGAGGCACTAGCCATCACACCAAGCTCGAAACAAATTTCTTGATCCAAACAACCTCTTTAGCGCCTTGAAAGCCGCTATGTACTCGGCTTCTGTTGTAGAATCAGCAACCGTCTCCTGCTTGGAACTCTTCCAGCTCACGGCACCGCCATTCAGGCAGAACACAAATCCAGATTGCGATCTAAAATCATCTTTGTCAGTTTGGAAGCTAGCATCGGTGTAACCATTTACAACGAGCTCTTCCTCACCCCCATAGACTAGGAACACATCTTTAGTTCTTCTCAAGTACTTCAAGATGTTCTTTACGGCAATCCAAAGGACTTTCACCGGATCGACTAGTATCTACTTGTAGCACTTAAAGCATACGAGACATGTGGACGTGTACAAAGCATGGCATACATAATAGACCCAATAGCTGAAGCATATGGAATCGCATTTATTTTATCCCGCTCATCAGGTGTACTAGGACACTGATTCTTGCTAAGATTTATACCATGTGACATAGGTAGAAAACCTTTCTTGGAATCCTGCATGTTGAACCTTTTCAACACCTTGTCAATGTACATATCTTGGCTTAATCCAATCAGCCTTTGTGATCTATCTCTATAGATCTTGATGCCCGTAATATATGCCGCCTCCTAAGTCTTTCATAGAGAAACTATTTTCAATGAATACTAATGATTCGAGCATAGGAATGTCATTTTCGATCGAATATGTCATCCACATATAAGACCGTAAACACGAAAAGCGCCCCACTAGCCTTTTGTAAACACAAGGCTCTTCTCCGTTCTTGATGAAACCAAACCCTTTGATTACTTCATCAAAACGAATGTTCCAACTCCGAGATGTCTGCTTTAATCCATAAATGCATCTTTGCAGCTTGCATATCTTTCCAGTTGATTGCGGATCAACAAAACCCGTGGGTTGTGTCATGTACACATCCTCACTCAGATTTCCATTAAGGAAAGCTGTTTTGACATCCATTTGCCATATTTCATAGTCGAAATAAGCAAAGAATCGCTAGAATGATCCGAATAGACTTTAGCATTGCGACGGGCTAAAAAGTTTCATCATAATCAACACCTTGAATTTGTTTGAAACCTTTGGCCACCAATCGCACTTTATAGATGTGAACATTTCCATCTATGTCTATCTTTTCTTGAAAACCCATTTGCACTCAATGGTTTTAACACCATCAGGTGGATCAATCAAGTTCCAAACTTGATTACTGTGTATGGATTCAATTTCGGATCTCATGGCTTCAAGCCATTTCTCAGAGTCTAGTCCCACCATCGCTTCTTCATAGGTCTTAGGCTCATCGTTGTCTAACAACAATATGTCCCGTTGTTGAGTAGTCAAGAACATGTACCTCTTAGGTGCAAGATGTGACCTCTCTGACCCACGTGGTGCGGTGTGTCCACAACAGTTCTTCAACGTTTGTTCATCCTGTTGTGGTTCAGAGAGCTGAAACGTTTCGTGTTTCTCGAATTTCTTCAAGTTGCATCATGCTCCCACTTTCCTTCTTGAGAGAAACTCTTTCTAAGAAGACACCATGCCAAGCGACAAACACTTTGCCTTCTTCTTGATTATAGAAGTAATATCCTTTGTTTCCTTAGGATACCCGATAAAGAAGCATTTATCGATTTAGGACCGAGCTTATCGGGTTGTAAACGTTTTACATAAGCCTCACATCCCCAAATCTTAAGAAAAGACAAGCTAGGTCGTTATCCCGTCCACATCTCATATGGTGTCTTTTCACCGATTTTGATGGAACTCGCTTTAGTGTGAAAGCGGTACATTCAAGAGCGCACTTCAAAAAGACAACGGAAGATCACTATGGCTCATCATGGGCGCACCATATCTAATAAGGTGCGATTTCTCCTCAGATACCCCATTCCATTGAGGTGTTCTGGCGGAGTCAATTGTGGAACAATTCCACAATCCTTCGATGATTGCCAAACTCATGGCTCAAATATTCGCCTCCACGATCAGATCGTAGAAACTTGATTGTCTTGTCTAAATGATTTTGCACTTCATTTTGGAATTCTTTGAACTTTTCAAAGGATTCAGACTTATGCTTCATCAGGTAGATATACCCATATCTACTAAAGTCATCGAGAAAGTTATGAAGTAATCGAAAACCACCTTTGGTCATTGAGCTCATTGGTCCACATACATCGAATGTACAAGTGCCAATAAGTCACTTGCCCGTTCACCTTGACCGGTGAAAGGTGCTTTTGTCATCTTGCCAAGTAAACAAGACTCGCATGTCTCAAATGATTCAAAATCAAATGAGTGCAGAATACCATCTCTATGGAGCTTCTCTATGCTTTCTCATTTATGTGACCTAGCGACGATGCCAAATAAACGTGGATTCAAATCATTCAAACGTTGCCTCTTTGCATTAATGTTATAGACCAGTGACTCTTCAAGAGTAAGAACATATAACCCATTCACTAATGGAGTATGACAATAGAACATATCTTTGAAATAAATAGAACAACCATTGTTCACAGATCTAAAGTCATAACCTTCTGCTTGCAAACATGAAGCAGAAATAATGTTCTTGGAAAGAGATGGAACACAATAACAATTATTTAATTCCAAAACTAATCCTGAAGGTAAAGACAATGGCATGGTGCCAACAGCCACCGTAGCAACTTTTGCTCCATTGCCAACGCGAAGATCCACTTCGCTCTTCCTCAAACTTCAACTTCTTCTTAGCCCCTGCAACGATTTGCAAATATGAGCAACCGATCCGGTATCAAATACCCAAGAATCAGTAGATGAAGTAGCAAGATTGATTTCTATAACATTTATACCTAGAGCGAAGTCGCATTCTTCTTCTTAAGATCCTCCAAGTACATTGGGCTTCCTTTCCAATGTCCCGATTGCTTACAGATAGTAACATTCGCATCGAGCGCGCCTTCTTGTCTTGCTTGGCCTTAGAACTACTCGCGATATCATCGGGAGCTAACTTTCTTTTGATCGCGCATTTCTTGACATAGGGCTTGCCCTTGCCTTTCTGCATCATCATCACATGATTGCTGCTTTTCTTAATGCTTTCCTCGGCAACTTTTAGCATCCCATGCAACTCGGCCAAGGTCTTGTCCATGTTGTTCATGTGATAGTTCGAAATGAATGGCTCAAAGCTCGGGGAGCGATCGAAGAATCACATCAAGAGCCAACTCTGGCTAAGGGAAAACCAAGCTTTTCCGGACTCTCAATGTAGCCAATCATCTTAATCACATGAGGGTCGACGGATTCTTCAAAAGCTCGCACGCAAACAAGGACTTTGAAGTGTTGAACCTCTCACCTTGCTTGGTTCTCAAACATAACACGCAACCCCACAATGATATTGTAGGCATCTGTGTTCTCATATTGCTTCTGAAGCTCAGAGGACATTGTGGCAAGCATGAGACAGCTCACATCAAGGTAATCATTCGTTTGCTTCTCATAAGCTCTCCGCAACCACGTGTAGCATTATCGGGCAAGTCATCGGGATAAGGAGACTCAAGGACATACTCCTTGCGCCTTGCTTGAGAACAATTCTCAAGTTGCGATACCAATCCAAAAGTTCGCTCCATTGAGTTTTTCTTTCTCAAGAATAGATCGCAAATTGAAAGAACTGGATGCGGCATTAGCTGACATGATCTACAACAAAGAATATGCAAAGTTTAGCACTATGTTTATGTTCATCTTTTATTAAACTATTTAACAAAAGACTCCCACTATGTGTTTTGCAACAAAAATCCCTCTAAGTTACATAGTGGGTCAAGATCCTCATTTCACTAATTCCTAGTGAGCTTTGGCATCACCACTAGAAGACTAGTGACATGGGTAAGCAACACCTTGCTAATCACATCCCTATGTGACTCTTGCTTGTTGGGCGACATCAATATGTCCCGCCCC